>VXBT01010137.1:0-152656 GCA_013400235.1 Oriolus oriolus | reverse complement strand
ATGGGTGTAAAACAGTATTTTGGGAAATGAGGTGGAGTGGAATCCACAGATTTGTTGGAGGTAGACAGAATGGCTGGCAATGTAAGAGCAGTCAATTTTCTGGCATTCTCTGAGTGTACATATATTAAATGCAATTGCATGGAAAGTTTAGCACAAGGTAAAGAGGCACTTGTTTGATTCCATGTTAAGCATATAGGTGGTAAATCAGTAACAAAACTAGTGTTAATACTGTATGTATCTACAACATCCTGATCTAAGGGGGGAAGCCAAGTTCCTCCTACCCATTCCGTTCCATTGTTGCTGGGAGGAGGCTCTGGATCCCACCAAATCAGAGGCCAAAACAGCGGAGGTTGAATGATGTGTACCCAGTAGATTCTTCCTTCCACCATTTGACGGCAGTATAGCAGACAAAAGATAACAGGATTCATCGTTTGATTTATCTTGCTGGGAGCCAATATGGTCCTGTAGGTAAAGAAACACACCCAAAACCTCTCCCCCAAGCTAACAGTGGAACTGGACTTTTCCACCACTATGTACATCTTTGTATGAAATTCTGGGTAAACTCCTTCTCCATCAGCGGTCTGACCCAGGAGCCTTTTAGGTGCAGTTAAGCTGTCTCTGCTGGAGAGATTAAAAAAATTTAAAACATAGGTTGCTTTGTCAAGCTGCTGTTGAGGAAGTATTCCTATTGGGTTCCCTCTCTTTTGTTTTTGTAGCATATTTTTCGATATATAATGTGCTCTTTCAACTATGGCTTGTACTGTAGGGGAATGGGCAATACTTGTGACATGTCTGATACCCCAAGTGTGGAAGAATTCTTGTGTTTTATGAGATGTATATGCAAGTCCATTATCTGTTTTCATCTGTTGAGGGACACCCATCGTGCTGAAGGCACGGAGCCAATGTTGGGTGGCGTCTCTTGATTTCTCACCCTTGTGTGCTGTTGCTACTAAGAATCCCAAAAAGGTATCAATAGAAACATGGACATACTTAAAAGTCCCAAAGCTCGATATGTGGGTAATATCTGTTTGCCAAACGTCATTAGGTTTCAACCCTCATGGGTTTGTACCTAAAGTTTGTGGCAAAGAAAGAGTCTGCTGACATTGTGAGCAAGCATTCACTACATCCCATGCTCGTGGCAAAGTTAGATCAAATTGTTTTGCCAGTGCTCGGGCCTTTTGATGGTAGAAATCATCCCTGCCCTAACTTCTGTGGTATAGTGACCGTCATGGCAAGGGCATCTGCTCTCACATTACTTTCCACTATAGGTCCAGGCAGAGTAGTATGTGACCTAAGATGCAGAATGTAATATTCATGAGACCTGTGAAGTAAAAAGTTGTACAGAGTGGTTAATAACACAAAACATCTTTGTTAGAGACTTCTTTCAGGTTGGGTTTATCTTGTCTGTCCGTTATGATGTGGTGCCACTGCCAGGGCAACACTGGGTTGTTGGGATGAGGGAAGAAGACAGCATGTAAGGGTTCATCCAGTTTGCCCATGAAATTATCCAAAACAGACCACACTCACAGTTCCTTCTACCATGTGCCAAAGAACACCCAAAACTTACCGTAGATCCAACCTTTGTTAAAAATATTTGGTGAGACAACTAACTGGGCTTCAAGCTGGACTGCAGAGGTGCTCCAGCAGAGCAAATTGCATTTTAAAACAAGATATCAAAATAAATACTAATGTAGAGCTACTTCTACATTATGTTGGCATTAAAAATATTCCTGATGAACTTCTTTTCCTTCCTTAATTTTTATTCAGGCAGCTAATTAAATTTAAATATCCATCAGGAATTTTTAGCAGTTTTTAATGAGCAAAATTTTCAAAGGTATGTCCCCTTCTCCAATTGTGCTCAGCCTCTGAAGTGACAAAACCTCTACAGCTTGGTCAAGGGAAATTGGGGCAGGGGTGGAGACAAGGCTTGGGATTAAAAGAACTTTTTAAAGTTTCCTATGTGATTAATCTTAATTTAATTTAAATTCAGTAGCGATGGTAGCTATAATGCAGGATACATAAGCAGAACTGTGCAGAGGGGTTCTGTCACCCATGGTAATTTTGTTTTCTTGAAACAGTTAAAGTGTTTTGTTTCCTGAAGGAAAAAGTGCTAAATCTAGCACCGAGTTTACAATTTCGTCAGTAGCACTTGGGTTTACAACAACTCCCAGTAATATTCTAACTGCAGTTTCCTTTTATCTGTTGTTATAATATGGCAGGGCCTGACACCTTTTTAGACATGAAAAGACTATCTTGTCTCAAGTAACAGCTGCCATTAGTCTCTTTCGCCACTCCATTTCCAAGCATCTTTCTTGACATAAGAGCACAGAGCCAAGGCTGTGCAGATCCTAAAAGTTAGATAATCTCCTTCTCAAATTAGGAAATTTCCTGGTTAACTAGCAAAAGATTTATTGCATTCATCAAATTTTGGTGCTTGTTAAGCAGGTTCACAAGCGGATAAGTATTTCAGTAATCTCTACCAATGGAAAAATGACAGTAGAATACAGAGACATTGAGAGGTGGTCTTTTTTTAAAAATTATATATATATTTTGAGCTCTCTATGTATATACTCCATGTAAACAGCATTTACTTTCCTTTCTTGTTGATTGTGGACCTGAAGTAGAGAGTTACAATCCTAAGGAACGCCAAGTAAATGTTTCCCTCGGGCTGTGACAGTGGTTGTGCAGATAATCTTTCAGAAAACTACTTTAAGAACGATGAGCCCCTTACCTGCCCCACCTCCATACTAGGTACTTTTTTATTACTTTGTATGAAGCACCCTGGTAGAGCCTATTCAGACAGATCAGGAAAGATGATAAATGAAAATCTATTCACGCTCATGAGGCTGATGAATCAACTGATTTATTCTTACAGGCAGTTTAACATAATCCTGTAGAAATATTCCCTGCAGAAGAAAGTTATTTTACACCCCCTCAATTTATTTAAACATCATTCTCACAAGTGTGAGAGGTTGCAAAGCAGTCAGCAGAGTAAAAAGCTCCAAAGAAAAATCATCCCTAATCCTTAGACTGAGTAAATTACATAAAGATGAGAAACCAAAACACTTTAAAAACTGTAATTACCCTTCTGTAATGAATCGCAAGTTTAATTCAAGCAACAGTCACCCCAATGATAAATGTTTTTATTTGCTGCAATGAGCAGCTACAGCCTAAACAGAGGGAGCATCCTACACAGTTGTTTTTTTCACATCTATTGCTGCTTCTCAAGTAGTGGCAGAAAACTGGCACAAAATTTGGATGCATTACATATGAAAAAAATTGAAAATTTTCTGCTTTTCATGCTTGAACTGAACTTGTGAAACCAGATTAATTAGTAGGAAAAATCAGCAACATAACATCTTTTCCTCTGCAGTTCTTGATATCTTATATCTCATTTCTGACTTTCATCATCCACAAAATATGAACTTGTCATAATTCTGACACAGTATTTTCATCTCCTCATCCATTAAAGCAGTCATCCCAAGTGGATCTGGAAAACAAAAAAGGTCCCTCCAAAAACCACTCTGGCTCCCCAGTTCTACAGAAACCTCTAAACCACAGGAATCCACACATTGTGGCTGAAACTGAATGATCCCCCCAACAAAACAGCACATTCCCATGCCTTGGGAGGGAACAAAAGCGAGTTCAACATCATGTGAACGATGTTTTTATTAACGAAAATTTGAACTCTTGATTTCAACTTTCAGTATTCAAAATCATCAGCAAGGAAAAAAAAAATTATACATACCCGAGAACAATGTTTTTCCACAAAAAATGCCCCACTCAGATCTCTCCATTACTGTTCACTGAATAAAGAACGGTTCCCTGCCCATGGCACAGGAGTTGGAACCAGATGATTTCAAGGTCCCTTCCAACCCAAATCATTCTGCCATGCTACGAATCTCTCCATTTACAGTTCCCAGGTGACTCTTACTCTCCTTCACAATATTGTCCTTCCAGCTACCCTCTCACATCAGCTGGGTGCTTAGGATTCTCCAGAAGATAAAGACCATCTTCAAAACCGAAAATAAGTTTCCAGTATTTTTGATTTTTTTCTCATTTCTAGAATACATTTCTCATTTGAAAAATCAAATATAAATACAATTTTACCATCTACCCACAGAGTAAACTAAGAAACTCCCGTTTTGGCTAATTATAGACTGTATTATCTATAAGCTACCAATGTCTTCCTTAAACGCATCTGTAATTCAGCTTCCGAACTTGGTCCTTGGCCATTTTGAAGAACTGACATTTTCACTAAGGCACAGACATTCTAAATTTCTCTTGTTTACAATATATTTTGGCAAGAGTTGTCTTCCTTCTGACTGGTGCATAGAAAGAGTTATAAACACCTAAATACAGACAAGGAGGCATTCCTTCACCAGGCAACTGCTGAAGACAACTTTTTTTGGTCTATGATCAGAGACTGCTTCTATAATAAAGAGGTAGGAAAAGTACCTTTAAAACTTTAATTGTAGTCAAGTTTCCCCTTTTAATAAAACCCCAAACACTTACATGATATTATTCAAAGAATTTGCAATATGATAATTAGATTTTCTGTAACTTAACTTTCACTCGATTATGAATTGAAGTGAATGTTAGATGGGATTTCAACCTTCTTTAAGAAAAAAATGCCCTAAACTATAACTGCTTAATTAAAACAGTCATCAAATTTCCTTAAATATTAGATATGACAGCTACAAAATCAGAGTATCCTTCCATGGCTTATTCCACTCTTTGGAAGAGGCACAGCCCCAAAGAACAGGTTATTATGGGGCATGGCAGATGTAAATTTAGTTACCGTGCAAGGCAAATCTGCCGTGTGTCTCTATTTGGTCCTTCAGAGATTGTCAACACAACCAGAAACGCAGGGTTTCAAAACCCATTTCAAAACTTGCAAAACTAAGTTAGTGGAGCAGAATGGAGAATTACAATTTAAAAATGCTGCATCACTTGGTCTTATTAGAAGAACCCAACAGCAGTGCAGGAACTATTCTAGTAAGTCTGTTTTTATAAGCAAGATTAATAGCTGTACACAAAATCCTTGCAATTGGTTGGGAAAAGAACCCTTTTTCCTAAATAAATCTCCCTTATCCTAGTATATTGTACCCTGATGCTTATATATCAAGTTCAGAATGTAAACACACCCAGAATGCCTGGTACTTGCCTACAATCAACTGCTTGGTACTTTTGTTAACATTTTAGTTTCAAAGTTCGGCTCCAGAGACAGCACTTCCTTTTCATCAAAGCTGTGTCCACATAAAGTTGACAGAGCATCCTGCAGAAACTTTATGAAAGAACTCTTCAAGAACTGACAGACAACTGATAGTTAACAGATAAATAAAGGTTATCATAATCTATTTTATGGAGAACCTAATTGATTTTGATTCTTCCTTTCAGTCTTTCAGACAGGGGCAGGGGACTGTCTGCCCACGTGTAAGTCAGAACAGCACCTTTGTCTTGCTGTGTGGGATCAGAACCCAATCTCTCAACTGGTTGCTCTGTACTTTGGGAACAATTAACTTCCTCTACAGAGGATGGTTTTGGAGATACCTGCACTGAGAAACTATAAACAGCTTTTTTTAAACTGGTCGTTTTCTTCTTCCCTTTAACTGTAAGGGCTGAGTCACTGTTTGTCCTTTTGCTAGTAACAACACTACTCCTTTTCTTTGTAAAACATTTTTTAAACTGGCCAGGGTTCAGTTGCTTTTTCTGCTGCTCATAAACCAGGATTTTATCCATGTGCCCATCATCACTGTCTTCGCTAGAAGAGCATCTGTTCTGACAAACACTCTTTTTAGAAGAAGCTTTCCAAGAAGTTTCAATACAAGCTTCTTTAATGTGACAGCTAGCTGCATCTGCTGGCTTTTGAGATGCTGGAAGCATTTTACACCCAGGATGAAGTGTCTCTGTTGTTTGCCCACTGAAGGCTAGAGATGTTGAACCACTTATATAAGGGCCTTTTTGCACCCTTTCAGCCAGGATGTCAGCATTTTTGTACTCATTTTGATAGATATGTATGCTGGATTCACTTGCAGAGTTTTCTGAGAGAACATTTTTACTTTCCTGCACTGGTTTATTTAACTGACACGAGGAAGAGACATGATTCCTATCAGGATTCAATGTTTCTTTTGTTTGTTTAAAACATTTCAAAGGCTCCAGTTGCATTACATCTTCAGACAAAGGCTGTGATGGAATGGGAGCCTTCTTAAGTATTCGCTCACTTAAAGACCACTCCTGAAGCTGTCCCATAGCATCATTCGAAAACAAATCATCTTCACTATCCGAATGTGTATCAGACTGTGTAACATCAGAATATTCTGAGGTATTTCTTACTGTTTCATGACCTAGTGGATGTGAGTGTTTTATGCATGTGGCTAAGTCAGCTGCTGGATCACAGTCATCACCTCCATGGGCTGGTGAAGTGCTGAAGGAGGTTCCTTTCCCATCAGTATTGCTCAGCTGCAGACCAGCTGGTACGGAGGAAGAGGATGATATCCCTGAATACTTAGTGCATTGTGAGGGCACAGATGAGTCAGCAAGAGCAGCTGCTGATGCTGGCATGTGAACTGCTGTTATGCAGGAAGCTGCAGCAAACGCTGCATCTTTTGATCCAGTACTTCTCTGCTGTGTCTGATCTTCTGGGGGAGCTTTTGTATCTGATGTGGAACATTGCACAGGAAGAATTCTGTATGTCGGCTTTAAATTAATTCGAGACAGAAGATTGGTAACTTCATCACAAGCATTTGGTAATTCCTTTCCTTCTGGTCTGTTTTTCTTTTCTGAAAAAAATAATAAAAAGCGCCCTTCAAATAGCATATAAATCACAGTTCAGGTTTCTTAGGGTTAAAGTGTAGAATAGTTAAGATTAAAGCACAGTCCCTGCAAGGTATCATGACCTCATCTTGTTTTGGCATGATATTGTTAAAGAGTGGGAGAAATGTTTTTTGCTTTTTTGCATTCTGGCAAGACCCATAAATTCAGAAGAAATAAGCTTCTGGACTTACTTTTCTGTTTCTTTTGAAGGACTTCTGACTTTTCGACTCGATAGAGGGCAACAACATCAGGATAAGCAGCCTGAAACAAAGACTCTTCTTCTACTGTGACAACAAACAACTCCACAGGCTCATCTTCTGGATCAACATAATGTTCTGAAAAAATAATGAATGTACTTTTGATATAAATATACACACATCAAAGCAGGGAATGAAAATCAAACAGCAAAGATTTGAGTACAAAGAAGGTACATAAAAAGTCAATAGTATATTGGAGATTTACCTATGAGTGAAGTTTTTTTCTTCCTGACAGTCTTTTGGCACAAATAGACACACTACAGGGAGGGGTCTGGCAGCATAGAAAATTTTCTAGCTAGTAAATAGTCACAGCTTCAGGTACATAGTGAAATAGGTCAGGTCTTACTAACGTGTACCAGAAAAAGCAGCTGAAGACTGAGTCCCTTGTTTTCTAGGTAAATTTTTTTGCTCTTTAAAGCACTGCTTTTACTTTCAGGGTATGTGAAATTTGATGTACATTTTCTGTTGTTTCCACTGAACAGTTTCCAATCTTGCCCATATTTCATTGCCTCAGAATGTTGCCAAACTCTTGTCTTCTTTAAAGCTTGATTTTATCTTTTTCTATGAACTGTTTTGTTCCATAATGTACATAGAAACCAGACCCACCTGGTTTTTGCCATTCAATTTCAAAACAAGGAATTCCATTTCTAACACGTGTCTTAACAATCCTGTAAGAAGAGAAAGTCCATTAAATTACTTAAATCTAGACTTAAATATAAACATATTTCAATATTCCAATTTGGAATGATTCAGAGAAAAAAAATCTCGTAAAACTGAAATTACTAAACCTTTTAAAAAAATGCACTACTCTGTATACAAAGTGAAATTTGGAGTACAAATTTGAGCACTGAAACATTTTTATTTCTTTTAACACTCGGAAGAGCATTTACACAAAATAAAAAAGCTCTTTGTACCAGACAAACACAATGCAGACTCCTACAAATATCAGTTTGGTATCCTGACTGAAAGGCAGGTCCTGCTTGACCAACCTGAGCTCCTTCTATGACAGGGTGACCCACTCAAGGGGATGAGGGAAAGGTTGTGGATGTTGTCTGCCTAGACTTTAGTAAAACCTTTGAAGCTTTCCCCACAGCTTTCTCCTGGGGAAACTGGCAGGTCATGGCTGGGATAGGTGCACTTGGTTAGGAACTGTTTGGATGGTCAAGCCCAGAGAGGGGTGGTGAGCTGAGTTACCCCCAGCTAGAGGCCAGTCACTGATGGGGCGCCCCACAGGGCTCAGTACTGGGGCCAGTCCTGTTTAATGTCTTTATCAGTGACCTGGATGAGGGCATCAAGGGCACCCTCAGTCACTTCACAGATAACACCAGGCTGGGCAGGAGTGTTGATCTGCTGGAGGGCAGGAAGGCTCTGCTGAGGGATCTGGACAGGCTGGATCGATGCTGAGGCCAATTGTATGAGGTTCAACAAGGCACAGTGCTGGGTCCTGCCCTTGAATCACAACAACCCCTGCAGTGCTACAGGCTGGGCAAGAGTGGCTGGAAAGTGGCCAAGAGCAAAAGGATCTTAGGTCAACAGCACCTGAACATGCGCCAGGTGTGCCCAGATGGCCAAGAAGGCAAATAGCACCTGGTCTGTATCAGCAATAGCGTGGCCAGCAGGACCAGGGCAGTGATTGTGCCCCTGTACTCAGCACTGGTGAGGCCACACCTCAAATCCTGTCTCCATTTCTGGGCCTCTCACCACAAGGGGTGGTACTGGAGGGGCTGGAGTGTGTCCAGAGAAGGGCAATAGAGCTGATGAAGGGTCTGGAGCACAAGTGTGAAAGGAGCAGCTGAGGGAGCTGGGGTTGTTTAGTCCAGGGGAGACATTATGGCTGTCTGCAATTGCCTGAAAGGAGGTTGCAGCCAGGTGGGGTTCAGTCTCTTCTCCGAAGTAACAAGTGATAAGACAAAGGAAACGGCCTCCAGCTGTACCAGGGGAGGACTAGACTGGGTATTAGGAAATATTTCTTCTTGGAAAGGGTTGTCAAGCATTACAAAAAACTGCCCAGGGAAGTGGTTGAGCCACCTTCCCCAGAGATACTAAATTTAAAAGATGTGTAGATGCGGCACTGAGAGACATGGTTTAGTGGTGGACTTGTCAGTGTCAGGTTAATGGTTGGACTTCTCCAAACTAAACATTCTATGATTTTAAGATACTAATGGCAGAGACAGCTGTGGCCCTGGACAGTAATTTTCTGAATGACCAGACAGGGTCATTTGTATCTTTTGCGTGACCATGAGGGGAGATAGAACTTGAACTGAGCAGTCACTGAACTCAGTCACCATGAGATTTTTCTAAAAACATTTTCAACACACCAGTAGGCTCCTGCATGTGAAGTGTAGGATCACGCTGATTCTCCTGAACCCTTATTGCATTTTTAAACACTTGTTAACAAAAGAAATCTTTGAGAGCATGCACTGTTTGTTTTTCAAACTCTTGAAACACTAGAGTTAGAGAATGTCAATTAATTCATTCATCAAGGTAAATGCTGGTAATTTATCTTGCCAATCTATTTAAAAAGCATCCCCCAACCAGTCTCCCCATTCTTTTGAAAGATAATAGTGAATAGATCAGCATCTCTGGAAGTAATAATTTAGGACTATGACACATCAAAACAGAAGAGATACTATCGCACTGCTATTGACTGTCCTCCTTTGCCCCAAAATTAATGTCTAAAAACCGTGACCAGCATGGAAAAACTACCAACTTTCTTCCAGTAGAAGAATCAGGGAGGCAGGGGGAATTTGGGTTTCATTCAGGAAATGAAACCATCAGATAAAGTTAAAATAAGTCACAATTCCCTTCACATGGTGAAGTTCAGATTTGCCAATAGACACTGCAGATTCTAGAAGTCTACCTAAGTTTAAGAAAAGATTAAATCATTAAAAAAATAAATTACATTGAGGGCTGATAGAATAAGAAAATACTAATCCTGGCTCAGAAAATTTCTGAGTAACAGAAACGTGGATGGTGGGAATTATTCTGGGAGAAAGTAATTACATACTTATCTTTGTTCTTTCTCCCCGCATGTCCATTTTCACTAACAGTACACTTGGCCGTTTTTACATTCCTGAATGCAGCAGTCCTGAATGAAATGTAGTTTTGACACACTGACAGCTGGTAGGTTTGATAAGCAATCAGAGACTACGACTGAATCTGCAGATGCTCATTTCTAAGCCTGAGCTCTTATTTTGAGACACAGAATTGAATTAAACTTCTGCTAAGAACCTGAGCAGAGGACCTAGGCAGATCCAAGGAAACAGAACAAGAAGTAAGCATAGGAGAACACAAGTACTGCCAGTTAGAATGAAAGGAAACTGCTCTATGTATTACTTTGTGCAGCAGTAGTAGAATTGGTGCACTGATCTAAACTTTTACCTATATTCAAAATGAGCACAAAGCCTGAAACAAAGATGGAAGAAAACCGTATTTCCTTTTTTATGGAAAACACTTGTGGTTTTTCTCTGTCAGCAGAAGTAAACATATTAAGTTCAAGAAATCAAGCTACATTACCGTATTGCCTGCAGCTGTTTTGAGTCAGTGTATCCAGATTTTCTCTGGGTCATATCATAATGTGTCAATAGTGCTAACAGCTTCTTACAAGCGTAATGTTTGGTCCATTCCATCTTCTCTGAAGCAAATATCTGTTCGTATTAAAAAAAAAAAAATCCCAAACTTTAAAACTTTCTTTATACTGTTAGATATCATGCTTAGATAGTTATGTAGTTGGGACACTGGATTAAATAATTAAAATATCTAGAGTGCTTTTATACATTAGTGTAATGCCCAACGATACCTCACTGCCAAGGGAGGGAACAGTCATCCCTACCAGAGCACATTCATCAGCTGTCAGTGACAAGCCAAGGAACAGTTGTGTGGTGGCAGCAGCAGGGATAAGACAGTTGCTAAACACCTTGTCAGACTCACATCAGCTCTGCAAGGAGCTGTGAAAGTTACAGATTTCACATGTGAGAGAATGAACAGGGATTCTCACTGAAGCCACATTGTTTAACTGCAGTCTACTATACTATCCATAACTCTCACACTGTCATCAATCCCAAAAAATGAAACATGGTAAGGGATCCGATTTTGCCAATAAAACCAAGTAAAAAGCCTTCCTAGAAAACAATGCTAATGTGCATATGTTAACACTCTCACACTCATCTAGTAATACTGGACAATGAAAAACAAAACAATGACAAGGGAGCTTTCTCTTTCTTCCACTTTTCTATCCACCTATTTGCAGCAACTGATTTTTTCCAAAGTCTTCAAATTTAGGCTTTCAGAACAGTGAGGTCTCTTAAGATGTTGTAGCAAGATTCTTTAATTCTTATTTCCAGTAGAATTACCGATGAATATCACATTTATCACAGATGACTTTCTTAGTAATAAACAAAAGACTACAAAGCTGAATATCCAATACTTTGTTATATACCTGAAAGGACAATAAATTTGGCCTTCGACATTCCTTTATGCTGATCAATTTGTTCTTATTTACAAGAAACTCTTGGATAACCTTGAGATAAAACATAAAAGAGACAGTTTAAGAGAGGGCAGAAAACTGAAATTTCAACTAATCGATTTAAAAAATTAATATTTAAGTAGGCTTGTTTGTTACCTCAGAGAATGGAAAGCCCTCACAACTCTTGGCTTTTCTGCAGGTAAAACAAAGGTGTTAGGAACTGAAGGCAAATGGGAAAAATGCAGAATCTGAATGCTCACCCTGCACACAAATGCAGGGAAAAGCAGTTAAATTTTCAGGCCATTCCTACTTTCTGATACTGTCCTCCACTGCATTTGCTTGTTTCACTCGCTCCAACTGATGCCATGTACAAGGGCAGCAGTGTTTGGAGTCCCTGGGTTTGCAGCATCTCACACTTTCACAGAATTTACATCCACTGTGCTCATGTTCCTTGTAAGATCCTGTAGCAACAGACACACAAGGTGAGGAGAAAAGGCGTTTCCAAGATCTCCAAACCTCTAAAGCCAATATCACAAATATAAAGCTCAGAACATGTATGAATCTGATGTGAATAGCAGCTGTAAGCAGATCTGAGTGCATTAGCTGCATCTATGGATTGACATAAAAACTGAAAAAGACATGCAGACTTCTATTTTTCTGAAACTTTTTCCCTCAACAGTTTCAGATCTTGAGCCGAAAAGTTATTCTCTAAAAACTACAGAAGTAATGTGATGTGTGATAACCTGGAAAACACAATAAGTAATATATTTGAATCAGGCTTTTCCTTTGCCAAATGATGAGTTTGAATGAGTTCACCGATCAAAGATGATACCAAAATGAGGGTTCTTAGGATTAATTTATTTTTAAGAAAACACTGCCACAAACCCCATCAATGCTAATGAGATTAGGTCCTCTTGATGTAGGACCAGTTCAGGCAACTAAAGAAATAGCTGCTGGACAGTATAGAGTATAGCCTACTATCTTTACTGATCGTGTTAGAAAGGCAAATATCTGGGATCCCACCACAGCATTGTGATAACATTCCATCTAGTTTCTAGTCAACTAGTTTCACATTTGAAGAAAAGTAGTCCCAAGCCTTGAAAGTGTTTATATAAGGGCACATATACACAATATTGAAAATGTGAAGATGGAAGCTGAAAAGCATTTTTAACACTAATAGTAAAAAACCCCCAAAACCCAGTAAAACAAACAAACAAAACCCATCACCCCTCACACCATAATAAAAATTAAACAATTAAGCTGAAAATACAGTTCAGCACTTTTTACACTGACCTGGATGATGGCACTCTGAACAGTGAATTACCCTTTTAACAACCAAAGGTGGATTATCATCGTACTGAAATTGTTCCTTCCACTGCTCAAACCTAAAGGGATGATGTTAAAGGGATGAAGAAATATTTTTAGCTTTCACACTTCAAACACTGAAAAACAATCTCTTTATACTTCTCAAGCATCTATCCAAGAAACAGTTTTCCAACCTATGAAACAGGGTTCTTTTACAGTAAATTATGTTGGATTTCTAGTATTGACACACACATTATGATAACAAATACAGATAGCACTTGGTATCTCAAATCCTTATCCACAACCCAATTAAAAGTCTCTCATCAGTCCCGACAACTTGCATTCCAATGTATCAACATATACCTGCTAGCTCAAGAGCTAGGAGCCAGGTAATGTTTAAAACAAGTAAGAGACTTGCCTAGCAAAACACTCAATTCCTTTAGCAAACACAAGGTAAGGAATGTGGTAATATCATCCTTAAATTAAAGTATTACAAATATTTTCTTAGAGCTGAAGTACATACTACTGTCTTTGAATAAAAAAGTACTTATGTAAATTTCCATTTTACCTTTGCAGTAAGTTTTGACCTCGTAGAGTCTCAATTAACTTTAAAGCTTGTTCCTTCCCAACTCCTGGAACCCCCTACAGAGAAATACAAAACATTATTTAATTACAAACAAAATATTCATATTCTCACAAAACACACCTTTATAACATTAAGTAGAGAAATGACAAAAAGTGATTCCAGATGTTGAGAATAAATTGAGAAAAATATTTTTGACCAAGTTATAAGGGCAGAAAAGGTGACAGATTACAGTCGTACTGCCAGTGTAACATACAAGCTGTTCTTATGCTCAATAGCACCCCAGATAAAACAAGGCAAAGAAAGAAGGACAAAGTAGTAATAAAATAAAATATTCAGAATAGAGAAGTTACAATGAAGTGGGGGAACACTGAAACAGGTTGCCCAGAGAGGTGGTGGATGCCCCATGCTGGAAACAATCAAAGGTCAAGTTTGGAATGGGGCTCTGAGTGACCTGCTTTAACTGAAGATGTCCCTGCTCTGTACAGGGGGCTAGGACCAAGTGAATTTCAGAGGTACCTTCTGACCCAAACTATTGTATCAGTCTATGATTTAAAACACACATATTGCTTTCCAATTCTTCTTTCCATCTTTACCCTATTTTGCCAAGAATCAGTATAGCCAAATATAAAGATTGTATTGAGTGTACTTTCTACAGCATCATTACAAATAGATCTGTATTTGTTCAGCTGTAATGGCAGGACTGAATACGTGCAACCATATAAAATAAATCTGCATTCCAAACCAAGTCCTCACAGGACTACAGTCAGACATTCAGGTAGAATCAGATATTCAGCTTCTGCAAGGAAAGCACTATTTTTATGTATTTTCAACAAAATAAAGGCAATTATAGCATGATATTCTCATTTACCTGTTCTGCCAATCTCCATTCCCAAAGCACTCCTGTAATTCAGCTTTCCTTGTAAGTTTCTGTCTTCATCTACTTTGCTGAGCTGCAATAACTCAAAGGACCTATCTAACATAATTGTGACACTTTAGGACTAAGTAAGAACCTGGCATTCTAGGAGCTGCTTTGGTACAATAACCACTGATTATCCACTGTTTATTTTTACTCCCTCTCTTTACACAGTAGTAACAAACTATTTAAAGATTCCTATAACAGAAGCAAAATTATAAAAAAAAAAAAAAACAAAAAACAAATGCCCCCACAAAAATAATGAAAGGCTTGTGTTTTTCCAGCAGTATCAGTTGTTTAAAGGACAGTTTTATCAAACAGGGACACAATTATTTAAGAATAACTAGATATCCGCTGTAAGCCTGAATGGGAGCAACCATTGCCTGAAGTCACTACATGATAAACTGTATGGAAATCAAGTTTCATCCCACTTCTTTTCCCTTTCAAACAGCCATTACAACAGCTTCTGTTCAAAGTGTCAAAAAAGAATTCAAGAGCTTACAGGAAAGAAAAAAAGAAAAAAGTTAAGTAGCAATGAGTGAGATTCCTCTCAATTAATTAGATAAACTTGCAAAGACCACTTCTAATTCTTTGCAAATTATATATTTACAAACAATGGAACAGGAATACATCAAAACTGCATCCAGAACCACCTTTACTAATAACTACAGCTCAAAACCATCACTACTAAGTCTTCCAAACAGCACAGACAAAGCCATTTTTTCTCATTTTCCACGGCTACTCTGCCAGGGATGCACTTGTATATGACTTGTTACAAAGCATCCTCACAAACAATGGAGTTCTCACACCTTGGCTCAATGTAATCAGCATCTGAACTTTTGCCTTCACCGCCATTATAGGAAAGGTTTGGAACAATACAAAACAGTCTTAGAAAGACTTATGTTCAGAACCATTTTGAATATCTTTAGCCTTTCACAAACAGAATTTACAGAGACTTACTATGCATATTCTACTGGATCTCAGTAATCATGCACTGCATACAGCTTTGCCAGCATGCACATCTCCCTTGATACACTTTGTTGTTTTTCAAGACAGTGGAAGCACCTAATAAAAATAATATTAAAATATTAAATATTGCGTACCTTTGGAAGATAATCACAGCCCAGAAGAACTGCTAGCCCAATCAAAGACTCTCTGTCACAACCAAGTTTCTCCTCAATAGAGGACATGGTGTAACAGTCAAGATGTGGATCCTGCAAGAGAAATTTATCACTTATTACTTCTGTTACATCAGGGAAGGAACTGCCCTGAGTCACGTTCAGTTGTGATTGCTGACGACTTACCCCTATTCACCCACACCAAAGGAATCTTTGAAGGGTAAAGGGACTCAAAACCAAAATGAAAACTTGACTAACATGAATCAAAACATAGGCCACTGCCTTTTTCCTCAAGAACAACAAAAAAATCCCCACATAAATCAACAACTCCAAGTGATCCATTTTTCTAGAACTGATGACCCTGACAGATACACACTCACAAATAATTTTTTTATGCTTATTTATATATGTAACTAAGCACACCTGAAAGATTGAGCTTGCCTTCATTGCTGGTGATAAATTGCAAGGAAGCTGAATGAAAGAACCAGATCAAGGAAGAACTCAAAGGTGGTGTCACCAAAGCAAATAACCTTCCATCAACTTTCATTTTTTTTTCCAGAGTTAATTGTTTGTAGTGCATTTCTTTTGTTCTATAGATTTTTCTCATATCTCTGAAGTATTTTCTCAACAAGTCTTTTACATGAACATTATAAATTACAGAAATTTGGGCTAGCCTTTCACCATTTCTGGAAAACTGTATTCTTAACAAATGAACACTTCAGTTCAAGGCCATAAATTATTTGGGTTTTTGAAGATCACAACAATTGATTATGATACAGATGTACAATCCCTACAATTCATGTTCAAATGGGATAAACATTAATTGCAAATATATTAATAATAAAATGAACCTGTAAGATGCAAGTATGTGAACATTTATTAGACCCAGGAGGCTGACCACTCCCATATGACCTAAGGGTAAAATTTGTAAGAACCAATTACTTCACTCAACTTCTCCACTGTAAAGAAGGAAACAGGAAAAGTTTGCTATTTAGCTTTATGAGACACCACAGGGGACTACAAACACAGGCAATATTACCCCATTCTCAGTAGTTTTGCTCTCCTAGCCAATACAAGAATTACCAATAAATCAAATAACATGTTCTTGTCTTATTTTAAACAAACCCAGCTACTGCAAGGCAAGTTCAATAACATCTAAGTATTTCTTTCAAGTCCCTTTCTTTATGTTTCTATAAAGAGTCTATAGCAAGGATGGGAACAGGGTGAGGTACATTACCTTAGCACTCATGGCAAAGTTCCTATAAACTGTTTGAGCTCCATACAAGAAAGCATCTCCATCATTGGTAATGCAGCCATCTACACGTCCCTTTGCATTTAGGTAGGCACACATTGCCTCTGCTTCTCCAGCTGCTTGAACCCAAGGGACACCTAAACACTCCAGAAGTTCAAGACACTAAAAGAAGGAACACAAAAGGAAGGAGACTGAATGCTGAGCTATTAAATTCGCTTATTAGCATGCATTTTCTCAGACACAAGTGCATATAAAAACTGCTACTATTGCACTGCCTATATAACACCATATCAATGAAAGCACTACTTTAGCAAAAATAGTTTGGTTTCCTCTAACAGTGAAAAGTAAACATGCACAAAGAGCTAAATATTAACTACAAGACTTGAACACAGCATGATTAACGGGCACCCCTTCACAAAAACTTTTCCATTTTAAATAGATATTTAGGATGTTTTCAGAAGAAGAGTAACAAAGGAGTATTTATCTTTGTGAAGCAATCCTGTTTACTCAAGCAGTAATGCTGAGCCAGAACACACATCTTCCAACAGGTGCCAAGCTCCTTGAGAATATCAAGCACAGGAATACAATGCTGTCATCCTACCAAGACTGGACCACTGTATAATACACATCGATTTATACCTACAAATTTCAGAGAAAATAATTTATTTTAGAATTTAAGAATAAACATGAATGTATGTACAGGGTAGTGAAGCCCTGAGTGTCCATAAATTCTACTTCATAAAACTTTGAATAGACAAAAATGATTAATGGAAGGATACAAAGAAGTATGGATACTAATACCGTAAAAGAACAGCAAAGTTAAATTTTGCAATAAATGCTCAGTTATAGTTGTCAATCACGACAGCACAACATGCACGGGAACATATCAAATGAGAAAATTATTCTGACACTGTTTCTCTTCTACAACACTTAATAAATGCTGTAAGGCCTGCCTTCAAAGGTGCACATTCCTTCAAACCTCAAAATGTTGTTTACATTTGTTGTGAATAAAGCTGTGAGAGACTGAAATGTTAGGGGTTTAATGACTCAAACAATTGGCCATTTGCAAAAGCAGCAGGTGCTGTGCTGAGGCCAGGTTTGTACCACCCAGCCGAACAGGAGAAGAGCTTTTGGGTGTGTGCTGGTGAAACCTCTGATCCAGTATGACAGAGGGGGTGCACACCCACCATGGGAGGATGACCACAACAAACCAGCCTTTGTTTAGCAACAAGCTGGTTTTTGAGCTGGGTGAGGCCAACAACAAACAGATCCTGTGAGGTGGGATAATGCTTTTTATCTTGCCAATTTCCTCCCTTACACAACTAGCTCAGGTGTAAAAGATGTACACAACAGTCTTTCCACCCTAATCTGCCCCAAGAGATCTATTAACAAGAACCTCAGTTACCTGGCCTTCGAGGGTGGGTTCTAACAAAAGCTATTAATTATTTCAGGTTCCTGTGTTTAATTTGGTTAAGATTTCTTTCTATCACATTAAAAATACTTAAACACTCAGTTACTCACCTCTTTTAACATGGCTTTAAATAAAGATCTTCCTGTTCTTGCAGCTCCAACTTTCTTCGAAGGTCCATAGCGCATCTCATTCCTCTTGCTCATGGTGTCTGCTTTCAACCTGGGGGCCTCTCCCTCCATGACAAACACCAGTTTAATTCCCATTGATGTAAAGAAAGAGAACCGAAAAAATAGGTTTCTGCAATAAAGCAAAGTGTTCCATAAGCTGTACTGTTTGTGAAACCTGATTTCTTCAGACATTTTCCTTATATCCCTTATATTTTCCTGAGCCTACCTCTGGAAAAATCCTAGCATTGTCTTCACCTCTTATGATTCTCTTGCCCCCAAGCTAAACAAAGCTTTGATCTATATTTCTGTCTTTGGTTGAAGTTGTCATACTATGAAATTGTAGCAGCTTTACAAAATTCCCAAGAAAATACCACATAAGGACAAGAAAGATCTTTTTTGGTTGTAAAGATGTAAGCAAACGTAAAAGGCTTAATAAAAAAAACATTCCATATCCAAAATCTGCTTCCAAACACATATTTACATTGATTCTTTTATATCAAATATTAATCCCAAATCTATCAATACATGCACATCTGAAGTGACTGAATGCTGTAGTATTGGACAGACTTACAGATACCATGCCAATTTATTTCATACGCAAACCAGCACCACTGAGGGGTGGGATTTTACAAGGCTGCAGTAATAAATATTTGGACTACAACAGTAAAATTAACAGCAGTCATATCAAAAACTATATGCTTTTACCAGTAATTCCAGTATCAACCTTTAAAAAGGAGTAGATCAAACATTTATATCTCTTTGACTGACATGGAGAGACCATTACTCTAGATTTAATTTTGTACAGTTACTACCAGCAAAAACCAGTAAGCTGGTCTTTTGAGGTTAGTTCTATTTTCACAAATGATGTAAAAAAAAAAAAAAAAAAGAAAAAAAAAAAATCAATCCATACAATAAGTTACTCAAAACCAAAAATTCTCAAAAAAATGCCCTGATGAAAATTTATGTATATTTTCATTTTTGTCAGCACTGTATGCAGAAAACAGTGGTTGAAGTTATAGATGCTTAGATATGCTCATTCCTTAGGTGAGTCATTTAAATTAAAAATACGCATATTCTTCAAGATTGTTCAAATGACTGAGGAATGATTTAAACATATTTAATTCAACACGGCGGTCTACTTAGAATTAAATTCAAACCCTTTAGATACATAGCATAAGTGATAACTGAATCAAAACACCAGTCATATGAATTTCAGAGCTACTCTTAGAAGTCTTTTGAATAAGCAGCATATTTAAATTATACAGCTCCAAGACTTTTGGCCCAAATAATTTATACGGATACCATACCTGAGATGTGGCTTGGTAACCACTCCAACCATCTTTTTAACAGTCTGTGCTTCACAAACCCACAAACTTAAATCAACAGCAAGTGTTTTCCCTCTGAGACTACTCAGGTTGACAGGCTGTCTCACAGGCTCAAGGATTTGCCACAGGTAAGTCACTCCCATAGTTTTAGCTTCCTTGCTGTCAGAAGGTAGATTTTAGCTGCAAAGACCAAACAAAATAAAATAGTTTCAGAGTATGACATGAAGTATTATGAATGTGAGGTTCTGAAAGTAAGTATGTTTGCCATTATCAGTTCTACCTTTATGATCCAAGAACACTTGCAATCAAGTCTTCTAAGTGTAGTGACTCCAGTTCATAGATGGCTTATTATTAAATACCTTCTTTGGACTGAACAGTTGCATTACTAATAAGCCGAAAATAAATAAAAACGAACTTGGCTGAGGAAAAGAAAAAAATAAACAATGAAAAAATACTCACTTCCAAGTCTCACGTGTCCCTTACATACACATAATCCAAGTTTAATTAAAAAAAATGCAAGATTCTTGAGGGAATTACTTCCTGATTTGAGGTAGGATTCACATTAAAAATTCTGTTCAAACAGAATTAGCTTGAAGCTATTTGAGGAATATTTACAATGACAACAGAATTTAAACTTTCCTTGCATTCCAAGATGACACAAGAAGGGTCAAGACCCAGAGATTCTGGCTTGGGAAATTCAAGCTGGAGTTCAGGAGAAAAAGACAGATGGCATTGCAGTGGTTGCTCACAGGTTGCAGACATTCTTAACATCCAGCTGTCCTACTGCTTTAACCCACCGCTGGTGGAAGCCTCTCTAAGCACAGAATCAGCAGTGATTGGCACTGAAATTTGGGAAGAGAACTCCAATGCAGTATTAAGAAGAAGGCATTAATTTATTCTGGGCCTGCATGCCTGGGGAATAGCTCAGCCCAACACGCACGCCTGGCTCAAGCCGGTGCACCTCTTTCTCACCGAGGGACATCAACATTCATCAGCACATTGTTACATTTCTGAACAAATTGTTACTTAAGGCAGTCACAGAGCCCAAATTTATTATTTCAGGTAATCACAGAGCCCTTAAACAGGATTGGGCCAACTTGACTTGTTACTAAACTCCCAACAAAGTGGAAACAAAGAAGGAAGTTGCCTTTTTGGTGTTATAATTTGGTTTCTGCCAGTCTGCAACAATACAATTTCTTAAAAAACAACAGTGTTAGTTTCCAAATATTGTCATGGAGTGTCACACGGTACTTAATTAACGAGAAAGACAAATATACTGCAAACACCCTACATTCCATTAGATTACAAATTTTTTAAAAAGTATAAAAATTGAAAACTAAAAAAAAAAAAGGGCGACTTTTTCATTGTAATAAAGTATAGCTATCTGAGGACTTAAGTTTTTCATATCCAATTGAATACATATCTAAGGGTGAGTTATGAAAGCCTGCCAAGACTTACCAGTCTTTGCTATTTTTGAGTGTATTTTGTAAAATACTTAAATTTGGATTCTGCATACAAATAGCTCAACCACTCTTAATATGAATGATCTGTCTACTCGGATTTTATTCAAGACCTTCGTTCACCGAAAGCCTCCAACCCTAGAGAGACGCCAACTTCCAAAGCAGCAAGACTGAACTTGATTTATTTGCATATACTTAGAAATCACTGAAGATCATTAACAGCAAACATAAAGACCCCCCTACAAAACCTCAATGTCTCTTTAGGCCAGAATGTGCTAAAGCTATAAAGCTTTTATGTTTTAGATCGTGTTTTAAGACTACATTCTGCTCTACTAAGTTTTTTACACAGCCAGAAAAGCCAGTTACTTAAAAATAACTACAGAAAGCATTTAACGCTGAAATTCAATTCATACAGAGATACTTTCACACATTACCGAGGTAACTTGCAAAGACCGCCAAGCATATGCTTTCTGTCTCACCCGGAGGCCTTTAAAAAGGAGGAAAAACACGGGGAGGAAAAGAGCGGAGGAGAAGGAAAAACACGGCTGAGGAAACACGAAAGCCCAGACGTTTTTAACAACTCTCCCCCTCTCTTTCCTCGCTACCTTAGCACAGCTTTGCCAATAAACCTGCGCACCTGAAGGACAGCAGTGGCGTGCTCCAGCATTCGCAGCCTCCTCCTCAAACGCCTAGGGATTTTTCCCGCTGGATGAACACAACCCCGAGCAGCCGCCCGGGAGAGAAGCGTCCGGGCGCGCGGGCTCCCCGCACGCAGCGTTTGAAACTCCCGCCCCGCTGCGCCAGCGCTCCCCCCGCACCGCGCCCACAGGAACAGGCGTGCCCGAGCCCCCCGCGGGGTGCTCAGCCTCGGCTCGGGAGCGGGTCCGCCTCCGCGGCGATGAGCAGCGACTCACACCCCGGCGCGACCCCACCGAGCTCGGTCTCACCCGCTCGACGGGAGCGAAGGCTCCGCCCACCCCCCACCCGAAAATGGCGCGCGCACGGAAACGGGCCCCGCGGGACCGGAGCGCGCAGGCGCCCCGCTCGCGGCGGCAGCTCTTCCGCCCGTTCCGGCCCGTCCCGCCCCGTCCGCCCCGCCGTGCAGCGATCGGGAGCTGTCCCAGGTAACGCGGCGCGGAGCAGCCGAGGGGCCAAGGGAGGGGAGAGAAGGGACGGGTGACTCGTGCCGGGCGAGCGTCCCGGCGGGCACTGTCCGAGCGCGCACCCTCTGTGTGGACAGCTGGGAGGGAGAGGGGGCGGCCTGGCGGCCGGAAGGCGGAGCAACGGCTGCCACCCGCTCCTCCCGCTGCTCCCGGCCCGGCGCTGGGGTTGCTGTCGCAGGTGGCTCTGCGGGGCCAGTTAGCGGTCGGACTGGCGTTTGTCACCCGCTGCCCAGCGTGGGCGCCCCGCTAGGCGTGAGCGCTTCCCCTGGGTGCGCACCTCTGCCGGCGGAGAGCAGCAGCGGCGGCCGCCCGGGCGTTCCACCCGCCAAGGGACCCGTGTCTCCTTTTTAGGGGGTGAGGGATCCTTCCGGTTCGTGCGGTGTTGGGAAAAGCAACAGGTAATCATGGACTCGGGGGATTCCTGCCCCTCTTTCGTTTTCGCTGTCCGTAGAGGAGGCGGAGCTGCCCTTTGTGCCGCAGTGCAGTTCTGGGTTCCTCAGTACAAGGGAGAGATGGAGCTCCTGGAGCGGGTCCAGTGGAGGGCGGTGAAAGATGATTGAGAGACTGAAGCATCTCTCTTGTGAGGAAGAGGCTGCGGGAGTTAGGCCTGTTCAGCTTCGAGAAAAGACTACTGAGAGGGGACCTCAATGTCTATGAATATCTAAAGGGAGGGTGTCAAGAGGATGGACCGGGCTCTCCTTGGTGGTGCCGAGCAATAAGACAAGAGACAACGGGCAGAAACTGATGTACAGAAACTTCCACCTGAGCATGAGGAAGAATATCTTTGGTGTGCAGGTGACCACGAACTGGAACAGATTGCCCAGAGAGCCTGTGGAGTCTCCCTTACTGGAGAGGAATTCAAGAACTGCCTGGACACAATCCTGTGCAATGTGCTCTGGGATGACCCTGCTTGAGCAGGGAGGTTGGACCAGATGACCCACTGTATTTCCTTCCAGCGTTACCCATTCTGTGATTCTGCGGGTCAGGCAGTGCTTCCCCAGTGTTTAGATGGGATGGTATAGGCTTCTTATGCACTGGCTGCAAATACATTTAGGAGAGGAGTCGTGAACGTCGGACATGTAGTCTAACATGGAACATCTGGCTAGGATAGTCCCAAAAAAGGTAGAGCATGCCACTGCTATGTATGAGTCTGGGCTTCTGACTTCAGCCCTCTGAAATACCTCCCTTTAAGTACAACAGTTAGTGTTATACTTCCTTCGTTATTATTAACTGCTGGTGTTAATTTATAATTTTATTGCTATTTTTGTGACTGTTACATGTAGTGTGCTATACATCAGCTAAAGATCTCAGGTGTTTTCTTCCTCTTCTACCCTTTGCTTCTTCCCATATCTTGTGTTCGTCACACCATAGGTCTGTTCTGATGTCTTTGCTTTACCTCTGTTTTGCCAGCTGAATGAAAGGCAGGGTTATAGCTGGGCTGGGTCCAGGATGTTTAAAGTGGATGTCCCACAAGACAGGTGGGACACCTTCTGTACCTTTCATGGACACCAGGCCAGTGAGGGCTGCTAGAAAGCCAGTGGTGTGGATTTGGTGACAGCAGGTTGGTTGTGTCAGCTGTAGATGAGGCCAACTGTGACCAGCCAGGTAGGGAAAAGGGAAACAGTTGTGGAACTCCACTGCAGTGAATACTGTGGAAAGATAGGCCATTGATTAAGTTGGAGCATGGGTGAACATCAGGGGATGCAGCCTCTGCCTTCCTATCCTTTCATGTGTACAGGGTAAGTACTTTTCTACTATAACATGTAGCAGTCCTTATAGTTTTATACAGGACATTTGGGGCTTGCATTTTTCTTTCGTGCTCTCATTATATGCGTAACAATTGGTTGTCATAATTTGTAGGGATCCTTTGATTGTTTTTGTAATTGAATCTGTCTTGCCTTTATTAGCTCCCAGTTACAGGTCCAGTTTTTATTCCCAACTGTGTACTCTTACGTTCCATACTAGTGAAGTTTATTTTTTTTTATTAAATCAGTACTCTTGATTTCTCTTCCTGAGAGACTGTTGGATTCTTCTTCAAATTATTGACTTTGTCATGACAAATTTCCATTAACATTGTCTTACATTTTATTGCAATATACTGAAGTTTATTTAATACTTCAGTTTTTAAGTATGATGCCCGGCCCATTAAAAAAATCTTTTGTTAACATTTGTCAGTAATGTCTGTTGTTGGCTTCTCAGTAGTCTATTACATATTTTAATATGTATTGATGTATGATTTTGCCAGTTTAATTGTTTCCAGTACGGTACTGCATGCTTTTAATAACATTCAGATAGGTTGGATCAGCTGCTTTTCCTTTGCCCTGAATCGTTATTCCCAAACTGTTAAAGTTAGGGTGACTAGTGCTGAGACTGAAAGCAGTGATTTTTTCAGTTAAAAACTTAATGAAGAAAATTAGGGGTGTCTTGGTGCAAGAGTTTTGGGAGCCATTAATGTAAGAAAAGGACTTTTCTTGTCAAAAATACTAAGATGATGCAAAGATAAAATTCAAATATGTGTCATTTTCTGTGTATTTTTTTTTTTTAATGTTAGTTATTTCTTCCTGTGCCTTTTAAACCTTTGTTTTTTGTAAAATCTTATTAATGGGTTCCTTGTGGCTGTGGTCAGTTTCTTGCTCCTTTTGGCTGTTTTGTACTTGGGGAAGGTGCTGCATCCACTGATATTTGTCATAATTTCTGAGGCTACTTAATACAGTTTGCTTGCAGTTCCAGTTAAGTTTTGTTTGCAGTGCTAGCTCTTCAGCAGTTTTGAGGTGCAGACTGTTCTGTCTTTTGCCTTCCTCACAGTTAGATTACATGAGATTATTTTGTTTTGTTTTCCACTTTTATACTCTGTTTTCCTTAAATGTTCAAATAGTATAGCAATGGAACTCATAGCCCTCATGTTTAGTTTGGATGTTATTAATTACAACATTTAAAGCTTATGTTTTCTCTTCTTTTTAGAGAAAGATTTTAATGGAACAGCAGATTCAATGAATACTTGTCTTCATACTTGGGTGATGGATGCCAAGAGCTTGCAAGTGACTCTTTCCTGGTCTGAGTAATTTGGGCATGAAGGCATGTTTTTATAGTAAACCAAGAGTAGTATAGGAAAAGGTATGTAAGGTGAACCATGAAGTGTATTTGCTCCTTGATACCTATGTGTGGTATTGAACTAGATAACATAAAGTGGATATGACAGTTTTGCTGTAAATACTTCATGAGCATCATCATTGTAATAGAAATAGTAATAATAATCATCATCGTCATCCTCTTCCTCCTCTAATATTTGATAAAGAAATCCCTACCATACAAAATTATTGCGACAGTGTCAGATGGGAAGTTCATTGCATTTCTGCATTTGCTTTGAATTTTGTTCATTGCACATAATGGAAAGGGATTAATACTGCTTTTTCTTTATCTTTTAGATGCTGTGTCATAGAAAATGAATGAGGGGATCATAAGACGCTATTGTATAAAGCAGTCAACAAATATATAGAATAGAAATTAGATATTCTTTGTAATGATGTAGGAAGTTTTAATGTCTCTTGTGTCTCTTATAATAAATACTCTTCTCCGTGACTCGTGGTAGTATGAGCTTTCTGACTTCCTATCAGTTGAAATCAGGCAGTAGTTTGACCAGAACATTAGGCTGACACAAGGAAACTGCCCAGAGAAGCATCTCTTTCTCCACAATGACCCAAGCATACAGATCTGCAAGGTGAAGTGGTTAGGGAGCTCACTTAACTAACGTTAAAAGAAAGAAGTTTTTTCCTGCATTACTTTTTGGTAGAATCAGAGCCTTGAGGTGATTTATTATTTTGTTGTGCAAAGAGCTGCTTGGACTCAGGGGGATGTGACAGAGGGAAGAAGGACTGCACTTCTCTGTTGCAGCATGAATTCTTATGAATAAAGTTGTACTGCAGCAGTCTTTATTTAATTGAGTTCTCTGTAGATTCTTCAAGTAACTAATCTTAAAACATTTACAGAGAGAATGTGGAGCAAGACCCTCTGAGAAGCTCCAGGAGGGCCTGAGGGCTTTAACAAAGGGGGCCCCATGGGGTCCTGAGGCTGTGCACTGCACAGCTGGAGCCACTGTGCTGACCCACCCAGCATTCTCACAGACCGTGTCACCTCCCTCTGGGATCCAGCAGACCGTGTTAGGAACTGCTAGGCTGACCTGTATGTCTTCTCTCCTGGATCATCCCATCTGTCCCGTGGGACAAGGAGGTGCTTGCTTGTTATCATCACTTGTATCCATGATTAGAATTGTCCTGGCCTCCAAGCCCCCAGTGTATTTAGACATGTGTTACCAACTTTGGGCATGCTACGTCTCTAGTGCTGCTCATTCTTTCCTGCACCCCACACATCTTTTTAAAAAAATAGTACTTTTATTAATTTATTTTTAGAAATAAGCAGCCTATTCTTAGGCCATGTGTCATGCAGTGATCTTTCTATAGCAGTGAATGTTAAGTACCTTTAATGCCTCTGAATTTTGCTTGAACCTCTGATGTGCGTTAAAAGTTGGTTGCCATCTTTCGTAGAAGGGAGCTCTAGATTAAATTCCAGTAAACAAAAGTTGAGTAGGAGAACATAATCCATTTCAGAAAAGTTTTGATGTTGGAAAACTGTGCAACAGATGTCAGTTTTAGTCTGACAAGTTTTAGTCTTGTGTATTGCATTTGTGTAAATAGCACCTTGCTTCTGCTTTGGGCAAGTATGTCAGTGCCTGTGTTTTGTGTAGGGCTTTGGGCCTCTAGGTCTAAAGAATGTAGTATGTCCTTCCGAGGGAATAAAAACCATGCCATAAGTTTATGATTACAGAACATATGAGATTTTTATATGTTTTTAGTAACGCTTGTTACTTCTGCAAGATTCGTTTCAGACCAGTCCTATTAGTGGTGGAAGTCTGTGTGCTATTTGTTGATTGGTAGAGGAAATTTATACATATGTCCTTAATGCAGAGAGAATAGTTATCCTTTATTAGGTATATTTTGTTTAATGTGATCACATTTTACTACCTTGTGTATGAGAAACAGCACAGTGCTATGAATCTGAATTTTCCTTTATTCTACTTTTATGTGTTCTGCATATTAATTTTCTTGGCTTTTGTCAACCACAAATAATTAATACACTTTCTTTTTGCCCGTGCAGCTGACTTCAATCAAACCTGTATTGATGCTGGTGATCATACTATGTTAGTTATGTACTTTTTACCACTAATCTTCAACTCCCATTGCTAACCAAAAACAATTCTAGCAAGTATTCCAATGTCTAATGTACCAAGGAAAACAGAATCAAGGTTGATTTTATTTTTAATCAACAAATGCAACTTGATAAGAATAATGAAGCTGTGTTTCTTTTGTTTTGATGCAACTCTTTCATAGTAAGCATAGTCTTAAATTACTGAAATTTTAGTTCTGGAAAAGTATTTGTTGCACAGTTTTCTGTGATTTTAATATTTGTTTTACCAAAGTAAATATTTTGGTATGTCTGCGCTATCATCTGTAGGTATGTTGTCACCTAGAAGACTGAAACCTATAATATTTCATTCCTTTCATTTTTCAGTACTCATGGGTAAGAGAAAGGAAGAAAGTGTTTCAAATCCTGGATCCCAGAAAAGGCAGAGAAAAGAATACACAGATAGACATAGTGATGAGTCTAATGAAGAAGAAACTTTAGAGTTCTCAGCTAATGGTAGTGCCTCTTCACAGTCTGTAAGTAGTTTACAAAGTCATAGAGATGAAGATATAAGAAAAGTTCTGTGCTTATTGAAATAAATGTCTTGGATGTAGGCTTCAGTAGAACAAAGATAAAACAGTAGAACAAAGATAAAAGAAACTAGGGATACTATCTGTGATGAGGACTTCTGCATGAGGTTATTCTTAACTTATTTCTTTTGGGTCATCTAGTTATAATAGTCAATGATAAAATAACAGTATTCTGGTTTTGTAGAAGGAATACTACCGAAGTTGTCAAGTAAATGAAGGGAATGGATTTTGATAGAACTATGGTATATTTCATTTATGGTTGTAGTAAAAGCAGAGAAAATATTTAGAAAACTAATTATTTACTAAAAGAAATGTCAAATACTGGTTTGTTTTGCATAGCTGGCACTTTTAGATGTCTAAAAAATGTAGTGTTTGAAATGCAAATTTTGATGGAAAAGAAACTTGAAAACAGGAATATTATTTTTTTCTGCTTTTCTTTTAGTAGTTGAATTTTAATTTGGCGGAGGATTTTTAAAAATTAATTTTTGAAATTGCAAATACTATCCTGTGTATTTAAACATTAGGAAACATTTCTTTACCAGTGGTACGATGCTGGACTAGGCTTCTCTGGGGGGTTGAACCTGTCTGGATGCCATATGTGAACCAAAACCACTCTGTCACTGCCCCTGCTCACCTGGGCGGGGGAGGGAAAATACAACAAAAAGCTCATGACTGAGATAAGGGCAGGGAGAGATAACTTCCCAGTGACTGTCATGGTCAAAACAGACTCAGCTTGGGGAAATTAACTGAATTTATTAACAATCAAATAATGATATGAGAGATAATGAGAAATAAACCCAAATCTTAAAACATCTTCCCTCCACCCCTCCTTGGCTCATTGTCACTCCCAATTTTCTCTACCTCCGCCTTGCAGCAGCACAGGAGGACTGGGGATGGGGGCTGCAGTCAGTTCATTACATGTTGTCTCTGCCACTCCTTCCTCTTCAGAGAGAGGACTCCCACTTGTTCTGTGCTCCGATGTGGATCCCTCCCTCAGGATGCAGTCCCTAAGGAACAGCCTGCTCCAGTGTGGGTCCCCCATGGGGTCACAACTCCTGCCAGCAAACCTGCTCCAGTGTGGGCTCCTCTCTCTGTAGGCCACATATCCCACCAGAAGCCTGCTCCAGTGTAGGCTTCCCACAGAGTCACAGCCTCCTTTGGGAATCCACCTGCTCCAGCATAGTGCTCTCCACAGGCTGCAGATGGATCTCTGCTCTGATGCCTGGAGCATCTCCTGCCTCTTCCCTCCTTCACTGACCTTGGTGCCTGCAGAGCTGTTCCTCTCACATTCTCACTCCTCTCTTCTCCGGCTGCACTTGCTGCAATTGCAGTTTCCCTTTCTTAACTCTTAGCCTGGAGGCACTACCACTGGTGCTGATGGGCTCAGCCTTGGCCAGCAGTGCGTCTGTCTTGGGCGTGGCTGGGATTGGCTCTGTCAGACACAGGGAAGCTTCTGGCAGGTTCTCACAGAGGCCACCCCTGTAGCTTCCTGCCCCTGCTACCACAACTTTGCCACCCAAAGCCAATACAGCTTCCTAGAGAGGTGATTGGTACACCAAGCCTTTCAGTATTTACAAGACATTTGGACAATGCCCTTAATAACATACTTTGACTTGGTCAACCAACTGTGTAGATCTATTGTCTTAATATTTTATATTGTATTGTTGGTAAGTTAGTAATAGGGAGAACTGAAAGTTACTATGTATGAGGAATGAGCTTTGGTAACTGTTTTCTTTTTCTGCATAACTGCTCTATAGCAAGCAACTTAACACAGTCTCATGAAACTTCTGTTTCCTTGTGGCTTGTAACAACTGGTGTTTTATATCATACTGTTGTTTTAATGCTCATTGCATTTAAAGTATATAAATTTAATCTCATTAAAATGCGTACATAACTTGAGTTTTAATTGCTCATTCTTTAGCCTGACGGTGAAGTTGGGATAATTGAAAGTATCCAGCTGAAGAACTTCATGTGCCATTCAAATTTGGGCCCTTTTCAGTTTGGATCAAATCTCAATTTTGTTATTGGAACCAATGGAAGTAAGTATTAATTGCATAGTGTCTTTGTCTGTTAATAATATAGAAGATGTAATTTTTATTTGAAAAAGAATTCCTAGCCATCTTTTAGGCATGGACCAGTATTCACTTTTGAAATGAGGTACCACACAGGTCTATCCCAGTAGTTAAAGGCTGGTGAGTTAGTTCTTAAATTTGGAGATTTTTGCAAAGGATGATGAGAATATAAATATTTTCATAGCTAAATAATACATAATTTTTTTTAAACTAAGTGTACTTTTATGTTTATTATTAAATGCACAGTAATTGTCCAAGTGCCTACAGTTCCCATCACTGAGTTTGGAGGAGCCACAGTGTTTGTAATGGAGGGTTGAAGTACTGCTAATAGTTGCTTAATGCTAAACGAGATCTGAACCACATTCAGCAACATCCTGCTTCCTGATGGTTTCAGCTTCCCGAGGATATTCAAAATTTTCAAAAGCTGTTGTAGTTAACCTGGAGAAGAAGGGGAAGATGTCTCCTCTGTAGGTTGTCTCTCGGAGGAGGAAGGGTGAAAGGTGTAATTGTGAAAGTTGCCGCTAGACGGCTCCCGCAGCCCAGCGGTGAGGCTGGTGCCGAGCGCACGGACCCGGCGACTTTCACGGCCAGCAGTTCTGTCATGTCGTGTCATATCATGTCAAATCATGCCATATATCATATATCAGCCGGCATTACACAGTACTTCAAAATGATAACCTTAGCCCAGGCCCCAAAGGTGATAAACACTGAAACTGGGAGCACATTCTACGAGGAAGGTGTTATATAATGCAGCTCTGAGAACCAGCAACAACTCTGAGAGTAAATAAATCAGCATTGTGATCAGCAAATATTAAACTAATATCATGAATGCTTATAGCAAATTTATTTTAGCGTACTCTGGTCAGTTATCTCAACCCTTCGAGCCCCACATTGGGCGCTGGAAAGGACTGTTGTCATTTAATCCCTTTTGGCAACTAAATACTGTGCAGCTACTCACTTCCCCACGTCCTCCAGTGGGATGGGAAGGAGAATCAGAAAAAGGTAAAATCTGTGGTTTGAGGTAAGAGCAGTTTAATAACTGAAATAAAATAAAGTATAATAATTATAATGAAAAGCAAAAAGGAAGAGAGGAGTAAAACCCAGGAGAAACAAGTTATGCCTAATAGAATTGCTCCCAACCAGCCCATCCCTGGGCACCAATCAGTGGCTCCTGGACAACATCCCCCAGTTTATGCACTGGGCATGACATGCTGTTGAATATCCCTTTGGCCAGTTTGGGTCAGCTCTCCTGGCCATGCTTGCTCCTGTCTTCTTGTGCACCTCCTCACTGGCAGAGCATGAGACACTGAAAAGTCCTACTTAGCAGCAACCAGCACATGTGCATGCTATCAGCATTATTCTCCTGCCGAACCCAAAACACAGCACTGTACAAGCTACTTGGAAGAAAAGGAACTTTATCCCGCCTAACCCAGGACAGTATGGCACACAGAAAGTATTATAGGAAAAGGAAGTGATACCTATTTATATGAGCTCACTTCCTCTGGAGAAAGAATTTAAAAAATTAAACATAAATTTTGAAAGAGAGCTTAAAATCTTTCAGACAGTTAGATAAATAGTAAAGTGTGTTTGATTTCTTTTGTTGTATACATGTTTTCAGTATGCTTATAAGGAAGAGGAGATTCCTTCCTTCTGACCTAGGACATGTTGAATGCAAATTGCTAAATAGGAATAACAGAAGTTTCGCTCAGCATGTTGGGTCTTTTTAGGGAGAACCTTGAAAGTAGCAGATACTTTTCTAGCATTATTGTTATTTTATATGTTCAATAAGGACAGAATTTGGACTTCTAATGCATGAATATATAAGAAGTCAAAAAACTGTAATACGGGCGAACTGGAGTAGAAGTTACAATAGCTTCTCTTTAAATAAGTTCAATGCTTCAATTACAGGTGGAAAAAGTTCTGTATTAACTGCACTAATTGTTGGACTTGGTGGAAAAGCCACTGCAACTAACAGAGGCTCCTCATTAAAAATGTTTATTCAAAAAGGCGAGACGTAAGTAAAACTTCAAATTGTGTTTGTAGTTCAGTAATAGCCATTTAGGTTAGCTGAGTTTTCTGTTTACCCTAATTTTCTGCGTCTTCTTATGGGATCCACCCGACTTGAATAAAAAGCAGAACACTGAAGAGGCCATATTTAAACAGCACTCTCCACCCCAAAAAAACCCCCAAACCCTGAAATCAAAAAACCTTAGAAGTTTTACCAGTAGTATGCTGTTATTTCTGAATGTTGTGGTTTGAAACCAACTGGAAATTAAACTCCAAACAGTTGCTCTCTTTCCCCTTCAGTGAGAGAGGGATGGAGATGATAAAAATTTGCTGAAAAAAGTCAGCAATGAGGTAAGGAAAACAAACACTAACAGCAACAATACTAATAACAGTATATAAAAGAGGGTGATTACATGCAAAAATGCTTACTGAGTCTGACTCAAGGCGACTGCACCACAGCCTGATCCATGCAGCTCCTGAGACAAAGAAGAAAATGGTGAATGGAAGTGCCTATGCCCATGTTGTGACAAAAACGAAAATGGTGGACAAATTGTCCACACCCACACTCCCTCCCTAAGCCCGAGACAAGAAAAACAACGACGCACAAACCCCATGGTAGGACTGAAGCCACCCCACTGCTTCACTTGCTGCCTGCTTTCCCTGGACAAAAGGAACAAAATGGTGGCAGTTCCATTTTGTGTTCCCCTTCTCGTCCAGCTGAAGCCGTGCCCCCAGGGATGATGTGTTGGCAATAGAACAACAACACTCACGTGGCTCCAGGCTCTGCCCCTCACAGTAACAGCAAGAAAATAAACTCTGTCCTGCTTGGAACTGGGACACTGAACTAGCTAACACAGTGATATATCCTCTGTATTGCCTGCTCTCGTGTCTTACTTCCACTCTGTCATTGAATATCCTACAGGAAAATGGAGTTCACTAGAAAAAATTATAGGGAACTAGTTATTGTTGTTTTGCAAGCAGTGAGGTTAATTATTTTTTAGCCTTTCTGGTGTCATGAGTGAATATACAATATAAAGACCTTGACCTATGGCTGGGTATTTAAACATGCAGGAAATGGATTCATGTCTGCTGTGAGAGTGGGGATAACATGTTTAGGGGAACCAATAAAAAGATAGAAGGTTTAGGAGTTTACATTTACTTAAAGCTGTTATTCAGAGTCCCAGGCTTTTACTTTCAGAGGTGCTTGGAGTAAAATTGTTGGCAGTACTTGCCTTGTATGTATTAAGTTAATGTTTCAACACTCACTTGAGAAACAGGAAATTGGAACTGAAATCACGTCTCATACTTTCTAGAAGAGTGCCTTAAGCATTCTGCTATAGATTACTTTTAGGTGAGACTGTAGAAGCCAGGCAACTGTTTTATACAGAATCCAGCCTGAAAAAAGGAGAACTACCAAAAAGTAGCTTGATTCTGCGATGTAAAATGAGGGCACTCAGATGGGAAGGGAAGGCGGAGGAAATCTTTTCTCACAAATATGGCTCATGGTATAGGTGAAGCATAGGAGGTGCAAGCAGTCAGTGTATGGCAGCAGTGTGTCTGTCATGGTTATGGAGAAAAGGGCTGGAGTTTCTGGCAGTGTCTGATGCTGTACCACCCACATCATGGCAGGGCCGTGGTGTTAGCACGAGGAAGCTGGGGCCAAAAGCAGAAGGGTCGCCAGCTTTTGCATTTGGCGGGCTTGAGGGAGGGGGGTGTGTAGGTTTCAGGCTCAGCCTGGCAGACTCTGCCCCTCTCTGTCACTGGCAGTCTGTCTGGGTTTAGAGACAGATTTAGGAGAAAACTCTCTGGAATGAGTGTCTCCTCTAAAGAGAAGGGCTTCAGTAATCCCTTTTGCCAGTGAGGAAAATGAATAGCAGTGAGTGAAAGTGAAAAAACCCTGCTAGTGTTGGCGATTATCTGATCTCGTACCAAAACCAAGCCAAAACAGTTCAAGAAAAAAACAAAAAAAAACCCACCAAAGGATTGCTGCTTCAGTCCAGGGAAAGGTAGAGGGGGAGAAAAAAGGAAACTTCTTGTTTAATCTACTAAGAAAACGAGTTAGGTAAGCAGCAAGTAATCACTGATCTCCACGCAATGAGCGCGCCGGGAGTGGGACTTTGAGCAAAGCCCGTGCAGGAGGTCCCAGGGCTCCCGGCCCTTCCCTGAACCCACCTTTAAGCTGCAGCAGCCACTTCTGGGCATAAAGCAGATGATCAGGAATAGAGTATCATCATAAAATCACCCCAAGACACAGTCCCTTTCCCCTTCCTCCATGCCCCGGCTTTTCTGGTTTGGTGCTGAAAGACAGCGCCAGCAAGCCCGAGATGCCACTAGGAGAAAGAGGAAAACGAAGGGAACAGCAGTGGCCCGGAGCAGAGCCCAGCCAAGCTGTGTGGAGCCCCAGCCACAGCCGCCATGACCGCGGCCGCCAGCGGAGCCACCGCAGCCGCTGCAGCAGCAGTGCAGCACCACCGCTGCCAGAACTGCCGAGCACTCCAGTCCCGCTCTTGCACAGTCAGGCCCAGGAAAAGGGTCCCCTGACCTGTTTCAGAGACCTGTCAGGTCTCACCAGCTTTTGTCTTGTCCCTGTTTTTCTGTTGTTTTCGGGCTGGGGAAAGGGGAAAGTTAAGCCACGAGCATCCCAGACATAGTGCCTTTGTTTTCTCATGCACCACGTGGCCCAGCATGGGGCCAGCTGCCATTTGGTGTTTGTCTGGGAAACCATGCCAGGTGCTACCTTGGGGGGAAGCGTTTTTGTTTGTTTGGTGGTGAATACCCTTCTGTGGGTAAAACACTCTGTTTTGTACACTTTTATTAATATTGTTGTGGTTTTGAGATTTTGCGGTAAATTGTGATTCCATTTTATAATCTCTCCTATTAATTCCTCCACTATGGGAAGGGGGTGGAGGAAAGGGGGCAGCTTGAGTGGATTTACTTTTCCTGCTGGGTTTTAAACCAGCAAAGTATCTAATGCTGTTGTGGCTCAAACCAAATAAATATGTCTTCTTCTGACTTGCACTTGTGACCTTTAGGGCACGTGACAATTTGTATGGAAAATTAAAATATTCTGATATTTGTTGTTGTTTTTAGATTTGAAATGAATTTCTTTTTTGTTATTTTTTTATTATTGTCTTTTTTATTATTTATTGTCTTTATTATTATATATTGTCTTTTTTATTATTTTTGGTTTTTTTTTAGTTCTGCAGATATTTCCATAACTTTGCGAAACCAAGGTAGAGATGCATTTAAACCAGAATCGTATGGTACCTCTATTACTGTGAATCAGCGCATTAATCAGGATGGAAGCAGAACTTGCAAACTGAAAAACAAATCTGGTTGGTGGTAGTTTGCTTTGTTCTCAGTCTTAGAAGTTCTCTAAATGTGTTCATGGCTTTGAATGCCTTGATGTTAACAAAGGATGATTCTCATTTCATAAAATTTCTCAAGGATGATGATGATGATGATGTCCATTTTTTTGTCTTTATCCCAGGCTAAGAATATTTTGGTATGGTCAAAAGCATTATGTATTTATTGATACGTATTATTTAGTATGTCAGGTTTTACATTATGTATTTGTTTTGACAAAAATGTGCTTGTGTGATGAGGCTGAACATAGTTTTTAGTCTTTTTTGAGGTTTATTGAATTTGCTGATATATCTAAATTCTGTCACAAGGGGTTTATGAGGCAAAGAAGGACTTCAATTAGAAGTCTTCCTGTTCAAATGCAAATATATTGAAAAAATAGTAAAAAAACCCTCTAACCAGTGTTTCTCATTTAGGACTAAGTCTGTGTTAAAGATTAATCTAATTTTTTACATTTTCTACATTGAACAAAAGACTGAGGCATGGTATGTCTCTTTGCTTTCAATCTATTGATATTTTTCCTTTCTTTTCTTACCACTAGGGACCACAGTTTCTACAAAGAAAGAGGAACTCATAGGAATACTGGATCACTTTAATATACAGGTAGTTGTTGTAGTGTTTAAATTCTGTGCAATTTAAGAAGACATTGGCATGTGATATTATAATTCTTCAATTAAAAAGAAATGTACCATTCCTTAAAGGAGAGAGTTTTTCCTCTTCTATGTTATTTAAAGATCAAATGCATCAGCAAATTAAAATTGAAGTTTATGCCTCATACAGTGCAGAATAGGATTCTGTCCCAGACAGATAAGAGTTTGCTGTCATCTGTGAGCTGTGAGTCGTGTCCTGTTGATAAAAGTCTTGACATATGTAGGTTTCTTTTGTATTTGGAGTGTTTTTTCTGCTGTTTATTTCAGGTCTTGCTGGTTCAGAAATTTGAATGTGATTTTACTGCTAAGTGATTAATAAAAGGTAGTGCATGTGAAGTTTAAAATATTCAACATACTTAGAATTTCAAATAATATAAACTTCGGTTAGTATGTATTGATTTTATTTTGTGACAGTATCTGTAGGAATATATGGGTCAGTTAATTGCATTCATTGCAGTACTTTGATACAACAAGAATTTCTAATGCTGATTTTGTTAAATAAATGGAACTTTACAGGTACTGTTTTTATAGAAGTCATGTATCCTCTTGGAAGCAGTTTCTTAGTTGTCCTTGCTGTGGTTCTGTTTTGTACTTGATATAGTTGGATTTTTTAATTTTCTGTTTGTTAGTGGTTTCGTTTGTTATGTTCTGGTTTTTTTGAAGATGGGAGAGAATTAGAAAGTTTGATTTCTGAACCTTAGCTTATTACTAAGTTGCAAGACTGGAACAGAGTGCTCACTTTCATGGATTTGCAGTTACATGATAAGTTGTAATTAAAATAAAATGAAAATGATTTGTTTTTGCAGGTAGATAATCCTGTGTCTGTTTTAACCCAAGAGATGAGTAAACAGTTTTTACAGACTAAAAATGAAGGTGACAAGTACAAGGTAAGAAAAACAATCTAACATAGTCATAAAACTACTGATTGCAAATTTTTGGAGCATTTGGAAAAAAAAAAATCAAGTTCCTTAATTTTAATAATCTGTTGTAGGCTAGCTGAGGTAAGTAGCTAAATACCACACAACTACACGCTCACTTCCCTTCTGTGCTACCCCCAAGCTTGGGGTGCGCGAGTGGGAAATGAAGAGTAAAAGTAAAAAAAATTAGAGGGATGAGATAAAAATTGTTTAAAAACTGAAGGGAAAATTGGAAGGAGGGAGAAAGGAAGTAAAACTGAGTAAGAGATGCAAAGACAATCACTCACCACCTCCTACTGGTAGACTGATGCCCAGCCAGTTCGCAAGCAAAAGATGGCTAATCCCCCTAAACCTTCACTTACCTCTTTTTATTTCTGAGCATGACTGTGCTGGTTTGGGCTGGATTGGAGTAAATTTTCTTCATGGCAGCTCGTATAGGGCTGTGTTGTGGATTCGTGCTGAAAACAGTATTGATAATGTGGAGATATTTTCATTACTGCTGGTTTTGTAACTGTTGAGCAGGGCTTACACAGAGTCAAGGCTTTTTCTGCTTCTTTTTCCACCCCACCAGCAAGGAGACTGGGGGTGCACAGGGAGTTGGGAGGGGTCGCATCCAGGACAGATGACCCCAACTGACAAAAGGGATATCCCAGTCCATATGGCATCATGCTCAGCATGTTGAGCTGGGGGAAAAAAGAAGGATTTGGGGGACTTTTTGAGTGATGCATTTGTCTTCCCAAGTCACTGTTAGGCATGATGGAGCCGTTCTATCCTGGGGATGGCTGAACACCTGCCTGCCCCTGGGAAGTGATGAATGAATTCCTTGTTTTGCTTGGCTTGTGTGTGCTGCTTTTGCTTTATTAAACTATTTTTATCTCAACCCATGTGTTTTTTTGCTTTTACTTTTCTGATTCTCTTCCTCATGGCACCCCAAGGGAGAGTGAATGAGTGGCTGGAGCTAAACCACAACAGTGATGTTTTATGGGGTGGTGTATCTCTTTGGCTACTTAGGATCATCTGCCTGGTTATATCCCTTCCCAACTTCTTGCACACCCTGCCAGTCTATTCACTGGGAGGGCAGAGTGAGAAACAGGAGGCCTCAGTGCAACAGTTAAATTATTAGTGTGTAGTCAGTATTGTTTTGATCGCACATCTAAAACACAGCACCCTAACAGTTGCTATGAAGAAACAACTCCATCCCAGCTAGAGCCAGTGCACTGTCTGATTGCACCAGTCATCCACTTGCACAAACAATTCTTTTTTAAGTTTCTTCTCTCTAAAGCAATTGGTAAATTTAGATTTTAGAACACTCCTGAGTTTGTTCATTATTCAGAAATACACCTGTCACAAATGGGTGTTTTAAGTTGCTGAAAGAACCACTGGCACAGGTATCAGCAAAAGCAGGTTTAGTATTAAAGTGAGAGTGCAGCTAAGTTTGTTGGCGAGGTTCACTCTCCTACTTATGTAGGTGATTAAAGCACACAGAGGAAAATTGGACTAAAACCTGAAATCAATCAATCTAAAACCAAAATCAGCCTAAAATGATCTGCATGGAGGTTGGGATGGGAAAAAGGTAAGGATAAAAAGGAGTGAGGGAGACCTTCCCATTAAGTCACAATGTTCAGAATGGACCCCCTTGCCAAACTTAGCTCTGGACTTGACCAAAGTTTAGGCCTAAAGGTTTTGGCAGTGCTTTAACCTAACAGTACTTAATTAGTAGCCTGATTTAAACAATTTAACAGGAGATTCTTATGTAGAGTTTATGATAGCACAGTGGTAACTCAATTGCAGGCCTAATTTTCTTACTAACCTAAGTACTTAAGAATCTTAAGTACCATTCATAATACAGTTGCTATACCATATGCACGCTTGTGTGTAAACAGACCTAAAGAGTATGTACAAGTTGTATACCTGTGAAAAATTCCCCTTGAGCTCAGAGAAGTGCTCATATCAAATGCCTTTGGATCTTCTCAGTGGGTGAAGGGTTGATCCCTGAGGAGTGGGGGTATCAGCCCAGGCTCTGTCAGCTTTTGGCAGCGGTCCTCCAAGTAAACTTGAGAGTTCTCTGGCTCACAGTGGTGTCTCACTCTGAGGGAGATGCTGTCACAGCCCGCTGTGGTCCAGGACAGCTCAGTGGGTCTCACTCAGGACCACTGTTTAGAGGGTCACAAAAGAGTGGGCTTATAGTGATTTTCCATCCTGACCACAATTCGGGTCAGTAACTTTCTTTAAAAATTCAGTAACAAAAATGTTGTTCCATTTGGGCTGTTACTCAGGCAAGAAAAACAAGTTTCTAAGGCTGTTCATTAGAAAGATGAACTTGTCAGACAGTATAAGTTCCTAAGAGCAGAGAGTATTTCTGATAAGAGAAGCAGAGCCCAGCTTTTGTTCATCAAGGCTGGGGCCTAGCAAACATTTCAAATATCACATTGTGGCCCAAGAAGGGGGTGGAAGTTGTACCACCACAACCTGACCAGTTTTTCACTCTGGGTATCATTCAGCGTGCAGCGATGTTGGGATGAATAGTCTTTTTGTCATAATTATTGAAAGTCCACTTTGATAAGGTGCTAATCTCACATCTGCATCTTTTTATTCATTTTTAGTTTTTTATGAAGGCAACTCAGCTGGAACAAATGAAAGAAGATTATTCATTTATTGGGAAAACTAAAAAAAATACCCGTGTTCAGATAGAACAAGGAGAAGAGGTATGTAAAAGTTTTAAGTAATTCTTAGAACAGATCTGAGCACTGAAAGAAATATAGGAGTTAAACTGCATAGTTTTGGTTTTATTAGGTCTCAGTGACATTAAATTTCAAAAAGCCCAAATCTTTCCAGAATTTCATATTATATCACAGGTTTTTGCAGTAATGATTGAACCCATGTTTTCTTTTTTAAGCGTCTTGAAGAACTTAAGCAGCTTTATTTGGAAAAGAAGGAAATTTTCAAAAGCATTGCATTTGTGAATGACATGCAAAGTCGTCTCAAAGATTTGAAACATCAAATGGCGTGGGCAGTGGTAAATGTCTTGCTAAAACATGTTTGTTCATATGAAATGTACTTCATTCCCAGTCTGCTGTAGACATGCTAATATAGGCTTCTCTTTAGGTGAGTGAGATGGAAAAAGAAATAGAGGTGCTCCAAGAAGGCGTCAAAGCTGAAGAAGGAAATACAGAGTTCCTTCAGAAGGTCGAAGAATGCCAGGTACATAAATGAGCTAGACTGTGTGTCACTCTAGTTGTAGTCACCCCCCAAGTCAAGAGATCTGTCGTGTAGGTTTTCTTGGGTATCATTGCCTTTAGAAAAGATCAATGATTTAAGCAGACCTCTGGAAGTTTTGAGATGGTTCTTAAGACTTCTGTAGGTAGCAAGAAAGAATAATTTTGTCATACATTCAGAATTGCATATGAAACACATTTTTTGCAGAGAAACGGGCATCATAATTTTGAATCTGGAGTCATAGAATAGTTTGGGTTGGAAGAGACCTTAAAGATCATCCAGTTCCAACCCCCCTGCCATGGGCGGGGACACTTTCCACTGGATAAGGCTGCTCAAAGCCCCATCCCACCTGGCACTGAACGCTTCCAGGGATGGGGCACGGAACGCTTCCAGGGATGGGGCATCCACAGCTTCTCTGGGCAACCTGTGCCAGTGCCTCACCACCCTCACAGGAAAGAATTCATTCCATATGTCTAACCTAAATTTCCCCTTTCAGTTTAAACCCATTATTCCTTGTCCTATCAATACAGATAATGAAGAGTCCCTCTCCAGCTTACTTGTAGGCTCCCCCTTCAGATACTGGAAAGCTGTTGTGAGATCTTCATGCAGCCCTCACTTCTCCAGGCTGAACAGCCCCAAAACTTTTCAGTCTATTATAACTCCTCCAAACTTTCTTTGTTAGCACTCATTTTCCTTTTTTAAAAATATTTTTATGTCTTTTTTCTTTTTTTTTTTCTTTCTTTTAAGAAGTACTTGTTTTACAATTGAGGCATTTTTGCTTTATGGTCAACATCTCTATGTAGAGGTGAAGGAACGTTGTCCAGATCCTGGTTTCAGTTCTTTTGATATTGTGGTACTCGGCCTTATTGTATTAAGAGTCCTGTGTTTGAGTAAGCCTTGAGATAGAAAAAAAGGTTGCTGTCTACTTCACAGATTTGGTAGTCTGTTATTTCCCAAGAATGAACATTTTTGAGTTTTCATCTTAGGATATCCATAGTGGCAATGACTTGCTTTATTTTTTTAAACCCAACAAAACTCAAACAATTGAGACATGTTGGATGGATCCTTTTGAGAGATATTTGTCCTGTAACATTAAGAGGTTTTGGGGAAAATTTTGCTCCATTGCTACTTGTGTATCATTCTGTTTTTTCACCAAAGGTAAAAGTGAATGAAGCCGAAAAAAAGTACAAAGCAATACAAGACAAATTGATAACTGTGAGTGAAGAAGCACAAGCCCTTCATCCTCAGTGTATTTCTTTGAAGGCTGAAGTGCAGGCAAAAAGAAAAGCAGTCAATGAAACTGAGGTAGGCAAAAAAAAACTTTCAACATTTATACCAATTTAAAGCTTTAAACTTGTCCATGCTCTACCCATCTGTACTTCTACACCTGTGTCTTGGCTTCTTGAGTGGAGTTCAAAACAGGTGCAATTTCCTGTTTGGAACCTGTCTGGAAGTAGTGTCTGTTCGGGGGCTTGGCATTTATATCTTTACATAGTTACTAAACAGTGTTCAGCTTAGGTCAAAGTAAATAAATAGATGGAATTTCTGTAAATCAAGTTATGTTTGTCTGGTTTGGTGCAGTTCAGTATTTACTCAAAACTATAGTTCTTTAGGAAATGATCTCCTGTTTTTTAAACTACTGTATCCTATTTTCTTCATAGATCGTTTATAATCGTTCCAAAACAGAGTTAAAGCGTCTGGGAAAAGACAATGAACAGCTACATAAACGAATTGAAGAACTGAAAAGCTGGTAAATACAGATACAGTGATTATGGTGTATGTTTGTTAAGGTGCAGGTAAAAAAGAAGCGAGCTTTTCTGATTAATGAGAAAACCTCCAGTAACAGAAAATATTTACTTAGAGTTTAGCAGAGTCCAGTTAAATATTTGAATGTTTCTGATCTGCTTCTTTGCATACCAAGATTTTGACTAGAATGTAAAGAGGCAATTGGGTAGCAAAAGTGTTTTGTTTTTTTTTTTGTGATAATAGACATTCTCTAGCTTCCACGATAGTGCAAAACAAATACATCTTAAACTAAATGCAATAGGAATGTAAGTGGGGAGAGATACGTGTGATTAGAAATTTTAAAAAAGAAATTAAAATGGGCATTATTGTTATGTAGATCTTGCAAGTTAACAGAATCTTAAATGTAACTGATCTGTAAATCTTCTGTATGCTATGAGTAATAAAGTTCATGTCGCTAGTAAATCATCAGTATGGTTTTAAAATACGGAAGTATGTTCTTTTCTAGTGCTAATCAGTTTTCAGAACCTGAAAAATTGGAAAGACAAAGGAGAATTGCATACCTAAGGGAACAGTTAAAGGCATTTCATGATGAAGAAGTAATGATTGATCAGCAGGTGGATCAGTTTCAGCAGGCTATATCTAAGTGTAGGGAAGAACATTCTAGACTCAGGTAAGTTATGCTTTTTGAATGTTTCAAGTTAGAGATAATCCCTTCTTTTATGTATCCCTTCTTATGTACCTGTGATCCCTGAGGTATTAGGCTCCAGTTTCTTTTTCACATTATAGAGAATAGATACACTTAGGAGTAATTATTGCTTCTATAGTTAAGGCAGATTCACAAAAGGCTTTGAGGCAAAGTGGTTCAAATAACAATTTAGCCCATACCCAAGACAGAAGAACAAAGCACTCTGGCTTTGATTTGGAAACCTGAACTTGAGCAGTGATTACCGGAGGGGATTATGGCAATGTTATTTATTATCTTAAAGGATTTGAGAATTGTTCCTTATTGCACCTGATGTATTAGTTTAAGTGCCTTTTATCAATTATTGTAACTAATGCCTACTGTGTGTTGTGTTGAAGATCTTTGAAGACAGTGAAATTGAAGCACATAATTAGAAATAAAATAAATTTATTATAATTTGTTAGAAATAAAAAAGTCTTGTAAAACTGTTGCAAAGTACTCATTCTCTCTCTTGTTTTTTGTCATGTTTCTTGAAACTATAAAACTATTGTTGCATGTGTGTACCTAGCTTTATATTGAACTACTGACATCTTGATACACTATGCTATTAGTAACTGAAAAACAAGGCTTTATAATTATTTTTAGTGCACTTAAGGCTCTATAACTACTGAAAAAAATATATCTTATTTTAGGAGAGAAAACAGTGATGTGCAGCAAGCACTGGATGCAAACAAGAAACAGCTGAGAGACCTGAAAGACAGTAAAACAAATACTTTGAAGAGATTTGGGCCACATATACCAGCATTTCTTGAAGCAATTGAAATGGCCTTTATGCAAGGACACTTTAAGAAGAAACCTCTTGGACCTTTAGGTAGGAATAACTGCTGAAACATACTTTCTCATGAGATTTTTTTGTATGGCTGCTAATGTAAATAGTGGTCTTTTAAGAAAACTTTGTTCTTTAAGGAGCTTCAGATGTACCTTTTTCTTCTGTACTTCCTGGACTAAAGGTTTTATCCTGGTAGGTTACCTTTGTCATGCTTCTGTCATGCACTCACTAACAGCTACTGGCTTTCCCCATTTTCCAGCTGTTTTTCTGGAGGTATTTTACAATGGTAAACTTCCGGTGCATCCTTCCGTCTCCCCCCCACCCTCAGAGCATCAAACTACTGTGCTTTGACTGCTTGTTCCTCAGTGGGTAGCACTGTCCAGGTCATGGACAGATTTTGTTCGAAATGTTCAGTGGCTGACTTGTGGTTTTGTCATATTTGAGATGTTTTGCATGGAGCAACTCAGACAGACCCAAGTGAGATTTTCTTGGAAAGCTGGCTTTTATTTTTCTTCTGTCCAGCTCTGACAGTGGCTGCTATTTTCAGTTTGTGAATGGAAGGAAAGGTTTCAGCATATTCTGGATGTAAAGGACATGGCATTTACTGCAGTGTAAGAATGTGCCAACACATGTGCTCCTGAAGACAGGTGATATAATGGAAATCTTCATGTTTGTTTAATTTGCAGTATAGTTGTTCCACTGCCTTCATCCTTAAAGCACTAAATTGTTGATAAGCTATCTGTGCCCTGATACATTTCTGCTAAGCTGCCATAAAATTGGTACCCTAATGGAAGAAAATGCAGGCCTCCAACTATGTGTAGGTGTCTCTAAGTAGAGAAATTATGTTTGTGTTCTCATGTCTGTTGTAGAGTCTTTTAACTTATAGTCAACTTCTTAATTTTTTTTCTACCTGTAAGAAAGGTTTATTTTAGACTCTTAAACAAACCTGCAATACAACAAAAGTGCCTTGAGTGGTAATAGTGGCCTACTGAATATTTTGTCATGGAACACAGCACCTAAAGCCTTGCCTCTTATGTTTATTTAGGTGCTTTGATTCATCCAAAAGATCCTGAACTGAGCTTGGCTATCGAATCCTGTTTAAAAGGCCTAATGCAAGCATACTGTTGTGATAATCATAGCGATGAAAGAACTCTTCAGTTTCTGATGTCAAAATATTTTACACATGGACATAGACCTCAAATAATTGTAAATAAATTTCTGAATAGAATTTATGATACTAGTCAGAGGTAAGTTACGTTTTGAATTATATTGCGTAGCCTCAATCGTTGAAAAGAACTATTTGTAAATTTTTTGGTTTTGAAGAATCTCATGTGAGTTTTATGAATGGTGGTTTTTTTTTTTCTTTTCTTCAGAGCTGTTCACCATCCAGAATTCCCATCAGTTCTGACAGCATTGGAAGTAGATAATCCAGTGGTTGCCAATTGTTTGATTGATATGAGGGGTATAGAAACAATCCTGCTGATTAAAGTAAGGCTTTATGCTCCCTGTTGACCTTTAAAGAAACATGTGGAGCATATATGACACCTTCAATGGTAGTGTTTGTAATGGATAAAAGAGGTAGAGTAAGTTTTGCTCCCCACTCTGCCCAATGTGTTTCAGGATCTCTCCTGTTTGTTTCTGGGTTGTTTGCCACTACCTTTCTGGGCTTGTAAGTGATGTAGTTTCCCAGTCTGAATAGTCCATGTGTGTGTAATCAGCCTCCTAACTGCTGGCTCTGTCTCATGTCTCTCTGTTAATTGCTGGGTTTAGGATGTGCCGGTTTTGGGTAGTCCAAGTATTAGCAAAATTTGCAACCAGCCCCTACCAGTTGTACCTAGCAGCTGTTAGCTAAGTTTTCTGACACTATCTGATTTCTGATCTTAATTGATTTTTGATTTTCTGTTAGTACTGAAGATACCAGCCCCTGCAGATAAGATTATGGGTAAAATGTTCAAAGATAAAATGAAGGTGTACATGTTTTTATGCAGGGAAGGCAGGGTATTCTTTAAGCAAGCAGAACTAATGATGCTTATGTTTTGTGAATTTTATTTTTCTCCAAAATCTCTTGTCCCAGTTTATCCTCTGACATTCCTACTGGAAAGAGGCAGTTCATGCTCTGTCTAATGCACAGCTGACTGTTTATCAAGCATGGCTGTCACTGAATGGGTTACATAACAACTGAACTTTCTAGGCTTTTCTCATGGCCGGAGTGTTGGGATTGTTCTTCCCCCTTTTCCTGAACTAACCAGTGATTTTCATAACGTTATTATCTTGGAGCCCTACCTGAACAATTTCAACTGAATCTGAAAGAAGTATTCTGTGGAAAAACTGGTAATTTGGAATGGATAACATGTGCCTTGGACAAAGCCACTTACGACTGCTTAGTCTGGCACTGTCAGTGTTGGGGTTTTTTACCAATATGTTTCCCTGAAGTTTAATTGAATATTGTTTGATGTACCTCATACCTTGCTTTGGAAGCTTGTTTCCTGTATGTTTGTTCTGATTTTGACAGTTGAATATACCTGTGCGTAGTAACGTTCTGGTTAGTGATTTTTTTGTTTCCCCTAGACAAATTATAAGGGACTGATTAGACTACAGAATTCACAAATAAATGACCAACTAAACTTAGTGGGTTCTTGAGAACGTAAATGTCTTACTCAACTAAGAAAAGTAGATTTTTGACATTATAGATAATTTTCATATTCTTTCATTACTATATTTCTTTTCATTAAGAAATGGAATTATTTCTGGATGAAAGCATCTAGACAACTTTTAAATTCTTAGCTTCAATTACAGTTGCTTTTCTGCTGATATTACAAGGCCATTGTGTTTTTCAGAGTAGCCGTAAGGCTCGTGAAGTAATGCAGTGCAATCGGCCCCCAAAAAACTGTAAAGAAGCTTTCACTGCTGAAGGTGATCAAGTGTTTGAAAGACGGTATTACTCTTCCAATTTTGTCAGACCCAGGTTCCTAAGTCAAGATGTTGAATCAGAAATCAGGTTAGCATCTTGTAATGTTGTGTTTATAAAAAGTGTACTTGTTGGCATGAGTAGTGGAATTGCATATTTGTCTGTTTGCATGTACACTACTTTCTAGTCTATCAATTTTCTTTCTGAGATTTACACTTTCTTTTTGAGAATTCTAGAAAACCTCTTATTTCCAGTGCCTTTCTGTGATAGGGACAAACTTGCATTGTATCTAGTTAGCTTGTGGCATGTAGATCTCACCCACCAAGTAGGGATTTTCTGTGCTCAGTACTCGAGGAAATCTAGCTACCTTCTTTTTTAGTTTATTCTTGGTGAAAAACAGTATGGAGTCAAAGCTGTTTCTTTAAAAATACAATACTTGAACAGTGGTGTCATAGTTTACTGCAAGGGAAGCCTGACTATTCAAAGTTGTTAGCACATATCCTCCTACCAGTTTCAAACTTTGCATCTGTATTTCCTCATGCTTTTGACTTTATTCATGGTAGGTATCTCTGAGAATTCCCTCACCTTTTATACTTCTAGGGTTTTTTTCTCTCATTGCTTTCAAAATGGTAGTTGAAAAAGCAAAATGCGCTTCAAAGATTACAAACTTGAACTGTCACCAAGGAAATTTGTGACAGTAGAATACTTTCATTTTGAGGGTCAGATTATATTAGAGACATATTGAGTAATTTTAGTATTAATAGCTGATAGTATAAACTGAATCGAATGTTAAAATTTGTTTCTATAAACTCAAAAGTTTTAAATATGTCAGTTAACTGTGCTTTGTTCATGGCAGTATATAATGAACTTCACTCAAAGATTATTTTAACTTTCAAAGTGTTACAGGCATTCCATGACCAATTTTGCTACGGGGGAATGATGTAGGCTAGTTAAAAAGAAGTGCATTTTTACCTGTTGTCTTGTCAAATATGTAATTTCTATTTGTGTATTTCTGTATGTGTGTGTCAGAAATAATATCTGTGTAGTATGTAATATCTCCATATCACTTTGTTTATGAAGTCACTTGGATAAAGAAATTGAAAACAAAAGGGCGCAGTTGACAGCATGTCAGCAACGTTTATATTCCATTGAAAATGAGATTAGGCTAAATGAAGATCATCTCTATGGTCATCGACGACACCAAAAACAGCTACAGGTAAAAATAGGTACAGTGTTAATTTGTAGAAACTCCTCAGTCTTTCCCTATTTCATTTTGACTTCCGCAGTCTATTTGGAATGCCTAATAGTTTTTAATGTTTATCCTTACTTTTATTGTTTGCTTTCATGTTTTTTATTTTTGTAGTATGTTCTTAAAATTGAGTACAGAATGATAGAGGCCACATCAATCCTAGCACATGCTGTTGTTCCTGTTTGGTATCTTTCCCCTGCCTTGTGCTAAGTCTTACAAATTTCTACTGCTTTTTTGGACACTAGTAGTAAGTTGTTGCACAGAAGAGACGCTTGCATCATATAATGCTTCTCCCTCCTTTATTTCTGTTGAGCCTTGCCTCTTCATTCCCAGAATCTTGTTTATCTTCATGCTCTTCCTGTATATTCTTAACCCATCTTGATGTGTTGAATATTTCTTCTTTAAGTTTTCTTAATATTAATTTCTTTATAAACCACTTTACAACTGTTAGCCTCCTTTCTATGCTCTCTGGTATGTCTAGGTAGGATATATATTTGTGGTGGCCAGTGGTGCTCCAGGTAGACAGTGTAAGCTAAGACATACTATATAAGGTCATATTCAGTAAATTACAAGTAAGAAGCAGCAAAAAAACCCGGCATGTGGTCTGAAATGCTGAAGATAAATATGTGAAGAAGAAATAAAATGTATTTTATTCAATTATCATGTTGAGTGGAAATACAGTAACTTAATTCATTAAAGTGCATGACTTTTAGAGCAAGTTATATCTTATAAAAATGAAATCCATGAGTGGGTGTGAAGAGTTGTGTCTCGTAAGTCATCAACAAAACTAAAAAATACAATTATCTTCTTTCCTGTGGTGGCTTAAATGAGAAAATGTGAACTTTTCTCTTTAGTTAAGCTTCAGAACATGTATTTTCTTTTTCTTCTCAGATAAAAGTAAGAACAGCTAATGCAGAAATAGCAGATCTTGAAAACATGGAAGAAAACCAGTCAGCGGACGTCCATATATTAGTAAGAATAGATTATCCAATTATGTCTAATCAGCATATGAAATAATGTCTTTTAATGTTGGCAGTATTTTGAAATAAGCGAAGTTGAATAGTGAAGAATGTTACACTTGCCATAATTCTAAACATTTCTGTAAATTGAATGATTTTATTTATTTTTGGTGATTTAAAATTTTTTTTCCCCAGGTATTGCAGTATTTTTCTTTTTGAGTCAGAAAGTGTTTATGATGATAATTCATTAGGAATGGTGTCATTTTCTAGGAGAGAACAACAATCCACTTATTCTTCCTGCATTCCATTGTGTATTGGATGTGTATGGGCCACAGATCCAGAGGGAAGTTACCTTGTTCTTTCTAGTCTTTTCATCACAACTCCCAAATAAAATCCTCTTGATTTTCAGTCACATAAATATGAAGTTTCACTTTTATTTTGCAGTTTGATTTAGATCCTACAAGATCTGTCAGTCTCTTCCTTTGGGCTTTAGTGACAGTTACATTGAGCTGCTCCTATTCTTACTAGAGTTGTAGAGTACTTCATGTAATACTGTACTCTAATAGTGATAGTAAAATAAAAATCTCGTACAGTAGTTTGCGAATGTGTCTCCTTTTATTATTCTTAACTTTGATACATTTTGACAGCAAGACGAAGCTGAGGAAAATAAGGGTAGGATGGAATCTGTAAAACAAGACATGCAGCTACAAAGCAGAAAAATGGAAGAACTGAAAAATAGTCTCCAAGCAACTGAAAAACAACTAGAAGAAGTGAAAGAAAAAATTCATCAAGTAGAAGAAATTGCTGGCCCGATTAAGGTAACAATAATTTTATATTGTGTTTTTGATTTGTTTCATTTGTGTGTCAAAGTGAATGAGGTCAAGAAGAGGTGAGGCAGGAGAAAGGAACTTGCTGTCCTGATATACTTAAGGTCTACCTATAAAATGGAAATGGAGAATTCCATCTAATGCATGTTAGAAAATAAGCTTGGCAATATTTTGAAGGTGATGTTGATTGTTAAGTGTAGTCACTGTAGTGTTTTATGTTTAAAAAGATTTAATTTCCAGGTATCTTTAGTCATGGACTGAAAAGGAAAGAAAAACAGTTTCCTTTACTTTCCTTTTTTGTGCATAACATTTGTTATTTTTGCTTGTTTGTTTCTAAGAAACCTTGGCTAAGAATGTTCATAACTGTTAATTTCTCAAAATAGCATTTGAAGTTCTATATGAAGTGGTTGTTATTCTATGAAGTTACATAATCACAGAAGGTACCAGTACTTAGTTTCAATTATTCAAGACTACAGAAGGCACCTGGAAATGGCAGAGAAATAGCAATACTTAAGATAAATAGCAGAGTGGTGACATGCAAAATTTGGTATTGGCAAAAAGAAGGCAGTCACACTTTGGCAAGAACAACTCATGGTTTGAAAACAGAAATAAGAATCCAGGACATTTCTGGTATTGTAAACTTCTAGAAGGATGAAATGAAGAAAACTTAAAAGATCACTGTGGAAATGTCTTACATGTCTCGCTTAAACGGTATATTTCTATGTAGTCAGCCCAAACTAAAAGAGCAAATGAAAAGAGTAAGGAAACAGGTCAGCAAAGCAACAGATAAATGTGTTAGTTCTAATGTATCTAATATGGAAGTTCTAGAGATATGATCTATTTTAAAAGAACCACTGTGTAAGGAAAGAGAAGAGATTTATTCAGAATATGAAAACATTATTGCTTGTTATTTAGAGTACTGAACACAATCGAGGGCAGCACTGAAGTTTCTGAAAAGGTTTTAAATCAGATGTATTAAGTGTTCTACAGTTGTGTAATGAGCTGTTGACATATATCAAGTTGTGGTTTTAATACAGGATTAGAAAAAAGTAAGAGCATCTGTTATAGTTGGTGGTGATTGGTTTCCTTGTTTGTTGTTTTGGGATTTTTGAGGGATTTTTGGTTGGGTTTTTTTCTGTTTGATTTGGTATTTTTTTATTTTCCTTGGTTGAGACAAGCCATCTAGTTGACAGGGATGAGGAAGAAAATTATGTCCTAATTTGTGTCATTCTTTATACCTCTTTGCTGCTCTGGAAAGATACCTCACTCCAACAGTATCAATACTTACATAGTATATAGGTTGGTGATGAAGGGTCTGGAGCACAGTTCCTCTGAGGAACAGCTGAAGGAGCTTGGGCTGTTTAGCTTGGAGAAAAGGAGGCTCAAGGGGGACCTTACCAGTCTCTACAACCACCTGAAAACAGGTTGTAGTAAGGTGGGGCTTAGTCTCTTCTCCCAGATAGCAAGTGACAGGAGGAGAGGAAATGGCTTCAAATTGCACCCAGGGGAGGTTTAGTTTAGATATTGGGAAAAGAATTTTCATGGAAAGGGTTGTAAACTGTTGGAACTAACTTCCCAGACAAGTGGTTTTATCACCATCCCTGGAAGCATTCAAAAAATGTATGGATATTGCACTGGAGGACATGGTTTAGTGATGTATATGGTGGTGGTGTTGGGTTGATGGTTGGATTTAATATTCTTAAAGGTCTATTCCAACCTATGATTTTATATTATAGGTATAGCAGGACACTGAATTTTCACACAGAAATGCAGTTCTGGCTGATGTCACACAGGCATCAGAAGTTCCAGATAAAATGTAGTGTAAAAAGCAAATGCCATTTTTTAAGCTTTAGGAGAAAGCTTAGCTTTTGTTTAAAGATGAAAACATCACCTCAGGATATAATTCCTAAAATCGTTGCATGTATTTATTCTCTGTTAGAATTGAGCATAGACTTTCTCATAAACTGCTGTTAAAGCTCCTAGACTCTAGGAGGAGTAGTGTTACTGAAAGCAAAATAAGTTAGAACAACCTGTGATAAGTCAGTAAACACTAGAAAGATTCTCAGGAATCTACCCCAAACAGCTCACATCGTGATTTGTTCCAAACAGGCTGAATTAAACCAGGCTGAGTCAGAAGTGGAAAACAGTAAACGCCGTTTGCAGCACTATGAAGACAAACAGAGAGAACACGTGGCTTGCATAAATAAACACAAAGATTTACTAGTTGTCAAAGGAAAGGAATTAGAGGTACGTGTGGTGGAGGTTTTTTTTAGCTATTGAAGTCAGATGGTCCTGATTCTTCTAATATTTAATAATAAATCATTCCACTTGTATAACATACAGACCGTATTAATATACTCAGCTACAGTGAGTATTCTCTCAGCTATGTCCTACGCTGACTGTGTAAAGCAAGTAAAGTAATTTTGTGTAAGTGAATTGAGGCCTCTTTTTTTCTGACAGGACACCATTTCTGTCTTGACAGATAAATTAGGGTTCATCCGTCTAGGACCACTTCTTCCGTCTTTTGCAATGAGAAGATTAAAGTTACTTAAAATTTGGGGTTCAAGTTAAATTGAATAATACTGTTTTGGTTTCTTGATTGGTAGGTTTTTCCTTATACGTACCCCATATCTCATCTTTTGAAGACTTACTTCCACACTTACTTAATCAAGCTTTATTAACTAACTCTGAAATCGCATCTGCAGACTTTTGGAAGACTGCCCTATTCAAATATGGTGATTTTGGTTCCTTATTTATCTGCATTAGCTAAATAACTGGGATTATTAAAAATCTTGGATATTTCAGTTCTTGGCACTGAAATAACTACCCATGTATAAATGTTGCTGATAAAACTGTTAACTGGCTTTGCTGTAATGAAAACAGAAAGAACAACACAAAAATGTTATTCTTGCTTGGAGTCCATGTTTTTCTGTAGCATAAAATATTTGTTGTGAAGACTAAACAGATTTTTGAAAAATACGACAATTATTTGAGTTTCAAACATTCCTTTAGGAAAAGATGGCAAAAGCGAGGCAAATCTTCTCGGAGCGCATCAAGGTCAGCAGAACCGTTAAAAGTCTTGATGCAGAAATGAACCGCTTGAGAGAGAAGATAAATTCAGAAAGCAGTCACCGTGGAAACAGAGAAGAAATAATACAGTAAGTCATCTTTACTGTCTAAAACAGTTCAGGTAGGTTGGGAAAGAGAGGGGAAAGAAGAGTTTTCTTACTGACTCACTATGTATTTGTGTGTGCTTTTTATAATTCAGCTATGTATGAAGGTGTGGAAGTGTGTGGTACTAATTCTCAACCAGCCAGTACTGAACTGATTTAGGAGTCCTGAAACACCTTCCAGTGATTTTAAGCAGCACCTGTGCTATATATATAATGTTACCAATAATCACATACCCTCTTGAAGTATCCCGGTTATGACTACACAAATTTAACTCGCCATTGTTTTGTGATGCATTGAGTATTAAGCATAATTCTAGTTTGAATAACTAATGCACAAGTTAGGCAGTTCCTTCAGGATTTGGCTTCGGTGTATTTCAAGGAAGCACTCCCCTCAGATACTCATGAGCATGGGGAACCCAGTCATTCATTTTCCTTGGTGAAAGAGTTTATTTTCAAAGAAATTAAAAATAGAATTAAGATTTAATTTTTGTCCACATTTCATTTGTCAACAGTGTCTTGCTTGACTCATCAAATGCTTTTAGCTTTAACATAAATCATCACAAGAAAGTTTTCATTTGAATATTTTGATTATCAAAATGATTTTCAGCATTTATAACAATAGTTCAGTTTTAATGTAATGCATTTTAATTAACCTCTCTGTTAATTAAAACAGGCAATTTCATTATGCAAAGGAAAGATACGAGGATGCAAGCAATAAAGTAAAGAATTTAAGGAGATTTATTGCAGTGCTGGATGAAGTAATGACAGAGAGGCTCAAAGTGTATCGGCAGTTCTTAAGGTGAGTTTAAGGCTGTGTTCACAACAACCTTTTTAACCTGAGCTTGCTCCCAATTTCAATCTTGCAGTGCCAGGCAGTTTAGAAGCAGCCTGGACTGACAGCTGGAAAAGCAGTGTGATAGTGGAGCCTGTATTTTGCTTCATCCCAGAGGCCTCAGCTGTGCTGCCTTCATCCAAGGCAGTTGTGTTCGAGCACTGGTTTTGGTCAGTAAAATATCAGCAACATACCTGAACTTGAAATAATCTGAGCTGTCACTCATTTTAATTGATTATAATTAGTGGTGCTGAGCTCCTATAATTTCATTGTGGGCCAAACATTTTTCCTCTGCCCTGTGCTGAAAAACTTTGAAGATCTTGATTCAGATTCTGTCATTTGACAGCTTCTTCTCCATTACTGGATGTACATCCCTTCTTTCTTGCTTCAGTCCCTTAGTATCCTAAACCTCTCCATGAAGATTTTGTTGTGGCCTTCCTTGAAAAGGACTGGTCTGTTTTCCACTGCAGCACTTTATTATTCCCTTTAACAGAAATTGAGGGATATTTTGATTGGCTGTGGTTTTAGTACTTTTTGATCTGCATTTGAGGGAGGTGCCAGTATGATCCTGACAATGGTGATGGTGAGGAGAATCCCAACCTTGCAGGTGGAAGTGTAGATATAGTAATGGGCAAGATTTACCTCCCACATATGTCACATTGAATCTTAGTTCTAGTGGCCAAGTTTGAGAATTAAGTCCACCTTAGGACATGTTAAAGAACCTTAGTTCTTTCTTGAAGGAACAGTCATGTATGGTCTAGAATATGCTAGAATTGTGGGGAAGGGGGTGGACAAAGAAATTAATACACAACACTCCTTAATTCCCAGAATCTAGTAAAGGCCATGCTAGTTTGTTACTGTGCACTCCTAGTACTGAATAGGGAAGCAGTGGAATGTGGTAATTTTCTGTTGAGGCTCTGTAAAAAGCTCCCAATTGTTACAACCTCCCCAGAAGGTGAGGGTAACCTAGATTCTTGTTGATAGATCCCTTGGGGCAGATTGGAATGAAACAACACTGAATTGGTGTTTGTCCATATATATCTATATATATATATGTAGCATTTATTTTTAGAAAAATTTAGTTGCTTGGCAAAAAACAGGTATGTAGCCATTTTGGTTGTTGCTATTTATACTACTATGACAACATAAAAGCATAAAAATACCACTTAAGAAAATGTATAAGAAAGAGAAGGAAAGGATCAGAATAGGAAGATCACCCAACCCATAGTGCTTACAACAAGATTTGGTTTTTGCAACTTCAGTGTCTGTTGGTTGAAGCTGCTGTTACAGACTGGATCTGTCAGATGGTGAAAGAAATGCCCAGAACACAAACTCTCTTGGGTTTATATTCACCCAGGCTCAGCTGGGAGCATCCAGATACCTCCCCTGGGGTGGGGAGTTTCACACTGGATGATGTAGTATTGTGGATCGTGGGACACTTTGGGAGTCTTTGACACCTTCTAGGATGATACAGCTGTCTGTGATGTCAGTGCAGTTGAGTCCAGTATGGCCCATCAGCAGAGATGAACCACCTTTAGGCTACTGTGAATGGCCCAGTACTTCTGGCAGGGAAGTGATCACAGCTGAGTTCACCTGAGTAAGGACAAAGAGACAGGACCTCCCTCCAGGGTTTGCCTCTTTCCTTATCTCCTTCAACATCAGCTGTAGCCTGAGCTGCGCTGTGCTTGCCCTCTGGGTACTTTGCACATCAGCAGTTTGGCCGCTGAATGTTTGAACCATCAGCATCCCTGTCTCTCTTCCAGTAACACTTGTGGATACATTCTTCTCCCCAGACCTGCGCTGACTGGAGAATATTCTCCCCTTTATCTTATCTCAAGTTCCCATCACAGTTCGAATTCCCGTTAGTAGGTATATTTGGGGAGGGGTGGGCTTTGGTGGTTGCACATGAAGAGCTGTTTCTTTGCAATTTGCTACAGTGGGCAAAAGTCCTTCAATGATTTTAGGAATGTTTAAGCCATTGACCATTTCAGTCTGTCACACCAGTCTGTTAAAATTTTAGAAAATTCAAAGCTGTACATCTGGATTTCTTACGTTCTTACTTTGTGTCAGTGATTCTCTCCAGTATGTTTAATGTCGCCCACTTGAGAGCATCATTTATTTTGGGAGAATGTCATTAGTGGAGCAGGGCTTAATGATGCGGGACTGTTGATGAAAATCTGTGGTTGCTTTTTCATGTATTTTAAAACTTGCTGCCCTAATGTTTATTTGCTTGATTTAAGGAGCCTTTCTATGCAATGCAAACTCCACTTTGAGCACTTATTACGTGTTCGAGGTTTCTCTGGAAATATAATTTTTGATCACAAGAATGAGACACTTTCCATAACAGTAAGTTATTTTATATTATTTCAATTACCATAATACATAACGAATTATTATTTGTTTTAGTCTCAGGTGCTAGAAATGCATTGCAAATGATCGAATAAATTGTCTTTACCTCTCAAAAATGTGATAGCTAAATTGTAGTGTTATACATAGTCTGATCAAGTAAGCAATCATCTAAAAGAGTTAGTTATGATTACAAGTAGAAAATTGTGGAGTATAAGGTATAGAAATGTTAGGAGTGTTGTGTTTGAAATATGCAACCATAGGAACCTCACCAAGAAGTTACTGGACTTCTATGTTTTGGTCGAGAAATTGTGGGGACTGTCATGCACACCAGTTATGCTGCTTGGAAGCCCACCTACCCTTCCCATTTTGGTTTGAATATCAAGGATTCCAATCAGTAGACACGGTAGAGATGACCAATGATTGTTTTAGGCTAAGAATATTGATGAAGTTATATAACTAACAAAACCAGTCACTGTAAAGCGGATTGGGCATATTATGCATAGTATGCATAATATGCAATTTAAGGATTGGGAATATTATGCATAGTATGTAAAAGAATTTATGTAACAGTAATTCAGCAGAAAAAATATATAAAAACGGCTGGATTTCGTCTGTTGAGCGGAACACACTGGAGGAGTTTCCAAAAGCCTGAATGAAGAAGTGTCTGCTTATTCACATCAAATCGGTGTTGGATAAGTTTCTTTTGTCCTGTTTGGTGACAGTAGGATGTTGTTGAAAACAAGGAAGAACAGAAAACATTTCCATTTTAAATGGGCAGGTTTCTAGATTCCGAATAAAAAATGTGGATAACATGTTGTTTTATGCCAATGATAAGAACTAAGTAGTGAGTCACCCTAGTCAGTCTTTCAAAATAACTCGTTCCTGTTTCATTGATAGGAAGTTCACCAGTATTTGTGTGATTGTATAGTGGCTCTAGTTGTTATTTAAACAACTTAATGCGTGAAAGCTTCGATGGGGTTTTTTTCTGTGTGCCTTTTCACACACATCCCAATAAGTTTTGTCATGGATTTATTAGCTTTTTTTTTCTGTGGGAGACTTCAGTTTTAGGGATTAAGGGGAAAATTGTGCAGTGACAACATAAATACATGTTACCATCCTAACTGGACAGGTGAAGCACATGTATCTGAAGAGCTAAACTCAGTCCATAAAATATCAAGTCATTACTTGATTTTATCAGAATATATTTTTTTAATAGCTGATATCTCATGTGTCTCACAAAAGAGATCTGTATTTAGTCAAGGAATGTAAGTTGCAAAAAGAAAACAGTTCCCTGCAAAAAAAGATCCCACTTCAAAATAATCCTTATTTGTCTGCTTAACTTGTTAAAGGTAATGCAATTAGCGGGGCAAGAAAATGCCCAAGTTTCATGTTATAGAAGAAGTGCCACAAGATGTCATCATAATCAATGTAACCAAAGGCCTGTTCACAATGTTTCATGTATTCCACATAAAGAATCTCTTCCTCCTTTAAAATTCTGTTATAAATCAATTACCTGCTTTTCTTTTGTAGCCGGTAACCACTGGATTTTACTGTAATGTAACTACACAGGTTGACATTTATTAAAACATTGTTTAACAGCTATTAAAAGTAGAGATTTGAATAACAAAACACTGGCAGAGTCATTCAATCTGTTCAGTGTGTATGACTGTGATAGAGGAAGTTGCAGTGATCCTAGAAATGTGTTACTAAATGGTCAGGAGCCATCCCATTCTGGAATGGCAGTTGCAGTGAAATGCAGAAAATTGTTTTCAAGTGATCTCTATCTGTTCATGTATAATATGTTTGCTGTTAAAATTATGATTCTGTTAGTATGTGTTCATCTCAGATTTAAAAATTGCTCCAATATTTTTATTTCAAGGTTCAGCCTCGAGAGGAAGAAAAAGCTTCCCGTAGTGATCTGAGATCCCTATCAGGAGGTGAACGTTCCTTCTCCACAGTTTGTTTCATTCTTTCTCTGTGGAACATTTCTGAATCTCCTTTCAGATGCATGGATGAATTTGATGTCTACATGGTATAGTTTAAACTTAAAACTATGTCTCCCATTCTGATTTGTATAAATTAGTGAAATAGTTGGGTTGTTATTTGTATTTGGTTAGATTTAAAACCACTGTAGTTAACTGTAAATTATAAAAAGCTCCCAAACCAAAATTAAAATTCCCCAAAACAAAATTTGTTAGGGGTCTTGTTGACTTCGGTGACTTTTGCAGCTTATTTTGTTTCTGAAGTTGGTATCGAGAAATACGAGCATTTCCATTAATTTACATGCTCAAACCTTTGTTCAGCACAAAAAAAATAAATCACCTATTACTGTGTTTGTCAGAGGTTGACCCTGCATATTGCTGTGACATTCTGGGCTTGGCATGTGCTTTGATTTCTGCCAATTTTGAGATCAGTGTGGAGTTTTTTCAGAGCAAATGTAGCAATTAAGTAGCAAATTCATTTTTCAGCTAGTAGCATGTTTCCACGATGCTGAAATGGATAATAATGAACAATAAATACTAAGGTTATCTAAAACTGATAAATAATATCTTTATGTACAACTTTCCTGGACAGGCCACTAACCCATTTTGAAGTTTCTTTTGTTTTTTTTTAAGATTTATTTCCCACTTACTGACATGCAGGGTGGTGCAAGTTTGAGAAAATAAATTTACTTTTATGAGACAAAGATTTGATACTGGCTTATTCAATTTTGCCTCAGTGTCCCATCCTCATCAATCGTTTATTTGCTAGGAATCACCTACAGGGAACAAAGATAATATAGTTTATATTAAAGAATTGCAAAAAGGACAGTATGCATCTAAGGTAGTGAAGCAGTCGTTTTTCAGCCAACTTTCAAATCTTAGATCCTCTTTTAAAAGTCAGTTGTGCAGAAGCTTATCCATCTTTCCAGAAAAGGGTGGATACTCAGAACTGTAGGGCTTGCGAAGAACTTGCATGTCATCTATTCCATAAATAATTGCACACAATTTGTCTTTCCACTGCAGTGCCAGTAAGTGCAGCCCTACTGTCCACATGTTCTGTAGTTACTCTTGGTGTAATCACAGAGCTCCACCACCATGGAGGACTCCACGGTGTATTTTTGTGGGAGATCTCTGGTTTCATGAGGAACTCTGCACAGCAGCAGAGCTTTGTTAGTCCCTGCTAATAGCAGCTTCCTGCTGCACATCCTTTTCAGTAAGCGTAACGCGTAAGGTTGCGTTCAAAATAGCAATAATAATAACAATAATAATCCTAATAAAGACAAGCTCCATAATATTATAATATCAGAGGTTTCATGGAGCCCTTAAATTCTTTCAGGTGATTTTTGAGTCAGGATTTTACAGGAAACATTATTCTGCTAAAATACAGTTCATCTCAGCATACCCAGTAAGAAGTACTGTATGTACATCACAGCTGATAGAAAAACACTATGAGTAGATCAGTGTGTGCTTATTCTGATTGAAGCTTTCCATTGCCCATGTATACTAAAAAGTACAGTTTAAGAATTTGCCAGACTATAATTTGTAGCTTTTAGAATTTAACCCTTATGTTTATCCAGTTTTTCTTAGCTTTTATTAGTATTATTTAGATATTTTCTTTAGCTAGCCTTGACTGTATAGCGATTAATTCTGGTAGGTTTTCTAGAATCGTATTTTCTAATGTATTGATTACTGTCAGTATCACTACCTGACAAATCTTTTGTCTTTAGGACATGGTTAACAGAAGAATTGCCGTTGATATGATTCTGGAGAGGGCTGACTTTCAGAGGCATCGACAGTTCATTTTGTTCACTCCCCTGAGCATGAGGTAATACTGTTGTGCTTTATTTCAGGATACAAGAATTGCAAGGGAGTTCTCTTGCAAGGAGTGTAACTTGAAAAAGTTAAGTATGAGGAGAAGGAAATTTTGCTGTTTATAGCAGTAGAACATAAACAAAATTCAGCAGTTAATTGCTGATGGTTCTGTGAATTTAAAGGATTTTTTAATAGTTTTTTTTTTTACACTTCCTTACATACTTGTAATTCAGTGGGACTTGAATCAGTTTTTCTGAAATAAAACAACTTTTTGAAATGTTTTATTTTGTCAAACAGGCTCTTCTTAGCTTAAAGCCCTGTATATCCTGTTCCCCTCCCCAAAATAACAAAAGACTTCAAATATTTTTCTATTAATGCTACAATACTTTCAAGGTGTTTGTCATTTGAGTTTATTTTATTTTATCGGTTTTAATATTGCTGATCTAGAGACTCATAACTTACACCATGTTTTAAATTTTTGATCTAGTGGTTCAAAATTCTTTCAAAACCTCCATATAATTCCCTGGTAGAGCCATTCCCAGCATAAGGGGACAGTCATGTGTCTAACCTTGTGCAGCCAACTCCTCTCTATTAACCCAGTGTAACCAGTGAAGCCTGAAGAGGATAATTAAAGCAGTCTTCAAAATGAAGTTGATTGATTTATTCCTAATTGTCTTCCCTCACTAAAGTGTATAAAAAGTAGAGTAGTGTTATCTGTTGTTACTTCAGTGGAAATGCTTCTGTGGAGATTTTCTGTAACTGATAAACATACAGGACTTTTTGTATGGTTACTGTTGAAAAATTTAATAATTCAAGTTCAGTTTGGTTTTGTTATATTGTTACATGTTTCATGTTCAGCAAACAATAGCAAAAATGTGGGGGCAACTTCAGGAAAAATCCCTTTAGGATAATCAGTGGAAAAGCCTGCCTAAATGTGTGTTTAGTACCTTTGCTCATTCTTAGTATGATGTGATTGATTACATGTGTGTGCAGTGTGTGCTACTTCAGGATCTGTAAGGCAAGCCCTTGTTTGTATTCTATCATTTGTTCATTTGGATGTTTTCATAAAGGAACCTTTTCTCTAATTAAGGCTGTCTAATTGTTGGAAGTCACATGATTGAAATGACTGCTTGTCTTTACCTCAAGCTTTTACTGAGGTTGGGGTTCAGGATCAGTTCAGTGAAGCCCAAACTTCTCCCCATGTTACTGTTTTTTAAGGCTGTCAGAGAAAAAAGATGGAGTTATTTGAAGGAAAATATGTAATGTAAAGAATCAAATGGAAATATTAAAATTCGTGGAGAAGAGACACAGTTTAAATGATGCATCCTTTATTTTTAGTTCTCTGCCTACGAGTCCCCATATTCGAATCCTCCGCATGCCAGACCCTCCAAGAGACCAAAGAACATTGAATTTCCAAAATAGGAATGACAGAGATGAAGATCAATAAGTATCTCTGTATGAATATGGTATAATATTGAAGACAAATGTGGAATAATATGTGTAAAATTGTTGCTTCCTGATGCTGAAAAAGATGATGATTTGTTAGATACTCTCAGGAAGATATTTCTGTATTGTTATTAATTATTTTTTAAAGAATTACTGTGTGTGCACAGAACAAGAATAAGCACAGTTTGGATGAGGAGAAAATTTTGAATGTTCTGTTGATATTTTTAGCTACCAACTATAGAATTTTTTTATCTTTTATTCTGTTTTTTCCTCTGGAAAATTTGAAATATATTTTGTATAACTATGAAGTAATATTTTAATAAACCATTTGAACTGATACTTGTAATGTTTTAGTGTCTCTACACACTTAAATTAGCATTAAGTTAAAAATATTGTTTTCCTAGCTATGATTTATTTCTTAAATGTGTGCTAATTAATACATGCAGTAAAATGTGTTTCATTTATTTTCCAGTGAAACCACAGTAGCTGAACATGACAAACTATTAGAACTTACACTTTCATAATTAGAAAAGCAAAAAAATTATTTGTAGAGAAATGGGGAAATTTCTCCATGATGGGGAAAATTTCGCCTTGATGGGGAAAAAAGTCCTGTCATTCATTTCCTAAAGAGTTGAAGTGTCTTTGGACATCAGCTCACAAAACCTAGTGAGCTGTGTCTTTATAAACCTAGATTCTTAATTCCAGTAAACTAGTTCTTGCACACTCTTGAGTTTCCAGGTATAGAATAAGTCTCTAAATGTTCATTTTATTATAATAAACTAAATAGACACAAGTCTTTCCAATATATAGGAATGAAGTAGAATAACAATTTTGGGAAATAATACAGTAACTTTTGTACAGCATTGTAGCCCTGTGTTTTGTTTGGTCTCCCTGCCCTCCCTCCCCTCCCACACTTCCCTGGGACTAGAGCACTTAAACTTCATTTATTTAGATATTGCAAGCATTTATTGGGGATAAGAGGGAGAAAGAAGAACCAGATTTTTCAAACTCCCTCAAATTAACCTTTTTTTCTCTCCTGTTCTTTTTTTCTCCAGGAACTTGAAACTGTTAGCAGCTCTTCAAAAAAAAATCACTTTTTAGAGTTCAGCTGCTTTTCTTTTCTTTTGTTGTCTTGGGGGATTTTTTATTGTTGTTTGGTGTTATGCAGCTACAAAGGCCATTGAGACTACTCAGAGAACAACATTCAGCAGTTTCTGCACTTTTTTACTGAATAGCAGTTCCTCAATAAAACCTTATTACAGTGTAAGTTTTAACTTGACTTTGTAGTGTAATTTGGTTTTAGTTGCAGCACGGTATTAAACTTGTAGGTTTCTTTAAAATATGGAAGCTAGGTAAGACTTGGAAGGAAGTATGCTTCATAGAATCATAGAACCATAAAAAGGGAGTGAGTTGGAAGGGACCCATCAGCTGTATGATGTTCCCAGTTGATCTCTGGCAAGTTGAAGTCCCTCATAAGGAGAGGGGCAGTTGAGCTGGAAGTGTCCCTTAGTTCCTCAAAGAACCATTTTTCAGTGTCATCATCCTGGCCCGGAGGTCTGTAGTAGACTCCTAAGATGACATCTGCATTATTTGGATGCCCTTTGATTCTTACTTAGAGGTGCCATTGCCACCCGTGGGCTCCATATATTACATCCCTTCCATGACGTGCAGTGCCCCCCCTCTGACTTCTGGCCTGCCCATCCCTCTGAAAGAGCATATAACCATCCAACACGGCACTCCAGTGACAGGACATATCCCACAGAATTTCACTTATGCCAGTGATATCAAATCTCTGGGACTGGGCCAAAGGGTTGAGATGGTCTTGTTTGTTCCTCATGCTGTGTGCATTAGTGTAGAAGCATTTCAGGTGTGGTGCTTTGCAGCCAACAAACCTGAAGGAGAGGGAGGGATCCCATTAGTGCTCCTTTTCTCAAGTTCTGGCACACCATCCCATTGCTTCCCACTGGTGAGCCTAGTTTTGTCCCTTTCCCCCTTCCAAGCTGGTTTAAAGTTCTGTCAGTGAGCCCTGGTGGCTCCTGTGCTAGAACTCTTTTTTCCCCTATGAGATAGGTGCATCTCATCAGGTGTCAGTAGAGCAGCTGTTGAATAGATCATCCCATGGTAAAAAAAACAATTTTTTTTTGTGCTTACTCCAGCCTTGGAGCCATGTGTTGACCTGGTGGATCTGCCTGTTCCTGTCAGTACTATTCCTTGTTACCAAAAGGATTGTGTAAATCGCTACGTGTGCTTCTGATCCTTCAGCCTTCAAACCAAGGCCCTCAAGTCTCTTTTGATTGCCCTCAGAATTCTCTTTGTTGTTTTGTTGCTGCCACTTAGAACAACCACTAGTGTGTTGCGGTGCCTGTTCCCTGCTCTGGCTAGCAGGCGCTGACCTCGGGCACCGGACACTCGCTGCCTGGCCCGGAGAGGCGGTCAGAGGCGCATCGCAGCGGGAGGGCGCCGAGGAGATAAAGGAGCGAGAGGGGACTTCGGCATGGGGTTCAAAGGTTTTATTAAAGGGAGGAACTCCAGAGGCCGAAAGACCAACAAAATGGGGGCACAAGGCTTTTATAGGGGGGGGTAGAAGGGTCGGAGGGATACTAGGAACAGACCAATGGGAGAGGTATGGGGAGGGGCGAGGGTACAGGAGACCAATAAGGTACTGAACAACTTAGAAGCTTCTAAAACAGAACCATACAAGGGAATTCAAAAGGATTACATGAGGTAGGGTGGGGACAAGGAACTCACAGCTCAACACAAGGCTCTACTAGGAACCAAAAACAAGCCACCATAATAGTGGATAGTAATCAGAGGGCCTTACTAGACTGGAGAGTTTTCCAGTAATGTCTCTTATCTGTGCCCCTGGAAGCCAGCAGAATTCCCTGTGAGGTGGGTCTGGTCTGCATAGCAGGCACTCCATTCCCCTTAGAAGGGAGTTTCCTGTTAACTGAGGAGGTCTTGATGAGGGGTGCAGGAGGTGTTGCTTTAGGAGGCTCCTCTGTCCCAGTAGGATCTTTGCCCACCTCATCAATTGTCTGGCCTTGTTCCACAGCTGCATACCTGTTGTAGAAGGTTCTAGTCTTACTTGTTTTCAGAAGAAGGAGGAACCTCCTCCTGGTATGTGGAGTGACCTGCTTCCGGCCTTCATCTTGAACAGACCCTTGACTAAAAGTCCCTTGGCTAATTACCGTACGAGGTTCTGAGTCCACCTGCTTCTCCACTGCAATGGAGGTTTGAGACTCCTGAGAATCTTGAGACTGTAGTATCTCTGTAAATAACCTGTCTCTTGCTTTTTCACTCGAATACTACGTAGCCTGTTCACTTCCTCCTGTAGCCCCTTCACCTGGTGACAGCTCCTCAGCCACAGCACACCTTCTGGGGTTGAAGGGATCTTTTTGTGCTCTTCACCAGATGCTGACTCTGTGTGCCTCTACTGGCAGACCTCGGAAAGCCCAGGGTAAAGGGCAGACTCCTGGCAGCTGTGAGGAGATTACTGACAAAAGAAGACCAAGGTTTTTGCTGATGTGTGTGGTGCAAGAAACAGACAGTGGTCACCGACTGAAGTGGGGAGGTTCTGGCTGAGTAAACCAGGAGGAAGGATTGTTCATGATGAAGATAAGAGGTATTTGAGCATGTTATGCAAAGCTGTAAAATCTCCATCCTTGGAAGTTTTTGGAGTCTGTTGAATAGACTCCTGCATCTCCTTCAAGCAGGGAGCTGGGCAAGAGATCTAGGAAGTTCCTTACCAATCTGAACAATTCCATAATTCCATAATTCAAGGTACTTACACCTTTAGGATTATGTGAAGATACTGGGGGGCACCTTGCAAATTGCATACTTGGCAAAACTTGTCTGGAACCAGCAGGTCAAGGGAGGTGATTCTGCCTCTCTGCTCTGCTGTTGTGAGATCCCACCTGGAGTACTGCATCCAAGTCTGGGGTCCTCAGCATAGGAAGAGCATGGACCTGTTGTAGCAGGTTTAGAGGAGGCCACAAAGATGCTCAGAGGGCTGGAGCACCTCTGCTATGCAGACAAACTGAGTTAGGTCTGTTGAGCCTGGAGAAGGCTCCAGAAAGACCTCATAGCACCTTCCACTACTTAAAGGGGCTACAAGAGAGCTGGAGAGGGACATTTTGCAAGGGCTTGGGGTGACAGGACAAGGATGAGAAACTTTAAACTGAGAGACAGTAGATTTAGATTAGATATTAGGAATAAATTGTTGTGAAGGTGATGAGACGCTGGAATAGGTTGCCCAAAGAAGTTGTGGACATCCCATCTCTGGAAGTGCTCAAGATCAGACTGGATGGGACCCTGGGCAACCTGTTTTAGTGAAAAGTGTCCCTGCAGAGGGGCTGGAACTGGATCATCTTTAAGGTCTCTTCCAACATAAACCATTCTTTGATTCTAGGACATGATCATGAGCCACATGTTTAGCTTGGCTCGATTTTATGATGAAATTGGAGTTTGTTTCAGACAGATGATAGAATGGCATTGCATTATTTTATCCTGATTTTCTTCAGCATCCAAAAAAAAAAAAAAAGGCAAGAGTGCAGAGGCAGGAAAGAGTAAGGCATTTATCTTCATTAGTACTTCTATAATGAGTTGTGTGGAGAAAAGAGCTTAAGGACAATTAGTGCATTCCTACTGAGCTAACACTTCAGCTTTCTCCCAAGTTTTTTATAGACTTACTTGAAATATTGGAGGAGGTGCCAACAATTCTGGTCTTTGGTTCAAATTAGTACATTGTATCTATTCTAATCTACCCTGTACTTGATGAAGATATGTTCCTGACTGTATAATTATTATAAGCATATTTTCATGGTGGAGGATTAATTCTGAATAAACAATTACTGAAGCCCTTGCATGGATGCACTTATTTTTGCAGTGATCCTACCAAGGTCTCAAAACTGTCATATTCTTGGTTCTTTAAATACAGAGTTTACTGTAGTGGCTGCCTAGAGAGAAGATTGCAGTGCTGATGTTACGTTTTTGAGTTTGACTGTGTTTGAGTTGTTGGTCATTTTGGATGGCAGTGCATTGCTTAATGCTGCACTGAAGTAAATGGAGCCTGTCCAGCCTGTCCGTAACTTCAAGGTTCAGAGAAACAGAATGAAGTGTTGCTTCTCATACATGTAAACCAGAGGCATAAAATCTGAGAAGCATTCAATGTGGGCGTATCATTCTCAGAAGTATGTAATTTCTAGAATGTGTGTTGTAAGTTACAGCCAAATCCCTCCCTAATTTGGTAAGACTATTACCTGTGTAGTCTAAGTAAAAATCTGTTATTAGAAAATGTACTTGATATTTCTGCTTTTGCTGTTTGTTTGGAATATGAAGCAACTGAAAAGTGAGAGGATGGCTGTGGTTGTGGCAGCAATCAATTCTATGATCCCNTTTTCTTCCCCCCCCCCCCCCATAACAGTTCTTAGCAAGCTGTGTAAAACTCGTTTTTGTTGCTTGTTTTCTTTTCCCTTTAATTTTAAGATGAGCTTCACTTTTTAAGTTTGAAAATACAGAGAATGATTTGGTTTATGTCATGTTTTATTGTTTGATTTTTAGCTATTAAAAGTACCGTCTCGTTTCTTCATAAGGTAAGGAAGAAATATCAAACATGCAATTGTAAGATGTTCAGATTGCTTTTTTTTTTCTTTTAATCCAGCAAGCAACCAACTGTTTAAAGCATCAGGGAAATGGGGCATAGGAATGTTTTTATTTGCAATTAGTCTGGTAGTTCTTCAGTATTTCCCAAGGCTGTGCAGAACTTGTCACAGGATAGAGAGAAACTTGATTTGTGCACATGGAATTGGGGAGGAAGTTGGTTCTTCTCACTATCCCTCCTTTATCATCATACTTCATGGTTAATTTATCAGTAGTGATTTTTAACAACACATCTGTTTATATTAAACACAGAGTAGTTTAGTGTCATATGGTAAGAGGAAAGTCTCTTACTTCATGAGGGAAAAACATTAAAAACCAGGTTTAGGCCAAGCAAATAAACTTAAAAAGCAGCACAGGTCTAGTAGGTGTGCTGGTAAATCTTAGCAGTAGCATCTTAGAGCATCAACAGCTGCTCCATCTCTAAATACAAGAACTACAACTTTTGGTTTTGTATAATATGACTCTTCTAGTGAGTGAGTGCAAAGTAGTTTTCTTCATGCTTCAATAATGAAATACATATTTCCCAGTGTACAGTGACAGATAATTAAAGAGATTGAACTTTTTTTTTTTATTACCATGCTGAAGACATGAAATAAGAATTAGGGGAAAAGGTCAAATGTTATAAATTTATTTTGGGACATATATATTGCAACCTCTGTGGAAGCTTTTGAAAATTCTGGCAAAGATCAATACACTTCCAATAAAACCTTTAAACTTGCAATAAAACAATATTTTAAACATTATATATATATTTATATATATTCTTAATTAAAGGGTTAATTTTAGCAGGATTTTCTTTTTTTTTTAATATACTGCATTCCTCTGACATAGCTCTTTCCAGATTGAAGGGATGCAAATGAGGTAAGAATTAAGGCAAACCTAAAAGGCATGCAAATGAAGTACATTTATATCCACTGACAATACAAGCACGTGTGGATCAGACTTGGGAGCTGAGGAGCTCTTCCCTTCTGTCTGTCCAGTACTACTTTACAGCAGAATGGTGACATGATTTATAATAAACAGTTAACATTACCATGGGAATTCAGTGTCACTAACATTACTCAGTCTAGGAGACACAGAGCTAGCATCAGTAAAACATGAACAATAAATAATATAATTCACTGCAGCACAGGCCTGCTGCACAGGCTTCAGAGGAAGAGGGTTGTTATGAAATGACATTGCACACATCACGTTGTGGCAGTTTATTTTTATAATATATACTTTTAAAATTCTTTAGCAAATGACATTCTCATGCACACAAGTGTTTCAAACACAAGAAGCAAGTCCATTTATAGGTAGTCCAAGCAAATTTTTGTGTGTGTGGAAATAGCTGCAAACTGAATGGAACATTGAACTTCTGTGCAGTCTATGATGCGTCGTACACAAGCTCATTTTTGAATGTCACACTGCAGGAGTAATACAATGGACGGATCACTCTTTGCAGCTTCTTTGAATTCATCCAGTGTGATCTGATCGTCTTTGTTCTTATCCATCTTACTGAAGATCTTGTCTACCCGTTGCTCAGGCGTCAGACCATCCTCATTCATTTTCATCATTATCACAGTGCCCACCATTTTGTAGATGGCCTTTGGAAAGAAACCAAATGGAAAATTCAACATGAGATTCAATCTAATTTTTTGATGTGATCAAATTCTGGAAATATGTTCTAACAATAAAATGATTGCAAGTTTCTCTGAAGATTTTTTTGGGTTTTCTTCTTAGAATCCAATGTCCAGATACATAAAACAAGGAAGAATGTATTTTATTTTCTTTAGATATAGGTTTATTTTAATGGTTACATTTTGCATCCTGAAATGAATTTCTTTGGCTTCCTGTTTCACAATGTAAAATTCTTATACCTTACTCTCTGGATCAATTGTTTAGTTGAAATATTTCACATAAATTCTGAATAATTTCTTTTAGAAGTCATCACCTTTAAAGAGGTTTCTGTGTGTACATGTGGGCACAATCTGGTACTAACTACTGTGGCAAGTTGCCGGCAGATGACGAAGGTGGTAAACTTTATCCTTCCTCTTATATGTTGTGGTCATCTTAAAGCCCATCTGTGAGAGCTCACTGAAAATAGCGTGTTGTTATCCCTGTAAATTTCTGTAATCATCTGAAGTTAATCTCCAGTAAGGCTTCAGCGACTTGAGCTACAGTCCAGTAATTTCGTGGGTGTCAAGTGACTTTGAGATGGGCTCTGTAAATCCTGTGCTCGGCTGTTCTTATGGTTAATCCCTTCATCAGGAAAAAAAAAATCTCTGGATATTTAAAAGCTTATATGCACATATGTACTCTCTGCAATTCTCCAAGATTACATCTATTAACATGTTGGTGTGCTTGTACCACTTGGGCACCAGTCAGTGCAGGATTAATGTGTTTAATGTGCATTTAATGTACTGTACAGCCTCTGGTGAGCCTAAAATCTAAAGTCTGTGTGAACAAGGAACCAAATTTTATTACTGTTGTGATGTTTTTGAGTGTCATATTGATCTCACCTCTATAATTTCCAGCATTTCCACTCTTGTAATTTTACCATCACCATCCAAGTCGTACATGTTGAAGGCCCAGTTCAGCTTTTGCTCAAAACTGCCTCGTGAGGTGATGGACAGGGCACAAATGAACTCTCTGAAGTCGATGGTCCCATCTCCGTTTTTATCAAAGGTTCGGAAGGCGTGCTGGGCAAACTTAGAAGCATCTCCATATGGAAAGAACTGCAAAATAAAATAATATATAGAACTGTGTTAATGCAAAGGACAGAGCTGTATATCTGCCTGCAAAACACCAAAGTGAGGCATTTATGAAGAGTGGCTGGTGAGCTTTGTGGGAAACTGAGGATCTGCAGTGTAAGGTTCCCTAACAGGTACATTGGAATGATTATTAAAAACTTATTTCTACAAAGATCTCTCAGGTTTCCACAAGCCATAATACAAATATATATAATGCTGCTTTAAAGCTAAATTAGCTAGGTGAATATTAAAATGAAGTTGGGTGTAAATGGCAGATTGCCTGTAATATTCTCTGACTATGAAATACAGCAGCCAGGGTGCATTCTAAGAGAATTTTAACCAGCCCCTGGCATGTTGCAACCAAGTATATGCGTGGGATTGTTGTTATATAACTTCATTTATTTAAAAAAAAAAAAGCCACACATAACATAAAAAACCCTTATGAACATATGTTCTGTTATGCCAACTAACATTCAAGTACTTAAGATGAGTACAGAGATTCAGGTAAACAATACAGTGCAATGCTTTTCATGTTTAATATCCATTAGCAGTGAACACTAATTGACTGTAGCTTAACAGAATATTTTAAATGACCATAACATGGAGGTTTTCAGCTGATATATTTTCCCCTCAGAAAGTGTATGGTTTAAGACATTTGAGCCAGTTGTTGTTCTTTCTGTGGGCCAGACTCAAGAAAATACACCCCTGAAGAAAGGGGGTTTTAAACCAGTGCTGAAGTCCTATTGCAATGCAGGGACCATACACAAGCAATGTTTGTTTCTATATTCCCAGCACAATTTCATGGAGGCTTTCCTGCTCTAAAATATAAACATGCATTACTCCCCATACGAGAGCCAGCTTATTTTGTTCTTTTAAAAATTCCAATTCTTAGTAAGCACTGCATTTTTAATGTGAGTTTGAAGGAAAGTCTTCAGTGGCAGCTGAAGTGGGGCTGCATTTTACAATTTTCCATTTCCCCATCCAGAGTTGTGTCTTGCCTTAAAAATGCAAAACTTAGAGCTCAGCCCACTGCTTGCACTGTGTTGCCACGTGGGTCATGTCAGGGGCCACTGCTGTGTTGCCACAGGAGTCCCAGCCTGAAAGTTTCCTTTCAGCTTTCTCTTTTCCCTGATACCAGCTTTTCAGACACCATTGTAGATAACATTTGCATTGCTGAATAAGACTGCTACAATCACTTCTCTGGCTCAGTGGCATTACAGTCATTGCAAAATCCTCCTTTTCACCTCAAAAGAGAGAGCAGGGTTAAATTTTGCTCAACTCCATCCATTCACAATATTTTCCTGTTGTGAATTACTCCTAAAGGGGTACAAATTGCTGTATTATTCCAGAAGTGGTATCAAATATGCCTGTCTCACTTCCCAAGTATCTTTTTGGGAAGATATTTGAACAAGTTGTGGAGGCATCGAGTGAGTGGGATGCCGTACCCACTCCAATGGTAATTTATTCAGGTTAACATCTCTGTTAAAGTCATGATTTTCTCACTTGGCTTTGTAAGGGTCAGCATCTGCCCACTGCTTCTACACCCCTTCTCCAATAGCTGAAAGAACATTTGATATTGTCTCCCCCTGAAAATGTAATTTCTGTGTCTGTACTGAACCCAAGCCCTCTCTCTGTTTTGATAATCAAAACTGATGGAGCTGTTGAGGTACTGCTGCAGCTCTTTCTGCACTTTCTGCTTTCTGGCCTTTAAATATGATCATGATTGCGCTCATCAACAGATACAAAGATAATTGGGTTCTCTGATACAATTCAGGATTGCAGTGACTGCAGTTACCAGATCTTGCTCAATTGCTCTTCTAGTGACAACTTCAACCATTTGTCAGAGCAAGGAGAGTTCCCTCCAAGGGAAGGCTCCTTGGGCTCACAGCCCAGCATTCAGGGTCAGAACAAAGTTTGTGAATGTTATCCAAAACCTGAACGTTATTTGCAGGTTATCGAAAATCCTCATTGCTTCCTCTTCTCCATGATCTGCCTCCCCCTCCAACTCCTGTACCAGCTGCAGATGCTGACACAGGTGATACTTAATTTTATGTGTATGTGTAGGTCAATGTGCTCTTCTCCAATCCACTGCTGAGAGGTTAAGAAATGGCTCTCATGGCCTGTATCCCACCATGAGTTCCATGTCCCCCACCTTTTATTCTTCAGAGTCTGCTGGCTGTTCAAAGCTGAAAGGACAAATCTTTTGCTTTTTAAAGCTGTGCTGATGACTATCCTGTGATGTATGAGTTACAGAACAAAACACTTCAAAATTTTGCAGTCTTCCAAGTATATTTGCTCAGAGCTGACTGTGGCTGAGGATGCTGCCTGATCTCTGTTCCTGTGACTGTCACTCTACAGTCTCTATAAAAGAAAGGTAAATAGATGGAGAGAACTGGGACTGTTCTTTTCACTGTCCAGAAAACCAAAATGCAGAAATGGTGCAAACATACTGGTGAGACCAAAGAACTAAATTACAATGAAAAAGCACACCTACACAAAAGGCAAGGAAGTATCAGACATTCGAAAACATGTAAGAGGTCAAGAACAAACTGGGGAATTGGGACGGGTCAGTGACTGGAGATGCTGAAGACCATTTTTAATTTGTTCTGGAACATATTTTTCAGTCTCCCACTGGAGAAGCATCAGCAAGCTGTGGCTGCCTCTTTTCTGGTCACACCATTAGCATCATGTAGCAGGAAAAAAAAATATCCTTCTAATATTTTTATCACGGACAAGACCATAATTTTTTCTCTTCTGAGGTGAAGAAGACAGTGGCACTGGTCAGAGCTAAGCCTTGGTCTTTACAGCCTCGTATGGAACCTTAACCTTTTTTAAAATTTTTTTCTATTTGTCTTCCTGTAGGGAGCAAGTGCAGTAAAAGGTCCTTTAGGGACTCAAGGCACTGTTCTCCAGTCTGTACCTGCTGATTTGTATTATTTTTAGCTCAGAACAACTCAAAAACATTGTCAAAACTTGTTTAAAAACCTACTTGAAGATTTCCATTGGCCTGTTTTGAAACTATTCATAAATAAGACATGAAGTAAAACAAAACTAAAACAATTGCAGAGCAAAAGAAGCCAGCTCTGGTAAAACATTTTTGACTATTAAAACACAGTGAGGCCTTAGCAAAGTATAAAGGCACAAGCTTTAACTACTTTCAGAGCAGTCTAAGCCAAGTGGCAATGGGAGACAGGGATCTCTGGAAGACAAACACCCATTTTTTGTCAGAGGGAACATGAGGAGGGTGGTTCAGTCTGCCTCTGGCATGAGCTCAGTGAATATTTCAGAAAAAAAGTAAAGAAACACAACTGGGATTTTCAGGTATGCCTTCAGCCTTCAGTGTTCTCTGCACACCCTTGACCAGGTGATCAATCTACATATGAAAGCAACAACCTACCGCTGAAAAGGGCACTCTATGCACCAGCACTGTCTCCTGATTCACCCTTTTCATCCAAAAATCAAGACAAAACATACCAGCCAGTTCCATGGGTGACCCAACACTGTTCATTCCTTTGTTTCTGCTTCTCTAGTCTCATCTAGTGAAAGGTCTTCCTGGTCTAGAGAAAGGTGTCCCTGCCCACGCCAGGAGGTTGGAACCAGATGATCTTTAAGGTCCCTTTCAACACAAACCGTTCTAGGATTCAGCTCTTGCTTGGTCTGTGTATTTTCTAACTGGTTACATCAACATGCTGGGGTGCGAACGAAGTGTTATCTCTACAGTCAACTGCCAATTAGGAAAGGAAAAAGGAAGATTAAAAAAATACCCTTAATCTGCTTCTAAATATTGTATGAGAGGATTATCATTCAAGCAGCCCTGGAATCAGAATATCTAGGGAATAACACTACAAATTGTACATAACCCTCAGGGAAACTGGTCAAATACCTGGAAATATTTATCTGCTTGGCTGCAGCTGCTTTAGCCTCTTTGAAGTGATGCTGTTCAAAGGCAACTCAGTGATCAATTCATTCAGATCATCTTTGGGAGGGAATTATTGCAAAAGCATAAAGCATATGCTAAAGCATATGGCTAAAACTTTAGCATATGGCTTAAACATAAAGAAAAAAAAATGCAAAATCAACTTCCCCAAATTCCCCAGTGATGGGGAGGGGTTGGGAAACAAAAGGTCTCTCCATCCACCCCCACAGGATGGGGTGGAGTGAACCCATAGACTGACTGGCCTGAGTGGTGCTTTGTTTTCCAAGTGATGTTTTATCATGGGATATTGAGACGCATTTCTATTAAAACAGAAATTCTGCTATAAAATAGAGAAAACCAGAAATACACCAGTGTGCAGGGCACACTGCCTACACAGTCCCAGGTGACAACTTGGTCACTGATGTAAGGTCACAGCTTCCAGAGCTGGGGTGGGAGCTGGAGCACAGAACAGGAGGTGGGAAAGCAGGAGATGCCACAGGGCTTCTGTATCCCAGGCTTGGAGAAGAGGGGAGAAGCAGCTGCTGATTCCCCTGTCATAGGAGATGCCCCATTTGGGGCTCAGCACTACCAGCTCTGCTGAGAGCTGAAGCAGAGAAGAGGAATGAGGGGGCACAGCCACTGCAAGGAGCAGCACGAGCATTGTCAAGGGCCAGCACATAAAAACAAGCCAAGCATTAAACAATGGATGCTGTTATGCTTTAGGCAGGATTTACTTACCCTTCTTATCTATTTTATTAGGGTTTTATTTTATAACTCCGCTAGACATCCAGGTTAACTTTGTAAGTGGAGAACACGAGCACTTTGAGAATCAGAAAGTTTGGCTGCTTTTGGAAGCTCAGACAGGTATTTTTTGATAGCAAACCCTTAAAGTTGAACACAGATGCTGATAGCTGCTGGTCTAGCCTGGTCTTACAGCTCCTCAGAACCGAGGTCGCTGGGGAGGATGCCTGTGATGATGGGGAGCAGGTTGCTCCTCGCTAATTTTCCAAGACGAAGTTCTGGGCTCCTGCCAGCAGCACAAACACAGGAGTTGATGAGACAAAAAAAAAGATTACTCTTTAGTTGTCTTCTTTAGAAAAAAAATAAATTTAAATTTACTACAGTGCGCTGTACTCTTGCACTTCATGTGTTAAGGCATGAGAAGGGGAAGAGGTGTCCAGGCTGTGCCTGTCAGGACCTGTCAGGAAGGCTGTGCCACTCGGGTACCAGGGTGACCCGCAGGGCTGCAGCCTGTCCCTGCCACCACCTCTTTGTAAAAAAAATGAAAACTAAAGTAAGAAGGGCATAACCAGGCCAGCATAAAAACACACAGCCACACATCTGTCCTTGTTCTGGAAGAGATCTGACTGCTGCACTCTCCAGCACATCTGCAGTGTAAGGCAGAAATATCCAACCGAGGAAACTGCCTCCAGCCACCTGGCTTCAGCCTGCCAGAGGGTCCCACTGAGTGGGCACCAGCCACAGCTGTGGGTCTGTAGGTCTAGCAGCAGCTAAGCCATGGGGCTGAGCCTCTGGAGAAGATAGTCTTGTGAACTACCAAAGACCAGAGTCTAAATGTCTCTTTAGATCCAGGACTCAGCTCTCAATGTGTAAATCTGTGAGCTGCCCCACCTCAGAGGGGCGCTGGGAGGGTAAATACAGATTTGTGATCATTTCAGATGATGCAGCAGTGGAAGGCACAGAGCTGGCAAGAACTGGGGAGAGCTGCCAAACCTCATGGATGTTTGCTCATGTGTCTGCTCAGTAGCTTTAATGCTGTGAACATGTGTGCATGCAGAGACACGTGGGGAGGCTTATAAACAGCTCTTAGTTCTTTACATAAAGAAGAAATATTTAGATGAGCTAAGAAATGTAACTTCTTCTGTTCACCTGGAAAATTCACAACTTGTACAGGCTGAAGTGGGATCAGCAAAGAGTTTGTGTCTCACCCAGGCCTCCAAAGGCTGCAACTAGCCTTTACATTATGGTTAAGGACTAAACGGCTCTGTCTTGCAGGTGTTTCTGGACACCATAGAAATGCTCATTTGAAGAATATGGAGAAGAAATTTTTGAGAATTTAGGAGCTGACCATGAATTATCAGTACCAGTTCCTTGCAATTGTGTGAGACATGAAGTAAGAGACCAGAGAACAAGCACAAACCACAGACAAAGATAAATGGAGACTAAAAAGCAAGAATAAACCAAGAGATTAGAGCAAGATGGATGGGCAAAGAGAAGCCATGCTTCTTCTTCACAAACACCCATCTGGCAGAGTCTACCTCTAAAAAAACATTCAACCTGAAAAGTTAATCTTTATATCCACATTTGTGGGGAATTAGTCATTAACCACCAGGAAATGAATCGATTTTCAATCCCAGCTTTTCTCTGATTAGATTTGGACAATAAGAAACTTAATTGAGCTGTGGTAGTGCTATAGGTCAATACACTAGCAGCTCAGCTATTACTCAGTGCTAATAAAAAAAAAAAATCTTCAGGGAGAATTCTCATCAAAACAATTAGTATTGCTAGTGCTTAACGCCACAACTACCACTGATTAAATGTTATTTCTCTTTGATCTTCCTTAACTGAGCAGCAGCACTGGAACAGTTTATTTATTTTCAGTTCGGCGCAGTCTTCCACTACCCCAAGGTCAGCGACAGCACAGGGCTATCAGGATCCTGCTCTATTGTGGCTATGTCCCAGCCTAATTACAGCTTCCTTTTTCTTGATACCATGTCATCTCTCTAGGAATCTGGGAACATACCAAATGGAGGATACACTGGGATGTTTCCTTTTTTTTTTTCCCCTCATTTTTTTAATGCCCCAGTAAAGATCATCTGACTCCTTTTCATTTCTGGAAGAGACTGTGTTTTCCCAGTGAGTTTTAGTTCCCAAGGTTCAGAGTATTAACTTGAATGCTATGCCTGCTGTGTTGTGAAGTCCTTAGTGCAAATTTCCCAAAAGAACAGGACTACAGAAGCATCAGCAAGTGCCATTTCCAGCCAAAAAGGGATTTGAAACACGAGTCACTAAAGTCTGAGACAACCATCTCATGAATATACAGATGGAACTGCAGAAAAAATACTTGTGCCTGAAATATCTGACTGTCTCATATCCTTATGTAATGTGCCCTCCTAAAATTCCTCTACATATGGAGCTGTTATAGCCCAGTACTGCAGAAAGGAAACTGCAAGAAGAGAAGGAAAATGGCTGTAGCTGGGCCTGTCAGAGAACTGATACTTCCCAAAAGGGAGGAGAGTTAAGGGAACGGAACAGACCCCAAAGTCAAGGGGGAGAGTTGGGAAGGATGGCAGCAATAGCGGCAGTAGTTGATATAATAGAGAAGAGGCAGGTGGGCGACAGCTTGGCAGGGTCATTTCTTCCCTGTTGTCCCTAGGCATATCCTATTGACTTTTATTTTCAGTACTGAGTTTGAAAGTAATCTAGCAACTCACAGAGGAACTGTACTGAAATGAGTTTTTTAATCATTTAAAATCAGGCCTGCATTTTAAACTGCTGCAAGGTCTGTCTCAAAGCTTTTCTTCTGCAATGAAGTTGAGAGCAGATAGGTTTTCAGGTAGCCTTCCAAAAATTCTGTTCAGCCTTATCGATGAGATTCATTCCTCTGTGACCCTTCCAATTCTGTTCTTATGGAGACTAATAATAAAAAGAAGACTCTTTTACCAGTGCAGTTTTAAAAAGACAGCTTTCCAAGATAGCATATTTTTGTCCATATCTATCCTTCTCAAATAACATAAACCCTTTCCAAGGTCATTGCCAAGACTTACGAGCCCAACAGGATATAAAAACCTTGAAACACCAGCATTCTGGTGCAAGGGATCATGCATCTATACCTATATATACTTACAGAATCTGTATCTGCATGTCTACAGAGAGACATACATCAAGGGGGTGGACTAAATCAGTTCTCGTTTAGAAATGGGACAGTACTGTTGAACTCATTAAGAAACCCCAGCTTTATGTACATAAAGTGCTGTGCACATTTGCAGCTCCACGTGGATAACTATTATTATTGCTGTTATTGATAGTCACAGTATCTAGGAATCTTGGTTGAGCAGCATTTGGATAACACCTGAAGTTCAACATGTAAGAAAGAGGAAAAGACAATGCAAGGAGGCTGGAAGACTTTTATTTGTGACTTGAAAGGATTTTCACAAGGGTGGGAAAGAAGACAGGAATGGTGCAACCCATTGGGTCACCTTCTGGGAATTGAGAAGCTGTATGGGCAGGTCTAGAATAAACCACAGGTATTCAAGCAATGACAGCTCTCAGGTACACTGCCTCCTTGTCTTCAGCCTCACAGAGCAGATCCCCTAAGGGGAAGGGGTCTTGAACAAAGACTTTCAAAGGATTTCTGCAATCATAAAAAGGAACATCGCGCTCTTGTTCCTCATAAAATGGTGCAAGAAGGGAAAACACTCATCATGTACAATTTATTTTTTAATCAGTTGTGTGCTTTTCTCTCTGTAGAAGGAGATGTAGAAAACCTCCCTTTAGGCCATATGGATAACTGCTTTCACACAGAGATGCCATCTCCCTGAACACGCTGTTGCTGGGCTGGTACTGGTTGTGATCAGCCAGTGGAGACAAAATGTGGATATTGATACTAGTGATACTCAGTACTAGATGGTTCCCAAAGGTGTCTCCTTTTTAGGGAAGAGGCCAGCTAAAGAAGACAGTATCAACTCACAGAGTAGACTTTCTCCCAAATTTCATCCCAGTTAACTCAAATCAACTCTTGGGGGATGCAGATTTTTGTGATATTCCATTAACTGGATCTTCAGAGAGGGAAAATTACCCACAGATTCTGTTTCCTTGGTAGGGTAACTTTGTGTTATCTCCAGTGGGTTTCTATGGGTTTAGCCACTCTTCCAGGTATCAGACACGGCCACAAGGGCTCATTTTAGGGAAATCCATAAACCTGTTACTATAAACTGAAACATGCTGCCTTTTGGCTTAAAGCACTGCAAATGAGAGGCAAGATTGCCTCCTCTCCTGCATTTGCCTGCTGATGTAACCCTAAATCCTTCGGTGCACAGTAACTTTGAATTTCAGCTCCTTTTTCCCATGATTAAACTACCACTGATGCAAAAAAAACTATGAGTAGAGTAACCTCTTCTATTACAGAAAAGTCAACCAGGGCTTATGTGCCACTAGGTTCCTTCAAAATCTTATAATTATTCATATACTTAGTCTGCAAGAAACTTAGCACTAGAATGCAGTAAGACCATAAAAAGGGATAGTGTAAGATAAATTCTAAAATCTGCAGAGAATGAGTTGCCTTTAATTAAAAATCATCTTCTAAAAAGTGAGAAAAACTATGGTCACCAAAAAAGCATCAATATGCATGCTTAAAAGAAAGCTTCTATCCATGCCCATTCTTCCAACACCAGGATATCTCATTGCATGCACTATTTGACACCATTACAGTGATTGAAGTTTCAACAGCATAATTAGGAGTTATCTGAAAGGAAGACACAACAAAAAGCACATAAGCTGTACACTTCCCTGATGTTGATTCTTTGCTGCTTTATTTATCACAGAAGCTTAGTGTAGCTACATGTTTTCTTTTGGATTAAGTTTCCCTCAGTGCACCAGGCCAGCTGAAGATCCCCGCACCACTTCAGTTGTGAATAAGATTCTGAGCCTGACAAAGTAAAACTGACATCTTCACTGGAGTGGTGAATGAAATTTCATTTCAACATCAGATCTATATGAATTTTTCCTATCAGCTACAAAAAAAAAAAAAAAATCTCTAAAAACCTAGAAGTCCAACTAAATAAAATTTCAAGTAGCAAAATAAGAGATTACTTATAGGTATGGCAAAGCATAACTGGAGGGATGTATCATAATCAATGTTTCCCATTAATAAACATTACCTCAAAAACACACTCAAAAATGTAGAGTGATGCAATTTGAACTGCCCAGCACTGTAATTATGGTAACTATCTCACACTGGGGAGCAACTTTTACTTTTTCACGCTGATTAATGAATATGAGTAATTGATTCGAGTTCCCCTCCCGCCTCCAAGTACTCTGGTAAACATGTTAAATAAATCAGATTGTAGGGTTTTCATGAATACACAACAGCAGCCACTCAGTCCTTAGCAAGCACACAAGAATACAATAACAACAATAATGGCAAAAAAAGTTGAGTATTGAGGTGAGAACTCAAAGGAGGTTTGATTAGTCATATGTGCCTTCAGAGAAGTTCATCCTCTTATCTTGTGAGAGCAGCACCCTGTATCATCCTTAATATTCTTGTACCCCAGAGTCAACAAGGATGATTAAAATGCTGTATGGACATTAATGGTCGAACAGTAAACTGTGTAATTGTGGCCAAGCTATTACACTACCAACTGCTTTCCAAGAGGATTCTGGTTTATGCTTGCCAAGAGGGAGCCTCTCAGGAGCACTGTTCTTGGTGAAGCCAGTTCCCAAAGCATCCTTTTAAAGTTTACAGCTGGGGGATACAGGCCAGTTCCCAACATCCACACGTTCTTTCATATCTCCTCTGTGAGCTGACTGCATAGAATGCTCTCTAGAGACAAGCTGTTTCTAGAGGCACAGTAACTACATATATTCTGCACTTACTTGATGGACTCACATTTCACACCAGATGTAATTAAGGATGAAATATAATGGGTTAATTCTAGTAAGGTGTTAAATTCTCAAACAAATGAAAAATATCAAAACCAAAGTCACAAGAAGACGAGAATTAAACAAGAAAGCATCCTCTCAATTGTTTGCTGTTACCACAGAGGTAACAGATAGGCCTTTTCTCCAGCATAGGGGCTTTTCTGAATTTCCTCCTCTATTGCATTCCTTTCTCAACACACTCCTATCTTAGAGTCTTCTTGATGATCAAAGGATTTCAGAGGTCAAAGACTCCAAACATTTAATAATCCATTTGCAAGAGGCATTCAATGAACAACAACTCTCTTATGGCAGCTGTCTCTAGATTGCAACCAGTTTCACAGAGACACCATGTGACATCTTTAAAAATATATGACAGGGTTGGCATTTCAGCTGCTTTAGAGTTCATGTTCTTATAAAAATAGGGCAACCTCCCCCTTCTTATAGCATGAGATCTTTATGGAGAGGTGGCAACATCTTCATAACTAAAGTTACAACCAGATTTCCTCGTAAAGAAATCTCAAAATTCTTTTCATCTTTCCTCAGTGACATCCAAACACCTAAGGGTGAAATATGCCCAGGAAATGACCTTCTACAAACCAGCCAGTCTCTGAGGAAGTAACAAATACTGACTGAACAAGAAACACAGGAGAATTTTGCCTAGTCCCTGTTAAACAACAGGAGTGAAGAAACTCGAAATACAGACAGGACATGTCTAGAGAAAAACAACAGCCTACCAAGCTAATGGGTGCCAATCCTTTTTAGTGCTGTCAAAATACAGACAAGCTTATATGCCAGACTGGGGTCCAGGGTCCAACTAGAAATCACAACACTGGCATTTCTTGCTGCACCTGGGATGAAGCCCAGAGGATACCTAGTCCAGCTGCCAAGGCAAATTTAGCAGCATCATCTGCTATGACCCTGGGAAGAGACAGTGCATGAGAAAGAAGGCAAAATCCTAAACCACAGCTCCAGGGCTCTTAAATTCAACATTTCAAGCACTCACCCAAGAAGACACCATTAGCAGTTAGGAGCAGTATTTTGGGTTGTTAAGTACACTGGAGAGAGAATTCTTTGACATTTATGAATGTCAATCAGTGAGTGCTTTCTGAGGTAGCTCTGCTCTTCTTTTCTTACACAAGTGTTGGCAAGAACCTGCACCTCCAATAGCTCAGGCTCTCCTGTTAGAATGTGAGCAGACTGCCAACTCTTTGGAAGCTCCCAGAGCTGAATGACAAAAGTCTGCCAGCTGGAGACTCCTTGTGTCAAGGTTTTGGCTCTCATCATTTGGGAAACAGTGAACGTATACTCAAAGAAAGCACTGAAAAAGGTAGATTTTTCACAGCTGTCTGGATTAGTCATGAAGAAAATTGTCTCAATTCAATCTAAATAAAGCCCCACTGGCAGAGAGAGAAGGTCTCAAATTTAATCACTTCTACCTGCTGTCAGCATCAATACTTTTTCCAGCCCTACCCCCAAAAAATGTTTATATCTGGCTTCTCTTATTCACTACATTTCTGACACCCTCTCAGCTGTGGAAGAGTCCTGATATCCAACTGGTGCCATGGGACCTATACCTCTCATCTGGGAATATACCATCTTTTCTTCTGGTAGCACTGTTTGCCAAAAAATTTTTTTTGTGAGCTGATGTGTTTAAATGGTTTGTCCCATTTAGCCCAACAAACACCAGTTCAATGCTCATTGCTCAATGGAGAGAGGTGCTGCATCTTAGTGGGGTGATAAATCCCGAGGCGGGTTATAGAGCCCAACAGCAGGCACGACCCACATCCCATTCCAGGTGAGAACTTTGTGATTTCTTGGGCTGAATACACGAATATCTCAGTGAAGTGTAAGATTTCAATTCTCAACTGAAATATAACGTGCTATTTCCTCATTCTGTCTTAAACTAATGATGTACCTACAGCCCTTCCAGATCTACCAATGAACAAGACAGTCCTGCTGCATGTCCACTAACATGCATAAATATCTGCAATCTACAACTACCTATTCCAAGTGCTGATCTGAAATTACAGGGAGAGAAGGGGATGGTGTGGTGCTGAAGCTTGAATGTGATGCCAGTTTGAGGCCACAGCATCATGTGTTTGAGACCTGTCACGAAGCTGAAATACAAGTGAAGCTGTCACAGCAATACAATGACAGCACAGTTCAGCATGCTCATGAAGTGACTAAAATCCAGGGTGACTGCGGAGCCAAGGGGAAAAAAAGCTGGTTTTTTTCCTACCCTGTGTACATAAATAGGAAAGATCTGGTTGTGTTGTCCTGTGAGAACACTGATATGTCAGTCTAAGGCAAAAACTAACCTGAGCTATAATTAATAGAGCGGCAGAATATGTTGACTTTTCAACTGAAATGTATCCTTGGTGGTTTCTCTTGCTGCAGCAGAGCTGCGTTTTCACAAGAGGGCAATGTACATTTTCTAGTCACAGCAAACTGGTTTGTGCTTTTCCCCTGACAGATATCATCAACATTCCCATTGTCTCAGGAGAGACAACAATCTGTAGATGCAGCCAGCTATACCAATTTGTAAGATGAGTACTTAATAACAGGTTTTCAATTTAAAAAAGAGCTGTTTTCACACCTACAGAACTCTGAGTGATCCCAAAGTGCTTTGCTGGCATCGATCTAATCCCACAGCCTACGCACATGGGTGAACACCAGAGAACCTGCAAAGCCAAGCAACAAAACAAATGAGCTTGAGAGATCACACATAAATAAGCCATCTACCAGCTTTTATACCTGACCTATCACCTTATTACTTTTTGGGTCCATCTGCTTGGGGCTATCAGGTGAAAACAGCATGGAATTTGTTTTAAGTAGGGTTTAGAAAAACTCAAATTCCCAGATAAAGGATCAGCCTGCATTTGCAGACTGAGTCCCCAGTGAAGCACAGCCTGTATAACACGTACCAGGAGCACCAGGGTGGCTGCCCATGCTTTGCAATCAAACAGCACATGAAAAATATGCCCAGGACTGATGCCAGAAGGTGCAAAGCTCATTGTTTCGGTGCAAATCAGTTATGCAACATACAGACATCAGTTATACAACACACAGACACTGGGAGGAGCCACCTGTTATTCGCACTGAGTGGTGTGGAAGCACATAACTCTCCCCAGGAAGACTTCTGAGAAGTCCAAACACAGCTACAAGAAACAGCATTTTTTGAATTTGGACATTGGAAAGAATTACCACATCTGAATCATCTACAGCTCTCAAGCCATGAAAGTAAATAGCACACTACTGAGAGGGCAGGCAAATTTCTGGCTGCTCTGAAAAGCCCAGGAATTACAGTTTCCATGTAAAGAAGGTGAGATCTCGGTTTCCAAATACTCTGGATCTTGAATCTGATCTTCTTCCAAATTCTCCATGGAAAGGTTGGTTTTTGGTTTTAGGCATTAGACACAAACGCCAAGGCCAACTGATGAGCTAAGAGGCTTTTATGTCTGTGTTATGTTTCTGAACAAGTCCCAACCACTTACTTAGTCATTTACATTTGAATACTGTGCCATTCATTGCTTTCCATTGCAATGTTTAATGCCAGGTTTTCAGCTTTACTTAAAGATTGCCCACAGGTGAGGGAGAGTATCAAGTGTGAAGGACCTTCCAGGAGCTCCCACAGTGGGGGGCCTGTTTCATACCGTCTCAGCATCTGATGCTGCTCAACTCTTCTGGGCTGCTAAAAGCCAGGCAGCATCCCAAGAAGCTTCAGGGAATTGGCAGAGGTCTGGGGCCCTGCAAATAGTGACCACTTTCACTGGAAACAGTTACAACACTGGAAGGAAGGTTCCCCCATGTTCCTTAGCTTTCATCAAAATCCTGTGGGCATGTCTTCCCCCGCCTGGTGAGCGGATGCAAGGAGGATGCAAGGAGGCTACAGAACTGCTGTAGCTTCAAAAGCCCCTTCCACCATAATCTCTTTTCAGTTTAACTTGAAAAGATAAAAGGAATTTAATCTTTCCTGCCTTCAACTTGAAGGTTTTTTTCTAAATATATTTTGACAGCAGAAATAAAGACAAAGTTTTAATAGAACTAACTGAACCACAAACTGAATTATGTATTTCCATTTCAGGAGACAATCTTGCTGCTAATAACATCACTCTCCCTCCCAAAAGCATGCATGACAAAATTCAAAGCATTTCTCTGTTCCTTCACAGCATTTGGCATCTGGCAGCAGCTATGCAGCACAGAGAGCTGCCTCTTACACGTGTATGTGTCATGTGTCTCACTCGCTTTGTCCAGGAGCTGGGGTGGGACCATCTGAATTGCTGAACCAGTCTGTCTGGAAAATTTGTATGCTAGTGGATTGAAATGCAACTGAACCCTGGCAACATCCCTGCTTTGGATCTCTGCCTAGAACCTTTATTTCTTCAGTGTTCTCTGGAAACATGCAGCAGCTGCAGGCTTTCTGTAGGACCCCCACACCAGCAATCTCCCCCCAGAATGGAAGCACATGGCAAGGCAGGGTCTAAACTGTACTGAAAGCCTGGAGCATCTTAATTTTTCAACACTGGATTCTTTATTTGGTTCCCATCTTACAGAAACAACAGCAGTCACCAAGCAGCTTACTAAACCAAGGTTAAATCCTGAATAGATGCCTTGCTCACAGATTTGTTCTTAATTAGCCAAACACCCTCTGAAATCACCAAAAGTGCCAATCAAACAAAGGCACATTTTACTTTGTGACCACAAGGAAGGGGACTGAAAGAATTTACACTGGCTGCTACGCATATGTTCTAATGACCACCACTGGATTATTAGTAGTGACCTAGATGTAGAAAGCTTTGATCTTCTTACTCCTGGAGTGACTGCAAATTAGGATGGGTAGAAACTGTGTGTGATCCAAGAAAGAGGACCATGAAATATCGATCCCAGTCATTTCACCAGCTAAAGCAGGCAGATACCAGTAAACGTGATTAATAAGAGCAAGCCAGGAAACAGCATTACATTTCAAAGAAGTCTAGGGGTGAATAGCTTGAGGAAATGAAATACAAAGTCTTTCACATGTAGGTCACCAGTTTTAATCCAGCTCTGCCCATAGCAAACTCCAGTCATTAATATCTGACAGCTGTCTGGCAGCCATGTAGAATGAGATGGTGGTCTTAGTTTAATTGCTAGTGGTATCTGCAAAATACAACATATCAACAGAACTGCAATGCTGTGAAAAGTCTAAGCAGGAAGGTCAAGGACTGACTGGGCTTTGACAGAGGATCTCTACCCCCTTACCAAAAAGCTTCATTTCCTATTTGTGTCAACCCGATATATCTCAAGGGTAATAAATCTTTGTGGGTGAACAGAGGATAAAGAGAGCAAAAAACAGTTCAAAGAGAGCTGTGGTAACTCTGCTGCCTTGAACCCAGACCAAGGCCCAGCTCCCCAGATGAAGTGCCAGCACACCACCAGTCCACACTGGCCCAGGGCTGCTCCCTGCTCCTTCCAACAAGAGCAGCACAAAGCCAGGACCAGCAGATGTGAGGGCAGACACATGCAGCCAGGGAAGGAAGGCAGAGAGGAAACCATGGCCACAAAAAAGAGACTGAGAAGGAGGAAGGTGCTCTGAACAAGCCCAGAGGATGACAGTGCAGAAGATGGCCTTAGCATGGGTCTTTCCCCACATGGAGCTGGTTTTCACATCTTGGTCCTGTAAGAATTTAGGATGTGCACTGTTGGTCCCATTCTGTCTCTCAAAGGGGTCACAGAGGACACCAGGGGCTGCAGACACAGTCTGGCCACATAGCACTGACCCACCCCTCAGCCCAGGGTCCCTCTCCAGAGTCACAGCAACTTGCCAGTCGAGAAGTACGGTGTGGGGAGAGGTTGAAGTTGAAATTCACATGATTGGAATAAAGGGTCCAGCCATAAATGATGAATAAACAGAACTCTTTATTGCTGCCTTTTCAAAACCTTTTCTTTACAATAAGAGAAAGGTCTGAGTTTCCAAAGCCCATGTGAAATACCTAACATTCACCTCAGGAAATGAGAGAAGAGATTATTTTACAGCTTGCAAGACAAATCCTCCCAATTGCATATCAGAATAGAAAGCTATGATTTCTATGTTTAACTAAAAAAATAATAATACTTAGTTTTGTGGGGTTTTTTTATTAAAGGCCAGGTTTAATAATTCAACTTTGATTCATAAGAGCAAATGGGGATTTTTTTTTTTTTTTCACTAATAACTGTGCCTTTGTTTTTTGGACAAACTTTATCTCACTTTATCTGTCCCAAACCCAGGTATTCCATCTCAGCTAGTTATCAAGCTTCTCTCAACAGTGACCGAAGAGAAGCAGTCACCTCCAACAGGAGATTGTTCTTCTTAAACTAAGAAGATATTTCGAATAGGTAGGATGAATTCTCCTCTCAGGTGGTGGTTGCTGGAAGTGCCCAATGTATACCTAGTTTAGACTCCAACAGGATAAAGTTAAGTAAGCTGAACGCAGTCTTTTGTAACTTGGAGAGACTCTTAAAGCATTTTATGGACATTTTGCATGGATATTTTGGGTTCTGTCTTGACCAGTGTGCTCTTGATGCTATTATATAAAGCACAGTACTTTCACGAGTAATAGTCAGATTGTCTGAAGGTTGTTTGTGAAAATGACAAATGAAATATGTGTCTAAAAAGAATAGTGTAGAGTTAAAAATGATGGGTGTATATATTTCTTCACAACTACCAGTGCTGTTTAAACTGCTGAGAATAAGATACGTGCCAAAAAGGGAGTCATGGGTTTTGTTTGGATTTTTTTAAAGTGTTTTCCTTTTAAAACTCCTCCACTTGCTTTTGGAACTGCGTACATGACATTCAAGAGTCACATTTGCAAGTATTTTGCATTTGGCAGTATCTTGTGAAAACCAGTGCTCTTTCATATCACATTTTACATTCTATACTGATCATTCACGTGGCCTCTCCAGGACACAGGGACAGACTTCCTAACAGAACTGTTTTTTTTCATTGAATGTTTTCACTAAGTAAACAAATAAATGATGCAGAAATGTATTGAGGTAGAACAGCCCCAGGTGAGTTCCCAGTTTCCAGGATAACTCTGCTCTCCAAACAGCTGCCCATCAGGCCGGAAGGCAACCACCACTAGATGGTGGTGGTGGATGCCACACATGGGGTGCCTGGCATTTCTTGGCTGGCTTTCTCACAAGAAACACTTGGGCGCACCGTGCAGACCCCCACTGTGCTGTAAGTCAGACATTACCCCGGATTGCACCCCAAGCAAGAGCCCAGTGCTTTAACTTGATACAGGCTGTTGTATCACTGTCAACAGCTGCACAACGGAACGTCTTAAAACTTTGGAAAAATGTTGTGCCCGGTGTGAGACAACTGAGCACTGCAGGACACTGAGGAAAACAAAACTGAGGAATGCAGGAGTTTCTCTAGACTTCATTTAAAATAATCTCACTCTGCCCCATCATGCTACAGCTGCCTTTGTTGAATTTAGCTCCTTAATTGGCAGTGGAAACCTTTTCCCTTTCTCTCTTATGGAATTTACATGTTCTGCTGCTCTTCCTTCAAGCAATGTAATTAAAAGGCCTGCTTAGCATAATTAATTTGCAAACAGGTTGGATGAAATGGGATTGTATCCCAAAGGCTTTTTCAGCATTAAGTGGAACTACTTCTTCAAGTGTACTTTAATCTAGAGTCTCCTGTATATAAATTTCTTGCATTTTGCGTTTTAAAAGCGCTTCATTTCGAAAGGTGCTACAATTGGCAGCCCAGTTCTCACTTGTGCTGCAGATATGGACCCAGATTATACAGCTCATTCTGCAAACCTTGTCCCCAGAGCATCCAGTCCCTCAGCAGAGGGAGGCTGTGCGGTTAAGAGCTGTTGAGGAATTTTTTTCTGAAAACAACTTATCTTCCTCAAAAATCCTCACTCCAACCTGATGTGAAGGAGCAACATGGCATTTTAGATGTTAACGGGAATATTAAAATCAGTCCTGCACAGCCAGCCAGAGGAATGGTGAGGGAACAGTGAGGGAGGAAAACCTTCCCACAGGGAGCAGCTGGGACCTCTGTTCCTGTGCCACCGCTCAGATCAGCGGCTGTCATTCCCCTCCAAGAGCTGTTCTGCTGCCTGCACCAAGACTTGGCACTATTCCTCCCTCATTTGTAGGCTTTATTTTAGGTCGGGTTTTTTTGTTTTGTTTTGGGGTTTTTTGTTTGTTTGTTCGTTCTTTTTTGTTGTTGTTGGTTTGGGGTTTTTTTGTTTTACTTGGGGTTTATTTATTTATTTATTTAACTGAGAATCTGTCCCCTTCACTCTACAATGGAGAGATTTCAGCTCCCTCCCATGACAAACTCATTTCCAAAGAGTGATAATAAATCAATCATTTATGGCATTAACACCTTAACTCTTGAGACTTTTAATTCCAATACAATCACCAGTAGCTGGTAACAGCAGGCAAATGGAAAGCCCTACCCTGCCAAACCTCATTTAAAGCTTATCATGCCAGATTAGAAACAAAGAAGATTATTTCAGTGATCTAACTTGAGAAAAGATCATTTGGGTAGTTTTGCAAAGAGGGAAGTACACTTGTGATGTGACAGTAATGGACAAGTGATGCAGTAAACAGTCCAGTCCCCTTCATCACAAACTTTCAACCACTTGAACTTACATGGAGACTAACAGAGTTGGTCTGTCAATTCAAGGCAAAAGGATTATTCTCTGCTAGTAAAAACTGATGTGTTGTAGTGAAGCACCTATTAAACTCAGCTGTCATACAGCAAAAGTCATTTAGCAAGCTCATGGTTTCTAGTGATTATGGATATTACCTGCCAATACTATTTCTGTTTAAGCCCTAATCATACTGCTTTTATAAGCAGTTATTTTCTAAGACAGGCTATATGGTTCATCAAGGAGTGAACTGAGTGATGCTGCTCAAGATACCACCAACGGAGGATACTGAGGACAGAAGTCACTGGACTTCATCTGTTGCTTCATGATTGGAAGCAACGAACATACACGATGCTGTCTGAGGTACTGAACTGGTCATTCCTCAGAAATCAGACATGAATCTCAAATAAACGTCAATCTAATAATTCTTCTAAAACATGGAGGCATTTGTGCAAAACCAGTTATTAAAAGAGCTACCACCTTTATTAATGAAGTCCTCTTCCACACATAATCACTGGAGAGTTGCAGGGTATATCACAACTAAAAAGCCATGAAAATAGTCTGCAGGGCATACCTGAAGCTTTGAATTACAAACTTATAACAGACGTGGAGGTTTATCATGATCTGTTTGTAAGGCTACTAATCATAACCTACTATAGTTTGAGCAATAAATTTAAAATCATAATGATAAGACAAAAATAATGTAATACATTTTATCTTGTTTTAAATTATTAATAGAAAGGGAGAGAAGCAAGTACTTGATTGCTTCCATAGGCTTCATAATCTTAATTGGTTAATATCAAATACTTTATTGAAATCGTTAATAATTTAGTTTCATTATTAAGTACGATATTGAACAAGCTATTAACTTGCTAACAGGGGACAGATAACCTCTTGAGCATCAGGCACAGAGAAACTCATCACTGCATCTCACAATTGAGTGCTCATGTGAATTATCTGATACATCAGAATGTTTCAGTGCATGGTGGTGTCTTTCCTCTGTGAGAGTATTATGTGGACATTTTCATATAAAACTTGCACTTTTTTTTTTTTTTTGAGACTTTTATTCCTCTGTCTTAATTGTATGAATCAGGGACAGAGACTCAAAACTCATTAGGGGAAGCCAGAAGGACAGATGCAAACATGCACACAGCTCAATCACATCATCTCTATTTCGTTAAGAAAGAGAACAGCAAATATTGCCCAAACAGATATGACATACCAAATCTAGGGCCAACCAGCCCTTGGCCAGCAGCTGTGACATGGCACAGCCCAGCACTGCTCCCTTGGCTCAGCATAACAGAGAAGAGGTTGAGGGAGACTGAGAAAGCCACATTAATACCAAGTGTCAAGGGGACCTTAACGGGAGCTTAGAAAACTAAGTTAAAATGATACTTCCCAGTGGTGGTAAGATTGCAGCTCAACCCCCAGTACTTCAAGGCACTACTTTATGTGCTCTAGAGGAGACAGAAACACGGCTTTTGTGGAAAGGTTTGATTTTGCTTTGGTGCCCTGCTCCAGGAAGGGCTTTCCATCCTGGGAATCAGAAACTAACAGATACAGCCATCTTCAGCCCAGGTCATGGGATGCCATGCTTCCTGGGAGCACTCTTAAATCTAAACCTCCCGCCCTCCCGGACATTTTTCATTGGAGAATCAGCTCTCCCCTGAAAATATTGGCTCAAGTGACTAAACACACCCTCCCACTGAGCAGGCACCTAGAAACACACCTTGTGTGAAGAAAAAAGGAAAAATGTATTTCCTCTTGAATTTTTCCAGTTAGGTTAATTTTACACTTTTTGTTTCTGTAACATCTCTATTATGCTGGTACACCCAGGATGTCTTGTGGACGCGCTGTTTGTGCAAATTCTTCCCAAAAGTGCTCTTCATCTATACAGGCTGTTCACGCTCCTTTTCCCAAATTAGCCCACTAGAGCAATTCACAGCTCTTGCTGTGGAAGTGCTTCATTTCTTTAAGACAGACTGTCAGCACCTGCATTTCACTTCTGAAGTCTAACAGAGGGATGCTTAACTCATAGACCTCACCACAGAAGCATCCATCCTGGGTCCCTCTTTCTTGGCAAAGGCAGACAAAGAATGATCTTATCTCATGCTGAGAGAAGAAGAGATCAAACGCAAGCACAGATGCTGTAATAAACTGGACTCGTAAAAAATAAGGCTTGCCATGCAGAACAGCCACTGCTCACACAGTTTATTGATTACACACAGCATGTTGAGCCCTCCACTAGCAGTGGAAGGGAAAATAACAACTATATTTTCTTGGTCGCACACCATGGTGGAGGGATAGCTCACTGACATCAGTAAGCCTTTTTGCCAGAAAGGTTCTCTTACATACAAGATGAAGATCTCTTTTAAAGACTAAGCCAATGAGAGGAAGACATCCGTAATGAGTTAAAAATTTGCCTCAGAAGACCAGCCAATCATTTATTTTGTCTTAACTTAGTGATGGCTGGTTATCCAGAGGAATTAAAGACTGCTTTGGCAGTCAAAACCATCTCAGCTTTTGGACTCTTTCCTCCAGTCTGTCTGTTACCAGAACTGTCCATCTGACTCTGGCTTCTCCTTGTATTTGTAGATGGCTCCCATTTTAGCAGTGGGCTATTTTAGCAGGAGTTTGCTCCTATTTTCCCTGTAGGTGAAACAGCGTTGCCATCTTCACAGCACTGTTCCTCACTCCCTCAACACACCACAGCAATATGCAAGGACACTTTTGGGTGACAGCTCAAAGAGGATAGGAATAAAGACTACCTGCTTCTTCTGTATCTGCCCTATGGTCCCACCTTCAAAAGCTGCTGGTTCAGGAGTGACAACACAATCCCTGTCCTCCGAGGAGACCCAGCTGGGGCCATGGTGAGCACAGCTGCCAGCACAACCGCTGGCAAACACAACTTCCCACTGTCAGAGCAGGTGCAATAGAGGCTCTGCTCTCATCCAGAATCAGGGGGACTAATGGATTCATTCTCTTGGATAGTTAACCCAAGGACACAGTTCCTCCATTTGCAACAGTACTACTGGAAAGAATGATTAGTTGTTGCCTTGACTGATGTCATCCAGACGTGGATTTTTAGAATCATAGGATCATTTAGGTAGGGAAAAACCCTTAAGACCATCAAGTCCAACCATTATGTCTACATGACTTTTGGCTCTTTTTGGTTTTTTTTTCTACTTACAAGTCTTTTATTTGTGACCCATGATCCTATTTATCCTCAGCCCCATCTTGTATTTCACCTTCTCCCTGGGCACATTAGCTCAAATTCCTTCAGTTAAGTTGAAACATCTGAGTGCAGGTGAGAACATTCATTGGAAGTGCTAGCATGACGAATAATCAAAATATTTAGAGGTTTATTTTTCTTCCCATGGTTTTCCTCCACTGGTGCTGATGACACAATCTCTTCATTCCAAGCACTTCAGGTTGGCGCCTTCAGGTGCTGCCATTCAAGAACTAATATGATTCTCCTTTATGAATCATAATGCAGATGAGAAAAGAAAAAGGTAGCCATACTCTGTGAGATAGCAATTACTGCTCTGAGAACAGCAGTAAGATTTTCAAATGAGATTGCTTCTCCTTACAGCTTTAAACATATCCTTAGAAAAAAAAAAGACAGTTAAGGCTAAAAATACATTGCCCTTCAAAACAGTATTAACATAATATAGTCAAAAAAATAATAAAGTATTATGAGGCACAGGAATCCAGAAAATCCAGTTAGAGACCCCGTATGGATGTTAAAGTAAGCAGTTGAAAGGCTGGGGTTATCTGAGGTGTACTTGTTTCCCCAAGTTCCTCTGCACTCAGTAGAGATATCCTTGCTCTTGGTGATTCTAGGGAGAATCCTTATCTTGTTTCAATAGCTTTTCTATAAAAATCTAGGAGATATTAATTTCAGTCTGGTGAAGGGCTTTGCTATATTCTTTGGAAAGTCAAGGAAATGGTATCAACCAGATTACCTGTACACAGATGTCCACCTACCCCATCAGACACCTCTAAGAGGTAAGGAAAGAATACACAGCGTTGACTCTCACCCAGAAGACTGTAAATACATAAATAGCAATGGATACATTTCAGACTTCATCCAAGTGATGCTGATGGGGAAATATAGCTAAATTGGACAGAGATACCTGAGTGCTGAAGAAAAAAATCTGTTCAGTCAGACTGAACCATTGATTCAATCTCAATTTTTGTACGTCACTTTTTCTATGTCATTTGCCATTTTTTTTCCTAAAAATGTAGTGTGGTTTTATTACAAAAAGATAAACTAATCCTATTTTTTTTGAATTGTTACAAATCCAGTTGTTCTGTTCTTATTGTGCACAACCATAAACATGCATCTTTTTTATTTCTGCACAGCATTTTGTTTCATTGTTTTTCACAGTCTAAATATTTTGCCCCAAATGTCACAACAGTTTTGTTGCCTCATTTCAACAGTTTTGTTAGAAAAACAGAGTGTACCAAAGTACAAACAATACATGTGAAAGTGCTTTGTCTCTTACAACAGTATTGCTAAGGGATTGCATGAATATACATTGGTCTCAAGACAACCAAGGAAACTAAAGAATCAGGAATTTATTGCATAAACTGCCTGGCTGAAATGACATTTTATGATGTTATATTCTCATCAAACTGTGTCTTGAAGTGCAGGAAAGTATAACCACTTTGTAGGAAACTTCCCTTAAATGCTTTAATAAAGGCAGTTAAATGTGTTACTTGGCATAAAGTGTTATTCTAGAGGAGGGAATGCCTTAAGGAACTATAAAATGCCTTCAAAACTAGGGAAACATATGAACAGATTTTAGAGGAGTATAAAGAACTTCTGTTTCTGTTGAACATAACGAAAATCTGTCACTTTCTCTGCTCAAACAGTTTGAACTTGCTCGTTGAAAACGTTGTCCTACAAAAATTTGTCTTCCCACCGTTAAAATCATGCCAGCACTGCTGCAGAGTCCATTTGCTTGTCAGTTGTACTGCAGCCTTCATGGTACCTTTTTCTTCATTGTACCAAGGCATAAATGCAGACTGGGTCTTCACTTCAAGCAGTGGATGTTGCCTGTTACCAGTCACAGTTTCGGAGGAAGCAGCATTACACATTCTTCCCACCGCAGGATAGTTCCTCCTTTTCAAAATGTCTCCTTGAAGTCTGTCTGCTGCTACCCAAGGCTTCACAATTAGGCAGCTAACATTTGGGTTGTGGCTTCTGGGGCTCTTCGTGTTGTTTCACTCTTCACATTTATTCTCATGGTCCGTTCCCCTCCATGCACTGCCTCCTCCTCCAATGCAGACTGTTGTGCAGGGTAAAGACCATCTGTATGCCTTGTGTTGGTACAACACTACTGATCATGCACTCTTAGACTTAAATGCTAATGCCATTAACTGCAACAGCATTTCTAACATCCAAACAATTTCTTAGAAACAGTCCCACCCATCTGAGCCAAAGCTGAGACCAGAAACACCGATGGAAAAGAAAGCAAATCAAGCCTTTGAAAAGCAGTTGAGACTGACTCATTTCTTACCCAAATATAAATACATTTGTCTCTAAAAGAAGCAACAAAATCACTGTGCAAAATAGTATGAATCAAACTTGGCTGGAACTAGATGATCTCTAAGATCCCTTCCAACCCAGGCCATTCTATGAGTCTATGATTTAGAAATACTATATGTATTAAATGAAATTTTCTTGGTGATGTTCTCCCTGTTCCTTACTCCCCATGATCTAACATTGCATATATACCTAGGACTTCTTGGTAAGGTTTGGCACAGCAAAACCAATCTGACCACAGTGTGTCTTCAAGAAAACATCACCAAAGTATAATAAATTGATTGATTTTCTAAACTTCCTCTAACATTATATCACCCTTATTCACATGTTTCTAGAATGGAATTGTATTCTTCTTATACCTCCACATTTCTACATATTTCCAAAAACACATTCCTCACTTGTTATTTTAAGTATCTTATACATCTGTATTTCTATCCATCCTCTTTACACATCTGGGATTTAACTCCTACCTTTGGCAGGTAACTCAGCCCTGTTGCTTAGCAGCAGCTGAGGCACATGTAAATGCAATAATGGAAATTCTCGTGGTTACAAAAGTGGAAAGCTTTGCCTGCTAAGAGCGGATGTTTATAAATCGTCTGGGAGCGGAGTAAGTGGCACTATTAGATTAGAAAAATTCTTTCCAGCAAAATACATTTTTGAGTACAAATCCAACTGGCCTGACACAAGAGACTGAGGCCAAAAAAGCAAGAGTCAGTATTTAATTATGATTGCTTTTATATATTGATTACTCCAGTATTTTAGCCATCATATGATTACCAGTAAAATAGGCCACTCTCCATTTCATTTAATGGGTGAAATAATGGATTCATGAAAGTCAACCGCAAAACTTTCACCAAATTTATAGAACTCGGATTTCTTATTATCTAAATCTGTTTTCATTAAATCTTATTTTAAAAAGTATTGATCCAAGTGTCAGTGTGGATCCAAAGCCAACTGCTTAGCACTCCGCCTTTGCTCAAAAAAATACCTGTTTCAATCTGCATTTGACAGATCCATGTGCTCACATAAATCTGCAGATTACAACTTAAGCTTCTCAATTCTATGGTACCATCAGCAGAAAGGAACCTAAAATGGTCTCCAAACTGAAACAAATGAACTTGAGAATGACCCCAGTCAATGATGAGAACTGTCCCTTTCTACATGTACTTCAGTATCTTCTGCATTGCTGGCATGTAACATGTTGAGGGGTGACCCCATACTCCTGAAGCAATTTATTTAATTTGCATCTAATTTGTCTATGTCTAAAAGACAGTTATGAAACATGAGAATCGCTCTATAGTGAAAGGAGAATGGCACTTCTATGGCATCATTAATTTCTTAGACAAATAAAGGTTTATGGTCAGATTAATTCCTTTGAGAACCCTCCTTTGGTCCATCAGCTATTGAAGAAACAAAGGTGGTTCTGTAGAAGGCCGACAAAATGAATAATCCCAAGGAACTACCTCTGTCTTTCCACTGACTCTAGTGCAGCCTAAATAACAAACTAGCCTTCAGATGGCAAAATTAATCCCAACCCTTGACTCTTTGCTGAAGCTCAATGGCAGCGATGAGGGTGACTAAATAATCAACAATCTACGGGAGAACACCCTGGATTTAAATTGACAGAGCCCGCCCATCATCCCCAGATGTGCAAATAATCTCCTGAAAATTTATTTATGTCTATTTCCACCTCCAACCCAGACTGATTCTTACAGTCTGTAAAGCAGTTATTTTGATACACAGATCTTGTTCAGGACTTCTTTGACCTAACGATAATTTAAAACCTCATATTTTGCTCCACAGTGCCACATTCCCTGACTCCTAGCTCCATTTGTTGTTTCTACATTGCATATTTATACATGGCACAAGATTGTTTTTCTTCACTGGACTCAGTACAGGAAAAGGAAGAAATAACAGATTTTCCTATTCTAAATATTTGACAAAAGGTTTTATTTATTTCAACGGAATGCTATTTATTCATGATTTTTTTCTCCTTTCTAAGTATGATGGTTTGTCAGCTTGTGACACTCATTTTCTATTCATTTTCATCAGCTGTGTCTCTGGCTCCCATGAGAACACTTTAATTTTGTTGCATGGCCCAGAAATATGATAATCAACAAATATTTCTAGGCCAAATCCATTGTCACAGTGTCAGCAGGCTCATGTGAAATACTGATGCAATTAAACACTGATTTGCCACTCCATCTCCCAGCAAGACAGATATAAAATACAGTTTGGTTTACATAGATCTTTTTAAATTATCCCCTTTAAAAACCTTATGAAAGATAATTGCTTATACTGAAGAACCGAAACAAGAAAAATGCTTAATACTTTTACGGTGTTTTGCATTTTACTGCTGTACAAACATTAACTAATTAAGCCTCACAATACCCAAGTGAGGAATGGAAGGAAGCATTATTATGGTTATATATTATAATTACACTGTCTCATTTAGAATTTCCTGGGTTTTGACTTTTAAAGTAATTATTATAATTATCACAAAACTAATAAAAAGTCAGAAACAATCCTTTTTTTTTTAGTATGAATATGCTTTAAGATAAGCAAATAAATAGTTTACAAATGCCTAAAAGCACACTTTTTTCCATGTCTCTCAGCTTCTGCTTTCCTTTTGTCCATTGAGTCCACAGGATTTGGTTTTGTTTCCACCAAAGGGGAAAAAAATCTTTTCAATGACCTCAGTGGATCTTTGAATTTAACAACAACAAAAAGATAAAGAATATGTGAAGTAAGATCATCTCTGTGATTTTTACCATTCTTATAAAACATTATGAGATCTTGATATAAAACATGTTTATATGTTCCAAACAACATTATAAAACTGTATGATATTTTGCAATTGGGATTAATTTTTAATTATTATTGTCATTATGCAAAATTGCTTTTCTCTCAAATACCTCTTACCAAGGTCTGGGTTTCTGTTCCCAATTCCAGACATCTAACAGCTCATTGGCACCCTTTAGATACAGGTAGATAGGTTCTTTCCAAGAATTATTTCTGCCATGTCTCTCATATATCTATCTCATAATGAGATAATTTCCCTCTGGAAGCGCCTTTGCTCTCCACGAGTAGCCAAGTCCCATGCATTTCTCCTATAATACTGGAATTTTTAAGATCTATACGGATAAAATCCACTTTATTAACTATACAAAATTGTCATACAACATTTGAATGTTCAATTGGCTCCATCATAATCGCTAGTCACTGCTAATTCTTAGAAGTCAACCACAACTTGATCATCCTCTGGGAGAGTCTTCCTTATAAGGCCATAATCAACCAAACGATAATTTGGAAAAGGATCTCATGTAGTTCCTTTTTAGCTGGAAAGGCAGTTTCCTTCTTCTTTTTTTATTACGTAGGATAGACCTAATAATAATGTTTGTAGAGTGGATCCAGCAGAAGAGAAGAAAGAGAAGTAGTCTAATGAACCCAAAATATACACAATACTCTTTTGTTGGCAAGTGCTGGAAAAATAAATAAACAAATAAAGATCTGATAAGCAGCTCGGGCCAAGATTAATAGAAGACACAACAGAGGGATTGGATGCCATCCAGAGGGGGCTGGACAAACTTGACAAGTGGGCCCAAAAGAACATCATGAAGTTCATTAAGGTCAAGTGCAAAGTGCTGCACATGGGTTGGGGCAATCCTAGACATGAACACAGATCAGAAGAACTCCTTGAGAGCAGCCCTGCGGAGAAGAACTTAGTGGTTCTTGTGCATGTGACATGACTCCACAGCCCAGAAAGCCAGTTGTGCCCTGTGCTGCATCCAAAGCCCCACAGGCAGCAGGGCAGGGGAGGGTATTCTGTCCTTCTCCTCTGCTCTCATGAGACTCCACCTGCAGTGCTGCTTCCAGCTCTGGGGTCCCCAGCACAGGAAGGACGTGGATGTGTTAACGCAAGTCCAGAGGAGGCCACAAAGGTACCCAGAGTGCTGGACAGGCTGAGAGAATTAGGGTTGTTCAGCCTGGAGAAGGGAAGATGTTGGGGAAACCTTATAGCAGCCTTCCAGTACCTTAAAGCAGGCTTATAGAAAGGAAGGAGAAGAACTTTTTATATGGGCAGATAGTGACAGGACAGGGGCAATGGTTTTAAACTGATAAAGAACAGATTTAGATTGGATGTTAGGAAGAAATTCTTTACTGTGAGGGTGTGAGGCACTGGCACAGGTTCCCCAGAGAAGCTGTGGATGCCCCATCCCTGGAAGGGTTCGAGGCCAGGTTGGAGGGGGTTTTTAGCAACCTGGTCTAGTGAATCGCATCCCTGCCCACGGCAGAGGGTTGGAACTGGATGATCTTTAAGATTCTGTCCCACCCAACCAATTCCATGATTCTATGATTTTAATATTAATAGATTAAGTGTTCCCACCTTGCAATCTAGAAACCAACCATAGCTCTACTCAGCCTGATAGGCTTCCACCTCCCCAAACCATGGTTGGAAATGGTGATCAGTTCATTTGCCTGTTAGAAAAGGAAATTGCCATCAAATGCCATCAGTAGGGGTTTTCTGCAATGTAACTCCTTTTCTGCATCAGGTTGCCAATACAATCCTTGTGCTAGTTATAGATAGTATTTTGACTGCAGTTTCCTCATGACACTAGAAAGACCATCTGGCTAAACAGATGTGGTAATCTGATTTGTTTGGCCAGTGAGCTGAAAAAACCCACAATGGCTTGAATGGGAGTTCCCAGGAGTGCCCAATCCAGCCCCTTCTCCTCTATGATTCCAGATACCACGTTTATCACTTCAGGAACAGCTTGGTAATAGATTATTTGCTTGTGGGAGTTACCAAAAGAGATGGAATTTCCATACAAGAGACAAAAAGAGGTCACCATATTTTCATCACAAAAAAAATTAGTCATAAGGCCATCTGCCATTCTTTTGCTGTGTTTCATATGTTATAAAACAAAAAACTGGTAAAACGCAAGCCAAACCTCGGTCCCAAAGAAGGTGTCAGATCTCCCATGGATTTGAACAGGATCATTGGTTATTCAATCTGTTTATTTAGAACTTTATCTAAAGGCTGCAGTGCAGGTCTTCTCACAACCATGTGTTCTATTATAGATGTATAACCTTAAATATAGAATGGCTTGTCTATATAATGTCCCCTGACAACATTATCTTCATCTTCTGTCTTAATTTTTAAGCCCCTTATGTTTATAAAAATGAATGTAATTTTAAATCTTCCGAAGTCTACAGCAAGTTTGCACTTACCCAACCTCATTTCCTTCTCTTTTAAATTTACTTTCAATTCTCAAGCCTGTACTGTTTGATATCACCATGTATATAACTTGCACTACTGCAAAAAAAGTTTAAAAAATTAAAAATTTACAAAGAATTCTCCCCTCCAACCTATGGCATTATAAATTAGAAATTTATGCGTTTAAAGATTAAAAGGAAGGCATTTCAAAAATCTTTCTGGAGACATTTCACTTTAGGTCAAGTAAAAGAGTCTGGATAGCTCCTTTTCTTGAAGTGTTTCTCAGCACCATTAAAAAGGAATAACAAACACTTAATTATTCCCATTCATTTTGCCTTGCTGTACAGCATCTGGCCACAGCTTGTAAACTTTTATTTTAGAAAAGTTTCCAGCTATAAGGCTCTCCTTTGCATAAAGGATTGGGTTGGCTTTCTGATATTGGACTGCCCTTGTCTTGATGTAAGGAGAGAGACAAATTAAAATAAAATGACCAAGCCCCAATCACAGGCTGAATGAGCACAACTAACAAGCAGCTTCTCACTATGCTGAAGACACAAAGCCGAGTCTGCAGGAACTCAAAAGCTGGAGAAGAAAAGGACAGAGGTACAGACATCCCACCAGGCTTCACCACTCATCTAGCCAGTGCCTTAGGGAAGGATAGGAGCTAGCTGAGAAGGAAGGAAAAGCACATTATGGTGAAGAAAAAGATGGGGATGTAACTGAAGATTCCACATGCCTGACAACAAGGACTGTGTAGGAGTTTGGAGATGACAAGGTTGCATCTTCTGGAAGAAGGAGGGCACCTTCTTCCTTGCGAAGAAAAACATTTATTTTTTCAATATATTGCATTTTGTGAATTTAGGATAGCAAGACAGCAAGAATTGAGGCTTTAATGCAATAAATGAGTTCTGGTAATTTTGAAAAAACACATTTTTAATCCATCATGGATTATATCAAAGAACTTTGGTCAAACTCTTACCCTCCACCATAATGCTGCCACTTCACCCTAAGTGTGACATGCCCTATTACCAGTCCCTTTGGTTATTCAGTAAGTGATCCACACAGTAACTAGGGATTGCATTTCTTGTAAAGAGTTTCCTTCTCTTTTTGTTTTTTTTTTTTGGCTCCAAGACACCCTGTCTGCATAGCAACACGACTTCAGCTGTCCCTTGACCCAGCTATTACACCAACGTGCTGGCAATAAAACCTGTGTGAGGCTTCTTCAGCCAGCGAGCTACGTGAACTCGCTGACACCACCCACACACAGAACTACCTCGGAATTTGTATGTCGCGTCTACATAAACGCAAAGGAGAAGAGATACAAAGTATTCTGGTACACTGATGTACTTTGCAGCGACATAGGCCACTCCACAGAAATCAGCGGCCCTCTTAGGAATACATACTGGCTTTCACAGCATTATATGTAGAACAATATTTCTATGAATCTGGAAACGTAAATATAGCCCAAAGTACTCTGGCAACACGTAAAATGCACACGCACGAGCCCAGAATAGATGAGAGCAAAGAAAATGATTGAGATGAACAGTCACGTGGAAATAAAACCACTGAGTACATGTGTAGAAAATGGAAACAAATAACTGAAAACTGCCTGAAGGCAAGTACTACTGGTGATAATCCAGGGATAATGTTTTTGTAGGGATTAACTGTTCTGGAGCACTTTTCCCATGTGTAAAGCACAACATACTTTTTATTCAGATAGGTTGATTTGGCAGTCTCTTTATTTCTAACAAAAGCTATTTATTGTGCCTGTGAAGAAAAAAATTCCAGCCTTGGACTGCCAGAATACAGTGGGGTTTTTTTCTCTCCCACTGATAATTGCCTGCTGGATACAGCTCAAGAGCTAATTTCCCAGAGATAGTCCACTTCTATAGGATTATTAGAAGCTTGTGTGCCAAGTTAGTAATTTTGAATCTTGTATCTTTAATAAATTTGGCTACCAGCTAATGTAATTTTGTTACTGAATGTGCTCAATTCATCCTTTGGAAAGAGATTTCATTTCTTTGGCAAAATGTCATTATTCTTACAGAGAAGTAACAACAAGGTACATCGCTTTAAAAGAAACTGCTGGGTACAAAGACCAGCATTTACCTTTTGTTAGCAGTATTTTTTTACTCAGTTTAATTGCTGTGGACCTGCTGGTGATTTTCTGTATGAGAAACTAAATTTTCTGAGAAAGAAAATAGAGTTTCCTTTCAGGTTGTTTCAGAGCATGTGCTCTTTCTCGTGGTTTTTCATGTTTCAAAGACACCCCAGGGTAGTAGATAGAGGAAGCAGAAATATCCTTATTCCTACAAGTCTTGGCCGTACATTAGAATAACCCCAGAATTTATGTCTCTGGGAAAATAACCTCAGGTCCATTAAACACCATTTTCCTGCTATACAGAAAAACTCCTGGGGAAAAGAATCTTAAAAATAAGTGAGTGGATAGACTAATACACCACAGGGGCTAATTTGCGGTGCTGAGTAAGCAATTCTAACACAAGGCCACTAATTTGTTGGGTTTCCCTTGCCATATACTGCATTTAATTGTAGCAAGAACTAATCAACAGATAAATAATTGCTTCTTCAAGCCAGGACTAATATAGCACCTTTACAATTAAATATGACTATGACTATTGCTATTATAAACTACAATTTTCAGCATCATGTTCTAGGCTTTAACCCCAGTTTTCTTGCTGGGCTTTTAAGAATCACAGTGTAGTAGAACTCAGAAAATGTACCTTTCTCAGGCCAGGTGTTGTCTGAAGTATTATCTTGTTTTCAAAATCACAATCAACCAAACAAACGTCATGTATGGAAATTGTATTTAAAAATAAATAAATATCTAAAATATTTAAATATTAAATATTGGGAAATTTGACTTCTAAGAGTAATAGATAAGAGTATTAAGATGTCCCTTGTTCTGTACAAATGTGCAACAGAAGAGGTGAGACGAAAACAATTGTGCAATATCATTATTGCGAAGCTGATGCTCAGCTGTACCCTTCTGTGGCTCCAGATATACATGAGATGGTGTGGCTGTATTCCTCCGATATTTTGTCACTACTAAGCAACTGTGAGCTCAGAAGTGATTGCCACCTAAACCACTTGTCCTAATCAAGATGTTTAACGTGTGTATACGATGTTTGTACTGAGGGTACTGACCCACATGTAATGTAAGGCTCAGTGTGCTGAAGATGCTTTGTACTGCAATGTAGAAATTGGACCCTGAGGGAAGGAGATGTGTTTTCCTCCTGAATGAAATTAGGACAGTTAACTGAGCACAGGGAACAGCACCTGACCTGCTAAGGTGTGGATGAGAGGGTAAGTGGGAAGCAGAGGGTAGGTGGGAAGCAGGGATTTCACAGAAGAAACAACTCCATCCTTTCCTGCCAGGGCTAAGGCATGTGTGTGTGGAGAGAAACACTCAGAACGAAGCTAAGGACATCTGCAGTTCACCAGCACCACATCCAAACAGCATCACCTTCCAGAGACCAGCCTTTAGCAGCTGGATGAAAAGCAGCTGGCTGGAGTTTATTCTGGTGAAAACAGATCCCTGCTAGGAGGAAGTACATCCCCTAAATTCATCTGCATACCTGTGACGTCCTGTGAGGCTTTCACAACACAGTTTCTTGTTTTAGCTGATCCATTCTTAAACAACTCCATCATTTCAGTTAAATTATTTAAGCTATAATTATCTGCACTGACACATAAATTTAGGCACTGTAATTGCTGCATTAATAAACATCAACACAATGAAAACAGTTTTTCAGAACCAAAAAGATATTTAGAAGAGGGACACAGATACAGCCAACACGGACATGAGTAGTAGTAGTAGCTGGAGGCTGCGAACACAAAAGCGAATTCAAGGACTGTTCCTTTTGGTCAGTCCCTTTGTATCTGGTATTAGCACCAGGGACAGGAATCACACAGCCAAAATTCACATATCTTGGAACACAGCTTCATCCATCTCCTACCCTGATGGGTTTGACAGGGAGGAGCAAACTGGAGAGTATCTGTCAAAGAAAGCTGTGAAGAGTCACAAGTATGCTCAGAGGTGTGTGATCTCCTAGTAAGGGATAGCAGCAATCCTAGGGTATACCCTACCAAATGAAAGGGGACCTCTAGAGCCCTCTAGAAATAACTTCATAATTTAATATACTTCTTCTGAAAGCTGCTGATAAGGTCCATATACAATTTTATTTCAATTAATGACATAAGAACTTGAATTCCTTTTTTTGTTAACATGGAAATAATCCCCAACTGATATTCACTTTGAGGTGAACTGCAGTATTGATTCACACTTTTGCATATACTGCTCTTTCTCTGGACTACAGGGAGATTTTACTTAGAGCTGCATGTTCAGTTCTGGGCTATTCATGCAACCAGACAGCCAACCTTCCCAACTCCTTAACCTGGTGGATTTCACACCACACTTTTCTGAGAACGTGTCAAACATATTTTAGTAAAAAGGCAAAATCTCCTCCTATCTGATTTTCCTTGTGTTGATTACTTTATCTTCCAAACCATATGTTTTTCTCATTTAGTTTTGCTTGTGATTGAATGTAAAATTAAGATAGCTACCTAATTCTCATGCCAGGTAGCAGCAAGTCATCTCAATTTGGCAATCATTGGGTTTGTCAGTGCAAACAGTCTATTCCTGTGAGCCTTAATTAAACATGAAAAGATGGAGATTTATTCTCATTGAAGAAAAAGAAAGTTGATATCCCAAGGTACTGGAAATGTTCAGACCACGAATAGCAGAAATCTGACTGTAATGTCAACTAATATCTACATGATAATAAAAACTGTGTTTAACTTGGTAACTAACTGAGCTCCCAAATGCTTTTCCATATCACAGTACCCTGAAAAAGCACTTGATGTTTCATTGCCTGCACAGCTACAGGTTCCCACAGCAGCATGGGCTGCAGTGGTAACAGTGATTTGCCATCTCAGCACACCACAAGCAGATGGAGCAGGCTGACACAGGCAATGCCTGGCTGTGAGCACCATGGTTCCCTCTAATGCACCCCCTTTAATTTTGGAGATATTCACATCCAGATACTGTGACCACAGATGTCCGCCAAGTACACATTAGTATGGTAAATTAACTTTCTGCAGGACTGATGAGGTTCCTGGGAGGAGAGAGGGAGAAGGTGAGGCATGGCGTCAGAAACGGCGCCGTGGGGTGAAGGGATGCAGTTCAGACCACCAAGTTCCTGTCCATACCTTATGAAATAAGAATGCTGTTTTCAGCTCCAGGCCTTGTGCACAAGTAAGATATTGAAAGCACACTTTGATATTAGAGGAAAGCACTTCAGTGTTTAAAACCAAAAACCTTTAAATCACAGTAATTCACTCCAGTGCTGAAATTAAGTGCCCTGGTTTAATGCTTCCTTCAGGAACACCGTAATACTGAACAGCTTTTTTTTTTATATAATAAGCCAACAGAAATGTTTATAGTTCAAAAAATGTGACAAGAAGAAGTCCCTGAAAGACCCTAGTTCACTTTCTCTCAAGTAACAAAAACACATGCTTACTAGCCTTCAGAATAAGGCTGGTATCACAGTAAAAGGATGATCTGCATTTCAAAATCAAAAATCCTGTATCTAAAATACAGGTTTCCACTAGGACATGGTCACAGTTTAACTGCAGAGCACAGAAACCAGTGTAGATCTAGAGCAGATATTTGACTAACATCTGGCCAGAAGTGCCATACTGTTATGTGTATGCATGACCACAGGAGGTCATTGCCAAGACGTTCTGTAGGAAAAGAGAACAAATCCTCACTCCAAAGAAATGAAGTAAACAACGTTTATATTTTGACCCATGAAGTAATTTCAACCCTGAGTTTGTAAAAGACATCAAGCAAATGGTTTAGCCTTTTTGTATTTCAACTGTTCATACATAATACAGAGATTTTATGTGCTCCATCCATGATGATTTCATTTGATTGCAAGAGAAGGGAAGATCTCTGAAAGAAGTACAGTCAATATTATCTCTCTCTCTCTCCTGCACATCCTCAAGGATTTTCACTGATTCTGTGAATACTGTTCCTTGTGATGAGAGGGAAAGCACTGAGATGGGATGAAGGGAGGTAGGAAGCAGAAGTTTCAGGATGAAAAATGTTTGAAACACTGGACTTTTGCAACAGACTGTGTAGAGGTTGTGAATCACTGATCAGTCTTTATAGCTTCTGTGAGGACCATGTAACAGTGGTAGAATAAGCATTGTTACAACAAATAGTAGGTCTGAACATGGTAACAGCTATGGGACTTGGTGCTGACAGTTCAGTTTTTCCTTTGAGCACTTTTGTTCTTTGTGTTAGCAATGGCTTTCTCCATCCAAGCTGCAGCACTCCTCTACCACCCTTCAGATAACCTTATTAATAAATTCAGCGTTTTGCTTCAGAAATAATCACAGTATCCCAAATTCATTGTTTTGATTTCTTGGAAGAATACAACACAGATCAAAGGTGAACTGTAAAGGAACAAGGTCTCTTATAAAAATGCATGACAGTTTTGGAAACTGGTGAGCTTCCTTCAAAATAAAAGATTAAGTGAAAGTAATTTGCATGTTATTGTTGGAAAATTTACCCAGCCTGCATTCTTTTATCAAACTATGGTGGAAACTAGGGCATGCATGTAAATGGTGATATTTTTAAGCATTCCAGGCTGGATCATCTTGTCCTGTCTGGATGTACTTTCTTCAATGCATTGGAAGTCAGTTTTGAGTGCCTCCAAGAACCACATACAGCCACAGAATTACAGATATATTCAATACTTAGTAATAATCAGAGGTTTGGACTAAACCTTTACATTCCCACACATCTGCTGACTCTGTAAGCCCTGGAGATGCCTTTAGACAGTTGGACTGCTTTTTGGATTCATGTGAGCATAATTCCTGCCTCTTCCAGACACAGTGTCAGCATGTGTTACTGATTTGTTCAAGCATCAGGAAGATTCATTCCACCAGCCTGGATACTCCACAAGCTACTATTTGGAGGAATTAAGATTTAGCTGTTTAGATTTCATCTCTTAAATTTGTCTGACTTCCTCATTTTCCAGATTTAGAGTCTCCAGAGGAGATTGTCTAGAGGATATGGGCCATTATATGCTTTGCAACAGAAGCAAAAAAAAAAATAATGTATTTTAGCCTTTAAAATTAGCCATTAGCCATAATACTGCAAGTAGAAAAGGACTTGTCCTTCTTTGCTTTTGAAACCTTTTTTACCAGCTTCAGGACCCTCATTTTCACCCCTTCTCCCCACCCCAGACTTAGTTTTTAAACCATTGCTGCCTTTAAATGACAGCTCTCAGTGTGCACACTCTTCACACTAGATGAGAGGAGCTCTCCAGACTCTAGATCCAGCTTGTAGGACTGGACACTAATGGTTAATGGAGCTTGCACCAGACTTCACTGCACTCTGGTCTCACAATGATAAACAATTTCGGGAGCTCAGTACAGTCCTAAGAGCTTAAGTAAGGATCAGGAATGAAAACTCCCATTAGCTTCACTGAGATTAGTGTTTCAATCTAAACTGACTCCATTGCACATTGTTAAAGGCTCTTAGTATCCAGTGTTGTGATTTACAGCCATATTTTCAGAACTGTTTGCTACCCAGAATGCTGGTCCTCTTCTGGAAATCACTGTTTTCAATTTGTTTTGCAGCTTAAATGAGAATCCATGTTTATTTACTCTATTTTTTCAGTATGGTTGCTGATCTTTAAAGCTCTGTTTACTAAAGAGAGATTTTAAAATCTGTTCCACAAAATGATATTAAGTCCAGACATTATTTTTCCTGGGATAAGCACAGAGACAGAAATGCAGCAGAAAGGCACGTTACCAGTATCCTCCCCTTCCCTGAATTGCTCAAAGTCAGCTTCAAAGTTAACACTGCCCTCGGGGTTTGTTTGATTTTGGTTTTAAAAGTAAGAAGCATTCTGGTCCTTTGCTTTAAAATTCATGGAGCACAATCTCAGCTTCTGTTTAAAATACATAAAAAGCCTTTTATGTGGTTTAGGAGTAGACCTGCATTTTGGCACAGCACCTGCCTATTCATGTCTGTAAGGAGAAGAAAACGAATAATGGCAAAAGCGGTTTTGTATGGAAAACATCCAGGCAACAAGACCATGCCGTTTTTTTTAAGCCAAGTCCTGTTTGAAAAGCAATTGCAATCTCTTTTGGTTTTAAAGTTATCAGAAGCCAGTTTTAATACAGCTTTGGAGCACCAAGCACATTGCTCATCCTGAAAAACACTCCCCAGTGACAGTGCTGGACCACAAGCACAGCTGCTTTTCAGCACGCTGCTCTTTAGATTCTGCTATATTCATTTTCTTTTCATAGGAACTTCACTGAACTTATGGTGAAAAAGAGAATTTCTTTCTGATGATTTACAGTAATTGTCTCAGATGTGCAGATTTGTATTAAGGGCTTCAGGAATGCATTACAAATCTCTGCCTCATCAACTGTTTTACAATCCCCACAAGGAAAACTTGGCCAGTAACATTACTGTAATTCCTTTCCAGCCTCTATTTCCCTATCTAGATACACACTGCTCCTTACAGAGCCATATTGTGATGTCCCCAGACCAGTGCTATCTGTTGCTCTCTTTGTTTACATCAAAATTTTCTAAAATAACAGTATTAGTTTTATTATTCCACATCAGTTCTAAAAATTCAATAACACAGCAGTAATATTAACCAGTTTAAAGATTTTTTAGAGTTATCTTTATAAATAAATACATCTGATGTTTTCTGTGTTGCAGTTAAATTCAGGGCGTGCATCCAGAAAATATCCTGTCATAATGTCCAGAAATACTGCTGGCACAGCAGATGTGATCTTCTGGAAGGTAGCAACAAGGCTAAAGTCACTGTGTGGGTAGATAGATCAGTATTTTTTATAATTATATATAATATTTATACATTATTTCAACACATGCTGTAGTTCCACAGCAACACAGGATTGGTATAATATGCTAAATATATAAATTATATTTGGCATAATATACCTAACGTTGGTATAACATACCTTAGAAGTATTCCTGTTATAGGGAGAGCTTAAGTGTCCAAAGCACACTCACAAAACCAGCACAGCCCTACCAGTTAAGAGATGATCCCAGGGAACATCAGTTTCTGCCAGTACAGCTGCATCTATGTTTGGGACATCTGTAAACACAGCTGTGCCATTCTGGAATCCTACTTTTTTACAGCCACTGAAAGCCTGAAATCCAGCTCTAACCTGATATTTCGAGGAGCTCTGTGCCATCTTTAGAAAGATGCTAGTCTGTCTTGGAAGAGGCTGCAAATACACCCACCTAAATTTCAACAGATTTTTGAGATTCTTTTGTTCTACGCATATTAAAATGAAGGACTAGAAATCAATTCCCTTCAAGGCCGGAAATGTGAGATAGAAGCAAAAAATATGATAAAACATTTGATTCTAGTTAATGAAATAGCATTATTTTTTCTTTTTTTCTTTTTTTTTTCTTCATTTTAAAGTTGTCTATAAGACTCCAAAACATTGCTAAATACTATAGGTGCAATAAATTCACAAAGTGAGTTACTTCATTTAATGTCAGCATTATATGATGATCACTCCTAACCCTACCCTTCCAGTTAAAGGACCATTGGTGCTTGTTTCTACTAATGCAGAGACATGCCTCTCATGTTCAGTGACCCAGTTCCAAGAAGTATCACAATATAGAAGCCTATTTTCCACTTAATAAACATGCATAATTCCTGTGAATATTAGCAGTGATTATGCACACTTACACACTCTAGGGCATATTCATCTACACCCAATGAATTAAAAAGATCTGAAGGAAAATGTGTTTGGCCCTCTAGACTGCAAGAAAGCCTAAAGAATGATAGGAACACCCAAGAGTTTTTTATTGGCATATTTTATTTTAATGATAGTTTTGTATATTAATTCCTTAGCTCTCTGCCCACATTGCTAATGAAGTTTTATGCAAGATAAAAGAATTAAGGACTTTTTAGGAGAGAAAAAAGGAAAATTAAGACAGCCAGTAAGGATTAAGCTTAACAGTTAGGATATTCTCTTTGAAGAAGGAAATTCTAGGTTCCAGCTTGTCTGATGCTACTTCCTACAGAAAAAGAGGTTAATTGGGATATTGCCAGCAGCCCAGAAGGTCATATCTCATCACAGGTAGAAAAATGAGAGGGCAGGCAGTGCAGATTCAAACAGAGACATGATAATTCACAGAATGGGTAGATCATCTTGTCCAACCTTTCCACTCAAGCAAGGTCACCCCAGAGCACATGGCACAGAACTGCATCCAGAGGGTTCTGGAATAGCTCCAGTGAGGGAGACTCCCCAGCCTCTCTGGGCAGTCTGTTCCAGTGTGTGTGGTCACTGCACATTAGGGAACTTCCTCATGTTCATTTGGAACTTCTCGTGCATCAGTTTCTGCCTCTTGTCCTGTTGCTGGGTACCAGGAAGCAGAGACTGGTCCATCTTCTTGACACCTCCCCTCAGATACTGATGGACACTGATGAAGTCCCCTCTCAGTTATTTCTTCCCGAAGCTGAACAGGCCCAGCTCCCTCAGCCTTTCTTCATAACAGAGATGCTTCAGTCCCTTCATCATCTTTGTCACACTCTGCTGGACCCTCTTCAGGAGCTCCATCTCTCTCTTGTCCTGAGGAGCCCAGAAATGGACACAGCTCTCCAGATGCACCTCACCAGGGTTGATAAGAGGGGCAGGATGACCTCCTTCCACCTGCTAGTAATGCTCTTCCTCTAATTTATTCAGTTTTCTACAGCTTAAGGAGTACTTAAATTTCTGTGATAAAGGTAAGGCAATTACATTATTTTTGTCACTTAAGAGAGAAAGCAAAAGGACTCCAGGCAGCTGATTTTGCCTTTTCTACTGTTCTAGATAGTTCTCTGCAGTAGAAAGATGCAACTCCCATATGAAAACAGATGTATATGCCCTGGAGAAACTTAGAATTTAGCACCAGCTTCTGTCCTGAGCAATACCTTGTGGTTTTGCACATTTGTTTACGAAATGTTGGCTTGAGTTTTATCTTCCTCAGAATATTATCCACAGATTTCTCCCCCTCTCATGCTCTGTGCAGACTGTCAGGACAGCTAACTCAGTGTTTCAGTATTTAGGTCCCTTGGGCTCTGGGCTTGCAGTATATAACCAACTCTTCAATGAGCTATTCCAAAAACTGCTGAAGCATTCACTTCATTCAGCACCATGGAGGGAAACATGAGCCCTGACAGTTTGCCACAGATTTTGTATCCCAAGAAGGATCTATCTACCCAAAAATGGACCAATATTTTTAATGAACCTGTGATATTGCAGAAATCATTAACTGCGCAACAGTATAAAGTATATTTCTGCCTACTAGCTGCTTATTTAAAAGGGGTATTCTTGACTAAATATTTTTATAGACACTTCCACTAAAAGTGCTGCAAATAATTTTTCTGTAAAGTCCATTTGTGTAACTGCTATTTATTTTAAGCACTGGATGATTAGTATTCATAATGGAAACTTCAATAGCAAATGTTTCCAAGCCAAACTAGAGCAATTCCCCCTTTAGTCAATACAGTCTTCATCTCCATCAGTAAACAGCATGGTACAATTGATGCAAATATGTAGAATTGGAAGGGTTCGTGCTGAGGACCTGACATCCACATCACACGTGTTCTGGAGGCTCCTTTTCAGAACAACTCAAGCTTTTTAGCAGTCATTAGATACTGTAGCACATTAGGTGTGATCCCAGGACACATCTAGTTATGTTTCATTAAAAAATAAAAAAACCCAAACAGTTTCTATGCCCTAAGATTGTGCACCCCACTCTGCAATTCTGATGGAAGAGAAGTAGAGATAACCAGGAAATTCACCTCAAAGTATTGCTAACATAAAATGCTTTGGATCTTTAAGCTGAGGATATTTTCTACTGTGTGTGAGTAAAAAAAAGGAGTTTTCTTTGCCTCTAAGTTAGATGACCAACACCTTTTCTATCAACACACATGAAAATGCACCTCACAGCTCTCACAAACAAAGAAACAATGTCATCTTAGGTCAACATAAACTGGAAATGAAGGAAAGTCTTGTATTTCTTTTCAAAATACATTGATCTATGGAAATCTTCTTCAATAAAATCCAGTTTAGAACAACAGATACATCATCATTCCAAATAAGTTAATGCAGAGGAATTACGAATCAATATATGCTTCATGCATTTTCACCCTGAATACACTTTAAGTGAACTGAAATGCTATAAATGTAATCACAATGATTTGGGTCTCCTGCTGGTGGCTCATCCTGGGAAGATCAAATTTCCCATCTGGGGGTTTATCTGCAGGCAGCAGCTGGGGCAGACAGAATGTCCTACACAGGAGAAGTCGCCACCACAGTGAACACTCAGACTATGAGCTCCTCAGAGACATTGTTTTACAAGCATTTCTAAGACACAGAGAGAAGCAAAGCTCTGGATTTACTACAGCTAATCATATTTCTCCTCTGCAAAATAAGTATTTTGCCCTGTACACACATTAAATATAGGATGACAATAAACTGGACTAAATATATGGCGGTGCCATAACAGAGCAAAAACGAAACCCCACAACTACCAAAGCAAGGGAGAGAATCGTATTTGATGTCCATATCTAAAGATATATGAGGCTGTAAAACTAAAAGCTGGATATTGCAGCTTAGTAAGATTACAAAGCTGTCTTCAAATTTCAAGAGCAAAATACTGCTTGCGTTCTTCATGTTATTTTTTGCACTACCATCTCTGCAAACATGATATTGAATTTACTCTCTGATCCGTCTTCATGAGTAAAGTATCTTGTGGAATATCTATGAATGCTTCAAACACCCCTTTGAAGGAAGGAAGTCCTGGCAGTTCTGACCTGTTTTCAGAAGATGTTTTTTCTCACAGCACACAAATGCATTAAAAAACCCTAACAACATCAACAACAACAACAACAAAACCAACAAGAACCCTAAAATAAACAAACAAAAAACCACAACCCAAAAAAACCCCCCAAAAACCCCAACCAACCAACCAACCAACCAACCAACCAACCAACCCCCAAAAAAAACCCCAAAACAAAAAAAAACCTCTTTACTGTGATTTTCCAAAAAGAAACAATGATTTCTGAAGAGCTGACATACTTTTTTACAAATTTCGTAAAGACCTTTTACTTCTCCCAGAAACATGTATGAGAAATGACAGGATGTCTGCTCTTGCTGGATGTGCAGTGAGTACTGTTTAAAATGGAACTTATAAATTATCAGTCAATAAGCACAATACCTGAGGCTCTACAAATTCTTTCATCTGAAAATATAATTCATTACAAACTCATTTGTTTCTTAAGAAAAGGATTGCTAGGCAACGTCTTCTTCAGTCATAAATATTAAAACATGAAGACAGAAGCTTATTTATGCAAGCTCAATTAGAAATTTTTGCTAGAACCATTCATTAGAAAGAAAAAGGGTCTAGGTAATAATTTGTGAAGTGATCTGGTTCAAGGCTGAAGAAATTTAGGAAAGAACTGTAGCGTACATTTGAGGAAAATGACAGTTCCACTTGTCTGCAAAAATTGTCAGTGTGCTCAATATTAACTACTTACATTTGAAAGACTGCTTTATTTTTATTCAGCCTCACATTGTATTTACGAGGTGTTCTGATCCTACAGCTCATCATTGCCATTCAATATTTCTCCTAATTAACACTACTTTGAAGTCTCTGACCTTTAGGCAGGCACGCAATTCTGAATTAAAATATAATTATCTTTGTAACATGAATACACTTTTTATGCTACCCCCACATTCTCCTTGTTACAGAATAAATACATAATAAATGTAAGTAAAAGACTGCATTGAACTTGGTAAAGTGACGAAAAATAAGAAGAAAATAAACAGATCAGCCTGCTTTCTTTTCCCAATAAAACCAGAACAAAGTGACAGCAGGAAAAAAATAAAGGAAATACCTACAATTTATGGAAGAAATCCTTTGTGCACAGTGCATAATTTATCTGCAAGCCATACTATCATGACACTTCACCACTTTTATATAAGTGTGTCCAGCAATCACATGGTTTATATTGAACAGGACGACAGTCATCCTTTGAAGGTGAACGAGGTCCGTGGATTTCAGAGCGCAGAGAATATATTATATTTCTCGTGAATAAACCACAGCTTTTCTTCTAAACTTTTGGTTCCGGTCACTATAGTTACATGAATCACCGGTGTGATGAGGGTAACACTTCCCACTCATCTCCTCATCTTCACCATTGCTTCTCCCAGCAAAGTTATTCCTTAGTGTAGACGACCAGCAGCTCTGGACCATACGTTTGCTTTATATTACCTCATAACTTTTTCTACAGTCAAATAACTTACTTTTAAGTTAAAAAATAACTTAGTAAACAACTTACTTTTACGTAGAGCTGCTGAAACTCCTCAAGGTTCAGTCTACCACTTGGACAGTCCTTTAGAAATCCTTTGTACCACTGTTTTAGCTCGTGTTCATTGAACTCCGTGCTCTTCACCAGATCCTCCATCACCTCAGGGGCCAGCTTACTATTTTGTTTCCCCATTTTGCCTTAAGAAGAAATAAATGAATACAATTAGCAAAATGCAAACATTTTAAACTGGAATTAGCCATGTCACTTGAACTTAACAATTGGTTTGTATTCACTGCTGCTTTCAGTCAAACGTAACTTCACAGATTCGCTGGTGAACATGAACCTAAGTTATGCTTGAATATTGCACACTGAAAATAGTGAAAAAGGCAACATTCTTCTTTCATTTAGGAATCTTAAGGCCTGGAGAGACTATTCATTTGCCTTAAAATTAGGCAAGTTACAGCTTTTCTTTACAGTAAGATTGAAAAAGATTACTTTATTTCTTTGAATGTAACAAAAAAATTTCACAGATTCAAGGATGTCCACAGAATTCCTTTTATCTTTATCTTGAAAATATCTTCTGATATGACAGCCACATTAGCAGCTACTCCTCACATGTCCAAGGCTGTGGACAGACAGGCTGGTAACATACAGCACTAGGTATTCCACTGGGAGGAAGCAATGCAAGAGTCCACAAACTTGGTCTCAAAAAACGATGAAACCAAACTGGAAAAATAAATTTAATTCTTATATATTTGTACATATACATGTATACATACACATATGCATAAATAGATGTATATTTATATATTTAATATGTAGTTTATAAACATTAGATGGCTTACATTTCATCACTGTTAACTCTGACGATATTCACTGCATTTGTTATATACATTTTGTATACACTTAAACATTTTAAATATAAACCAGACAGAAACACAAAATTTGCATGCATGTATAGATAAATACAGTAATTTCAGTACTACTCATGTTGGCCCTTTGAGATCCTTCCAGGTTCTCTGACATTTGACCAAAGACATCCTTTGAGAGAACTTTAGAGAAAACCTCGTCCTTAACGTTTTCCCATTTTGCAACAGTATTTTTCGTGACAGATGTCTTTCAGTTACTTTTTAATCAGATGACAGACAGCACTTAACTTGTCCTGTAGAGAACTGCAAAACGATGAATAATTTCTTTCCTGAGCCTAGCTTTGCATTTCCATTTTTATCTCCAGTATAGCATCTGTGTCTAATGACTGCACCACACTGAATGCATTGATTTCTAGTCCATATCACCACCCATTCCTCATTTTAATCTATTGCTTTTGGCATCTTCCCCTATTTCGAAGCAGAAGTTTCTTTCTCCTCAGAAGGACATACTTTGTTCTGTTCCAATAAATCAATACATTTATATAATTTCTTTTACGGGAACGTTCCTTGAGCAGGTTCAAAGTTAATAATTCCTCCTGGTCTCTGTGTGTGGCCAACGCATTCCCTGGTGCCACACTGCCAGTAGCAACAGGTCTGTTCCTAAACCACCTCGTGGCCCCTCTCCCTCCTGGCCATGGTCCTCCCTGGTCTGAACTTACTCCATGCTCTAAACTTACCCCGAGGCTCTGCCAAGCTCCCGCCCACACGTTTTGGCAAACTTAGCACAAATATGTGAGAGTTCAATCTTCCACTTAATTGCCACAGGTAAAACTGTACATGCAGATGCTCAGAAATCATCTGTTTTGACTAAATGACAGGTTTGCAATTTATGGTATTTAGAGCAACTACCCCAGCCTTATCTCTGAAGTCCCCATCTTTTCATGTATGACACTGACCCAGTTTGGCATAATCTGAATTTACATCCCATGGAGACTAAAGTATCTGAATGCAGTTAGCTCCAACTCAGCTTTTACAAGAAACAATGACTTTTTAAAATTTATTTTATTCTTTATGGGACATGTTTGCTTCCACTTTTTTCTTTTTTATTTACATTCTGTTACCTTTTCATAAGGTGTTTTGCTTAGGACCCAGAAAACCTCTAAAGATACTCAGCAGTTATAGTAACTATCCTAGGTAGATTCAAAAGGCATTTTTTTGCTCTCTTAATTCAGCCAAGTATGCTTTTACTTGGTTCTTCACCTGTATTCCTATCTCTACATCAGCATTTACAGATGAAAAAAAGCATCCTCAATGGGCAAAAATCAGGTGGTTTTGACTGATCATTTTTGTGTTATAGCAACTTTTTAAACTTTATCCATGTTAGCTTTACAGCCCTTGGACCTGGCTCTACAGAGAGGTGGAACAGAACTGCGAATCTCAACCCCATCTGCCAAAGCTGCCTAAGTTGTTTTCAGTAATGTGAACATAATCCACTGCAGAACAACTACAGAGCATGGAGTGGGTCTGCATGTGTGTAAGAATACATGAATAAGGATGCACATATCCACACATAACCTGTCATCAGAATCAGAGAAACAAGTCACCAGCTTTTTGCCTCTGTGGTCCAGATCCCTAATTTTGGGCAGTTGCTTGTCTGCCACAGGTTGTCCAGTAAGTGCCAAACACCCTTCATCCATTTCTGACGCACCTCACCACAGAATAACCTCTAGTAAAGGAAACCACAGCTGACATTTTGATAAACACTCTCAGAAACTATTTTTTCCACAGAACCAAACCAATATTTGAGAAAGGTTTAATTTGTGACTGCTGGGTTCTGTACTCTTATTTGCTGCTCCAGCACAGCATGGTGAATAATCTGCTGGGCTCTGTTTGGGACAGAGTGAGCAAACTGATTAACCTGGTCACAATGCTTTCCTGGAATTAGAAGCATTCATTCTTTCTTCAAGTTTTAAAGCTCTTTTCTTATAGAATTGAATTAAAATCTGCAAGAAATCTCAAGAGTCTCATATAATTATCAAATATAAACTCACACTTCTGGCTCTGGGAGATCCATCTTATTTGGGAATAAAAACTCAAATACATAGATTATCTAGTTAATCATATCTTAACATCTTCTAGAGCTTCACTGAATCTCTTATTATTGTTGAAAAAGTACAATCATCCATTAGCAATGAGTATGCTACTGCCAACATATTTAGTTTTCTAAAACGAAAACTATTTTTAATTAACTTGCAATCACAGTTTTCCAAACATGCTTTTTCCTTGTGAAAATCTACAAATATGCCATAGGAAAAGACAGGAGAGAACAGCTGCCCAATCACTAAGTTTTCAAGAGGAGGAAAGATCACTCTGCAAGCATTTTTTTGTTCAGTAAATTTTATCATTTTCAATTATACATTTGCTTCCAAGTGCCATATTTCCAACCATGCAATGTGACAATCCAAGCACTGCTATTCATATTTGGTTGTGCCTTCTGGCAAAAAATCATGAAAGGAAAAAAAAGAAAAAAACAAAAGCAACAGGCTTCAATTCCAAATCATTGTAGGGGAGAGATTCATGATAACCAAGGAACCAGGTACATGAGTGCCACATAGCATCAATACGGTGTCAAGTCTGTTCCCAGAGAGATTACTCTGGCAGGAGAATGCTTATTAACACTAGCAAGGGCAACACAATCCAAATTAGAGATCAAGAAAAACACTAAAACTCTACTGTTGTGCAACAAGTAGCAAGAGCATTGAAGGTTGAGTTTAAAAACACATCCCTTTTCTGAAATGCCTGAAAAGGCCATCAGCTATTCAGAGAAAATTGCTTTTCAGAAATACTTAGTGGGCTACTCCAGTACTTCACTAAGTAATACCTTACTGCTGCTTTTACAGGTCCATAGGAAGGTCAGATTTTAAAAGTGGGATTTTAATGAACACCCAATCCCCAACCTGAAGCAGTCCAGGACGTGCCAGCAGCAGGCAGGGGCAATAGATCTGACTGCTCTTTGCCCTGCTGGACCTCAGGAGGCCCACGCCAGACAGTTCCTCCAGTTTTAAGACTTGGTATTGTTTGTTTAATATATTTCCTGCAATGCTATCATGTGTCTCACATGCTTGTCCTGTTTCAAAAGCTCTCCACTCTCCACTCGATCATCATCCAAACCTCCTGGCCAAAGGCAAGGTTTTTTCCCTAGAATATTTCACAGCAATTCCCGCACAGGTTTATCAGGTCTGCCTCTCCCATTTGGTTTGCCAGTAGTAAAGTGCCAGCATGTGCACTGTTTTACAAAACAAAATTTAAAGACCTAAGAAAAAAAATTTAATTTCAATAGCAAAACATGACTTACGGAATCTTGTTTGCTGTTTAGTGATTTCAAAAGACCCCCCAAACTGTTGCTTACACAGCTCCATTCCCAGCCCTCTTCTTTCCCCTCCTCTCCTTCCCCTTCAGCCTCCTTAGCATGTGCTTAGTGTTCAATGGGACCAAGTGCAAACAAATGGAACTCTGGCTGTTTCTAAGGAAGAGGAAACTGAATGCTGCCAAAGATCTCCTATTTGTGCTGAAAAGGGACCCAAATTCCACTGAGAAGACAGCACCAACAATGTTCAACAATGTGCCTAAAACCCAGCTCTGTGTGGTCTTGCTTACTTCCCTTGGTCACATGAACCCATTCTCTTTCCAAGCTGCATTAGGAAAAGTGCTGCCAGCAGGTTGGGGGAGGTGATCCTTCCCCTCTGCTCAGCACTGGTGAAACACCTCTCACCAGGCCCCACGTCACTGTGTCCAGTGCTGGGCTCCCTGTAGCAGATGGACAGGGACTTACTGGCCCCAGCAAAGGGCCACAAAGGTCATACAAAGGAAGGCTGGGAGGGCTGGAGGTCTTATCAATGTGGGTTTAAATACTCAGCGAGGGCAACAAAGATAGCAGAGCCAGCCTCTTCTCAGAGGTGCCCAGAGAGACAAGAGGCAATGGGCACAAATTCAGATTCAGGAAATTCTGTCTTGGCGTAAGAGAACACTTCTTTACTGCGCAGGTGATCCAACACTGAAACATTACCTAGAAAGGTTACGGAGTCTCCGTACTTGAAGATATTTAAAAGGCAGCTGGACACAGCTCTGAGCAATCATTTATAGTTGACCATGCTTGAGCAGGGTCTTGGACTTGAGCATCTTTGGAGGCCCCCTCCAGTCTTGGCGATTCTGTCATTCCGTGAAGCATGGGGAAATGGGGCAGTCACACCACTTGTTTTTGATATCCACAGTAGCTGCCTAATTTCAATAAATTCCCACATGGGTAGCTGAGAGAAAAAGTGCTCCTCCAAGGGAACATTTGGAGAAGAGGTACTGGTGACTGAAGCCCCCTCCCTCCCCTCACAGATTCCAGAAGTGCAGAAAGATTCACCTCATAACCCTGGGCACAAGCACCAAAGTGATTTGGGCTACCCCAGCTTATTCCCATGTACTCTGGCTGCTTTGACACCTGCCCATGTTCACAGGCTCCCTTTCCCAGTAATTCTGCAGGAGCTGAAGTAGCTGGTAGTCAACCAATACCTCTGCAGCCTCATGAGGTCTGTGCATTAAATGAATTCCCTTGTATGGTACATGTTTTTCTTGCTCTTCCCTGGCTTTGGGAAGTGGGAATGAGTCGTGTGGACTATGCCAGAAGCAAATGACAACACTCACTTTGCCAGCTCAGCTGTGCTGGCAGGCACTCATTAGGCTGGAAGGAAAACTGTGGTTCATCCCCACCCCTCAGCCCACTCTCAGCCCACAACCTCCCACAGGAACGTGCTGACTCCTGGGGACGACATGTGAAATCCAGGCACTGAGCAAGCGAGCGTGGTGGGCGTCTTTGCAGTCTTTGACACAATGCAAATCTATAAACGGCACATCAAACAGTGTTTAGACTGCAACACACACATGTATATAGGGGTAACAAAACCCCAAACAATTAATGCTGGGGAAAGCAGAGACCCATGTCTATAATCCACAATAGCAGAATAATTTTCACATGATTTTTAAGCAGGCTGTTTATCAAATTTCCAGCCCTGCGCTGGTAACTATAACTCCTAACATCTCCCAGCATTGCTCCTTTCTCTTCAGGCTATTTTGGATACTGCCTTTTCTCTACTAATGTCAGCATGAAGGATAGATAGAAAGGCTATCAAGGCACACAGATGCCTCATTCCTTCAAATACATTTATTATTTCACAGAAGAAGAAATTTGGAGCTAAAGTCTGTCTTTCAGGCACAAAACAAACAACGGCCTCGTACCCAAAGCCCCATGGAAATAAGTATCCAAGGAACTATATGTGTGGAAAATAAGAGGAATTCTCCCATCCCCATGGCGAGAGACTCTTTACCAGGGGCTGTAATGACATGACAAGGGACAACGGTTTCCAATTCAAAGAAGGTAGATTTACCCTGGATATAAGGAAGACATTTTTTACAGAAAGGGTGGTGAGGCACTGGAACAGGTTGTTCAGAGAAGCTGTGGATGTCCCATCCCTGAAAGTGTTCAAAGACAGGTTTAATGGGGCTGTGGGCAACGTGTCCTAGGGACAGTTCCTCGCCCATGGCAGGGGGCTTGGAACTGGATGAGCTTTAAGTTCCCTTCCACCCCAAATTGTTCTACAATTATATTTTCCCTAGGCAATTAGTGAAGCATCTCTTCACATCAGTTGTCAACACAATTTCTATGTCAGCTTGCATGAAACAGGGATGATGCTGAGGCCTGTCCTATACCTCACATAGCAGAACCACTCGGGAAAGCCCTTTTTTCTCCCAGTACATGCAAAAGATCTTCGAAGATATTTTAGAGGAGATTCTGGCATTGTGGCATAATACCAGCTCTTAGATTCTGACATGATGTAAGTCCTACACTATGATTAAACCTTCTGAAAAAGGGGTCAGTCAGCTTAGAAGGGACTTTCTCCCTTCACTGTCTCTCCTGTAAGCCAGCCAACTCGATCCTCTGCAGCCTTTATTTCATGATGTCATGGCATCTGCAGCTCTCCAAACCCCCACAGGACAAGAACTCACTCACTTGCCTCAGTCCCATCTTCCAACTCCTTTCTCAGAACCCCACACACAGATCCACACACAGAGTAGCTCCACACCTGCACTTTGCCCACAAGAAAGAAGGGCTGCAACAACCTGTAGGAGTGGAAGATGAAAGCAATCCACCTCCAGGTGTTTGCTGTCAGGACAGAAAAGCCAGGCAAGGAGCAGCATGCCAGACACTGGCAGAGGTACCAGGGGCAGCAGGTAGCCAAAACAGTGACAGCCAAAAGCCAAGCTCTGCAGCCCAGCTCTAGCTGACCCTGCTAAGCAGGGCTGAGCACTACATAGTCTTCAGAGGTCCCTGCTGACCTCCACAGTTCTGAGACTCAGGAACTGCAGACATCCTTTCAGCAGTAATTATGGGAGAAAATTGACCATCAGGTATAGGTAGAGTTAATATACTTTCATATTGTTATATTGCCCATCAGTGACCTCAGGACCATGCTGCTCCCTTTACCCAGAAATAAAACTGACCCTAAACTAGCATGCTTCCTCCTTCACACGAAACTTAGGGCTCTATTTTAGGTTTTTAATCAGCTATGACCAAAAAATAAGGATTTACATACGTTCTTTACTGTGCAGGTGACCAAGCACTGGAACAGATTGCCCAGAGGCTGTGGAGTCTCCCTCACTGGAGATATTCAAGAACCATCTGGACAAAATCCTGTGCCATGTGCTCTGGGATGACCCTGCTTGAGCAGGACCAGATGATCCACTGTGGTCCCTTCCAACCTGGCCCATTCTGTGATTCTGTGTTTGTGTAACACCACACTGAAATTAGAAGTAGTCATGATTTACTGCTGATAACATAAATGTCAAACTATGGATGAAAAAAATAGGCTAGGTTCTGATTTATGTGGCACTACAACAAAAACTGGAACAAATCCAGTGATTTCAGATTACTTTACTGGCTTTACCAAATATCAGATTCAGGCCTGTAATCTCTCTGTGTAAAAGAAACGGAGGAAAATAGAGAGTAATGGCATTAAGGAATGCAATTATCGAACCAAATTGAATAATAAATGGAGAAAAGACGTTTAAGCAAAAGAAGAGAGACATATTTTTATATTTTATTTGAAATGAGATGGATATTCAATTAGATTCCAGCAATAAAAAAAAACATTTGAAAGGGTAAAATCTGTGCCAGAGGATGCTCTAAAATAACAATGACTTATATGTAGGGGTCTTTTTCTCTAGGTGACTGAAAAGTTAACATTGGATTTATTCCATTAAAAGTATATGTTTGTTTTCTGTTAAGTCTGGAATAAAGCAAAAGGGTGTTCTCTACACTTTCAGCATGAAAATCAAGGGCAATACCAGACCCACAAGTAGCTCCACGGTTGATGCAGCCCTGTGAGTCACACTAGGGCTCTATTCAAAGCCCAATGCTGAAGCCAGCAGCTTGGGTAGAAACAAACCTGGAGACACATGGTCTGAACGACATGGCAGGGTCTTATTTCTGCCCCCTTTTCTCTTGTGGATTGGGAAATTGCTTACAAAAAGCCATAGCTGGCTTTTCTCCTTTGGAAGTGGACACAGATGACAGGACATAGTGCAAAGCTGAGACCTGAGTTGTTCAACAAGACACAAGAACTCAGATCTTTCAGGCTCTACCACCTAGTTTTAGACTTGGAAAGACAGAGAAAAAATCCTTCTCTTGTTCTTTCTCTCAGGCTCTTTTAGGTCACATGGAGGAGTGTCCACATTTCTGGAGAAAGCTTAGGTTCTGAATGATCAGTTGTCCTTACGAAAATTTTTGCTTCCTCCTTACCTCCGTTATTTTGCTTTGGTACATCATAACTCAAACTTGTTTGAGGTTTATTTTTTTTCCAAGCCCACTTCTTTTCCAATATTTCAATAGAATTTAGTGATTTATATGTTCTGCAGAATTTAGTGATTAATTTCTGGTGAGAACAATCAGCTTGTTAATCCTGAGTGTCAGACACATACATGAGTACATCTGTTGCCATAGTTTCATTTTGCTATTGGTCCAGTGTCTATTGACAGTGGTGATCAGTAACAAGGAGGTGTGATTTGAGGAGGAAGACTCATTTTTCAACAGTGGAATGAGTATTTTCTACACTGGACTGTTCTCCAGTAAATTTTGTCACTGTAAATAATAATCTTAAAATACCTGCAAAACATTTACCTTTCTCTAATAATTCATATGATGAACACCATTGCAATCACCCAATTATCGAGAATGCTCCAACATCAGAGCCTTGATTGCTGTGACAATTTTTTTTGTACCTTATATGAAATATAAGAGTTTTTGATTGCTTTCTCTGAGGTTTTTTTCTAGAATATGGCTTCCAATAGGCTTTCCCTCAGGAGATGAGAAATCTATAACCTCCTGGACATTACTACTTCAGAGTGGCCACTAGAACAAATTACACATCAGCATTATGCAAAGGTCACGTTCTGAGCCTTGCATTTCATAAGAGTGGTTTATACAATTTGAGATATTTCAGAGATCTATCCAGTATTCAGTACTGCACCTTTTCTGGGATAGTTGCTGGAAACGTCTCTTTCTGGGGGGGAGACTGACAAGGCATGCCTGAACATTACAGCTTCCCTGAGTATGTTCCAGTGTTCTGGAACCATGGGACATTTGTGTAGACTGTAAACATCCATCTAGTTTTGTTATGCCAAACTGTATCAACATCTCCTCTGCCTGAGACACAGGGTTTTTTTGTCAATTTGACGAGACTAGTGTCAATTCCAGTGTCAGTTTAAATGCTGCTTTTCTTTGAGATAAAGATTACTGAATGTTCACGGTTGGGGATAAGGTTTTTTAGACTTCAGCCATTGGCTTGACTCCATTTACATATATGCACAATTTTTTTCTTAGTTTCCATTTGTTTGTAAATAAATATTCATTTATTCTGTCATAATGCTATAAAAAAATATGTGCTTCCTCTCCCCCTGAATTACAGGATGTCTTCTTATTTGCCATCAGCTTGTTTTATTGTTAGTTTGAAATGTCCAAAGCCAAATTCCCTCAGCCAGCATGCTTACCAAGAACTAATTTTACTGTTAAACTTCCAGCCTCATTTTAATTTGAGTTTGAATCCATCAGGTGCCTTTTTAGGTCTGCATCTCTGACTCGTAAGTCATTGGCTTTACTTAATAGTACACGCTTCAGTCTTCATTTATATCCATATCCCTCATCACAACTCTCAGACAATAACTGCCCTGCCTTCTGCAAAGGTGGATTAATCAAATCTTTGCTGTTTAAAAAGTCAGTTGTCTTTGGTCCCTCTGCAGTCAATGGAGATGCCCAGAAACTTCAGTGATTCACCCCATGCGGAGAGAGATGTCTGAAAGAGGCAGGATGAATATATGAATGCGTGTTTTAAGACAGAATGAATCAGCAAGCGTCTCTTTCTTTCTCCCACTTGTAGAGGCAGCCCTGTAAACTTTCTTAGATCTGAAACTGCATTTCTAAATGCTTAAAGTGACACAAGAAAAATCCCACCTTGCTCATTGGCAGTGGATAACCTAACGTTGTTCCTGATCTCACTAGGAAAAACATACATTTGCCAAAGTTGATTATTATTCCTATGTATCACAACACTTATTCAGGTGTGATTAATGTCATTACAAGTGCAACATGCTGGTGTACCAAATGCAGTCCTTCCTAAAATGCTATTTACTTCCATTAAAGCACTGGAAAAACTCTTTTCCACTCTTTTGCAGGCCCCCACAAACCAAAATAGTTTTAAATAGCTGAACTGCAGAGATCAAACTGTTCAGGATTGATTCATTATGCCGTTGTCATTTCCTGCTTCTCCCTCATTATAGTTCTTAACCAAGTAAAGTCCTAGCCTCTAAGAAAAATATTTTTTATTATTATTAATACAATATTCTTTTGCAACAAATTTCACTCTGACCATCTAAATGCTATATTAATTTCTCCAACTTATCTCTAATATCCAGCTCCCTATTTACCCAACAGAGCCCCTTTAGCAGGCATGTCCAGTGGTGCAAGGCCCTGTCTCACTGCTCTGGATGCTCAGGGAGAAGCAGGTATGGTGAGCATGGCGTGGCCCTCCTCCAGTCTCTGCTGGGAATAACAGCAGCCAAGATCAGTGCTCAGACTGGTTTCTCTCTGTTCCCAACCCACACAGCAGTGAGAGGGTCTCTTTTTCACCTAGTTCATGCTCCTGCGTCCTGTGATGACAACTGTGACTCGCAAAGGATGGAGTAAAACTCTGAGCAGTGATATCAGCACATGGTCTATAAATAGTGCTGTGATAACTGAAATAAATACAAGCTAACACATACAGACACCCCTTAAACCTTTGCTTCCACTCCATTTCTGCATGAAAAGGTGCACCCCAGCCTCTGGTGTTACTTGGCTTTTGCACGCCCGTGACTGCTGTGCATGAGCTGATTTCAACAGATCATTTTGACCTATGAGCTAAACACTACTTTACTAAAAACCACGTCTCTATTATGGCCAGTGCTAACGGGAGTGGTTAGCGGGAAAGCAGATTACAGCTTTTTATTTTACTAAAAACCTTTCAAAGTCAAAATACAGCGTGTTGTATCATTGTGGCTAGTGATCCATTGGTGCAACGCTCGCCCCAAATTCATTATAAATGAATCGTCAGAACTGTCCCTTGTGACTGCTTCAGATGGAGCCTGATTAAATGCAGAGGAAATATATTACTGAGAAGATGAATCATAATTCTGCAGAACGAAATCAATGGCTTTACACCTTTGAGTTGGACACTGAGGGTTGATCAAAAATGTTACTCATACAAACGACTGAACAGATGAATCACGTACACAGCTTGAACAGGAAAAACATACTTAAAATTCGATCAGAGGTAGCACTGACTATGAAAGAAAGATAGAAGAAAACCTGAAAATGGCTTCCTAAGGTAGACCTTTCAAATAAAAATTCTTTCTTTGCACTACTATGAAATGCAAGGTTTTTCCATCACTTTCGATATTACAGTTTAGAATAAATGTAAAAATTTTACTGAGAGTGGTTGGATGGCTCATTTGAAATAACATTTTGGTTCCTTCAATCTAGCTTTAAGCAGGCAGGCTGGTAACAAGGATGAGATGCCCTAATGAGTACCCACTGGTATGACTTAAGCCACTCCAGTCCACTCAGCTGCTGAGACATAGGGTGGGTCTCAGAAACCTTAGGGCCTTTCAGGTGGCCCCAGACACCTTTGCTTAAGCAGATGGATCAGCCAAATGAGACCTTACCCTCCAGACTTTGACAGCTAACTTGGAACCATAGAGTCTTTAGCTTGGAAAAAGTCTCTAAGACCAATTCCAACCATTACCCCAGCACCACTGTGTTCACCACTAAACCATATCCCCAGGTGATACATCCCTGTGCCTTTAGAACACTTACAGGAATGGTGACACCCCTACTTCCCTGGGCAGGCTATTCCAACGTCTGACACCCTTTGAGTGAAAAGAAATTTGTCTCCATATCCAATCTAGGTGCAGCTTGAGGCTGTGTGCTTTTGTCGGGGGTCGCAGGTTGTCTGGGAGAAGAGACTGACTCCCACCGCTACCTTGAACCTAACAAACCAGTTAAAGGCTCTGCTGTGCATTGCTGTGTTAGACAACAAGCTGTGAGCCTCCCTGCCCACTTGAGCAAGCACACATGCAACCAGCAAAGGGGGCACCTGCAGCAGCTGCTGTGTCAGCAGTGCCCAAAGCAGAGCTGCCAGCTCACCTGCTCTTTGTGCCTGTGCATAGATCCAACCACAGAACCATGGAGTTGTTCAGGTTGAAAAAGATTTTTAAGAACATTGAGTCCAACCATTAACCCAGCACTGCCAAGTCCCCTCTGCTATTGCACACAATAATGCACAAGAGGTCCAAATCACAGCTGATCACATTTTTCAATCTTGACTAGTATCCTTAATGGATATTGGGGCAAAAAGGTCAAAGCTGGGAATGTGTGAAACTGAACTGGTTCCACCAGGACTGAATTTAGAAGTATTCACTGACAACTGTGCTTCTTCCTCTAGGAGTTTCCCTTTCCAGAGCTGCCAATCCAATTTCTGTCATAAAGCACAAAACTGATTAAAATTTTAATATGGCTTTAATGCAGACTGAGAACATGAGTTCTTTAGTGCAGAGTGACTGTATTACACGGGCAAGCCCAGCATCAAAAAGCCTTAATGCATATAACCATTACCTGGTGTTTCCCTATTAATTAACACGTTAGTAACACTTTGAAATCACTCATAGATAATAGAGATGAGCCTCACGATCCCTTCTTTCTGGAAAAATGTAAGTATTTTTACAGATGACAGAACTACTAGCAAGGTTATATACTGAGAGGAAAAAAGAATGCACTCTGACATTAATATTGATAGAAACTGCAAAATGAGCAAAAAGGACAAAGCAGAAGGAATGCTGGCTGTCTCGGAGGAGACTCTATGTCCCCAGTACAGGAACCTCATTATTATTTCATGACCTTAATGGCAAGCCCCTGAGCCTCGTGTATGTCCTTCATAACTAAACACTAATTACAAACACAACCCAGTAAATCTCAGCTATGCAGCAACTGAAAGCTGTTAGCTACTTCTTCTAGTTTTGACTTCATTTACACAGGACAACAGTTCTGCGAGACAGCGAGGTAAAACATACAACATTCCATGGGTCCCAAATATGAATCACAGCATATGGTCTTTCTATTAAAAGATGCCAGAGGGAGACAGGCAGGGAGAGAGAAAAAGGCTCTCATGCTAAAGGACAGCCCAATTTCATCATTTCATACATTAAAAGTAATTGTAGCAATTTCTTCCAACTGTTTTTCAATGAGAGCTCTACTGGAATAAATTTTTATAAAAACAGGCTACTGTCACTGTGCTAATAAAACTGATAAATTGCTCAGCTGAACCCATGCATGTGCAAATATTTTCCCCAGTAAAATAATAAAAGGTATACAAAAAGAAAAAAGAAAGAGAGATACAGTCTAAATTTCAGTAGCATTTACCATGGCCAAGAATAATAAAATCTATACTGAAGAAAGAGGAGAAGAGAGAAGAGACCAATACAACACACCACACATTTGTCGTACCACATCATCCATCTTCATCCAATTTCTGTGCCTCATCCTGCAAAGGACAACAAGTTTATTGTGTTTTGGGTTTTTTTAGTTTAAAGAGATGCCTACTTTTCAGATCACTTTCCAAAACGCTTCTTTTTCTAGGACACACAGTTCAGGAGTTATATTTTTAGTGATGACATAAAAAGGCAACCAACAGTTTTGATTTGGATATATCAGTGCACGCAGAACTCCTTCAGCAAAGTGCTCGGAAAGCTGCTACAGAAGAACAGCTCTGGGACAGGCCATAGTAATAAATTCGACAAAACAGAAAAAAAAGCAATGGTGAGGCAGATAAGAATATGGAGGAAAACAAATGAAAGCTATATAAACACTTAAATTATTATGAAATTCACAAAAAAATGTTGTCTGAATTCCTTCAGTTTAGCAACCACTGGGATAAAGCAATTGATGGAGGTTGCTAAGCATAGACATGCTGACTCAGAAATCTTTAACTGTCTCAAAATTGCAAATCTGAAATATCAGCCTACAGTTCCATTAAATTGTCTAGGAAAATGTAATTTTTTTCCAATTCACTGTCCACCTTTGGTAGATAAGGACCCACTGAAGAAACTATTTTAGAAAAACTAGCAAGAAAAAGACATTATTGTAGGCTACGAGTCCTGAAAAGCATGACATATAACTCTAATTCTCAAGGAGCAGGATGTTTTTTCCTAACTGAAGGCTGTCTGTCACTGAATTGTCCACGGGAATAGTTGAGGTCTGTGGAACTGAGCTACAAAGGTGCTGGATAAAAAAGGAAAAGTAACCATAAAAAGATATTTTCATTTTATAGCAGAGCTGCATTTGCAGACACAACCTCGAGGCTTTGCCAAAGCTGATCAAGGAGGATCTCTCCAAATTGAGGGGGAATTGTTGGAGGTAACAGGCAAGGGCAAAGAGCCTGGACAGCCTTCACATGGCTGTGCCTTTCACAGCAGCTGCTACTCCCAGGTGACAGGAGACAGCAGTGGGTGAAATATTTTTATTTCCAACCATGACACTAAGCAGGAACTGCACTGGCAGCTACCCTGCACTATTTAAGTCTGTAGAATCTGGAAAGCGAGAAATATCAAACACTGCCTTCCTTGGCATTACCTCATGATTACTTCACTCATCACTGGAGAATGTGGAGGCAAAAAGGTTTAAGATAAAAATGGTTGTTGCGCTCTGTAATGATTCCAGAGGCTGGGAATGACATAATCTCTTTGGGGATGATATAATCTCTTTCATATTTATTATACTTCTGCAATAAAGCACACAAATTAAACTGATGCTAAGAAAGGACAAAAATATGTCTGAAAAATAGGAAAATATCCTTTCTTTATAATCAAACACCCTTTTCACCACTGAATTGCACCCACAGCTTTTTCAATTGCAAAAACGCCCCACATCTTCAGTATAGGAAAATAACATCTACAGTGGGATTTAAATCAGCTTGCTTTAATGCTGTCAAATTTTGGTGTCTGTACTAAGCTAGTAATTAGACCAACAGAGACACAGTCATCTCCAGGTAGAGACTCAGCAAGTTCATCTAAGACACTTCTCCTAGGATGGGATGAGTCATACTTTGGAGGTGCTGTTCTCTCTCCATTGATTCTCCAGACTATCATGTCTAATAATCACTGATTAAATAAGCTTTCCCGAATTTGTCTGATCCCTTTTTGTCCACATTTATATCTCGGTCTCCACAACATCCTGTGGAAATCAGTTTTGTAATTTAATTAAACGTTATACAATAATTTCATTGGTGACCCTCTTTCTGGCACTGTGAGAAACAGTGAATATTTCTCATTCATCTGCTCCTCATCAGGCATGAAATAGCCAGACTCTGCCCAGCCTATGTGCCACATTTCTAAACAACTTTACTCCCTGTTTCTAGGCTTTTTACAAATTTACTAATTCTTCATCATGCAAGTGACTGTAATTACAGATGGAATGCTCAACATGTTTCTACTGTCCTACTAGTCCCTAGATATTTTAGCTGCTATTTGATATGAATTGGTAATTTCAGAGATCTATCATCATTAATTTCCATTTCCTCTCCCAATTTCTACTTATTAGAGTATAGTCATCAATGTCCCAGAGGCATTGCCTTCCTCTTATTGCCAGTAAATCCACCTGACATTTTATATTCCCAATATTCAGTATTACATAATCATGCTGCAGCAATTTATAGTCAGATTTAAATCCAATTGTTATGGTAATCTCAAATCATACACAAATCTTCTCACTTCACTAGTCAATCCCACAAGTCTTTTATGAATACTTTTCATTTTTTTTCCCATTCTCCATAACTTGCAAAAAGGTGTGATAACTGTTGTTAAGTCCATTACCTTTTACCATTTTATGGATATATAAGTACTACAAATAACTTGGAAATTTCAAAACAAGACAGAAAATGCCTTAAACATGTTGTTATCATTAAAGGCTAAAAACTTGATAAAATATTTCACAGAGTCCTGTATTTTAACAACCTAGGAAGAAGTGTTGCAATCATTTAGGGCATAAAAGTACAGTTTCACACACAAACTCCTGATTAATCTCCAATATTTGTCATTGAACAAAAATACAGTTTTTGGATAGGCACTTGGTCTAGATTCAAAGTTGGAAAGCAACAGATAATCTACCAGATCTGCAGCTGGATCAGGCCTTGCTTACATTAAATGCTGCGCTGGTAGCGCTGTTAATTCTCTTTGGTGTGACAACACAGGAGAAAAGTTAAAGGAAATTAAGGCTGCAGTTTAGGAAAAAGATAAACAGCAGAATAAAATATAAAAATAACAAAAAAATCCCCAAATCCCCAGAATCCAGCATCACAAAACGAAGTAGTGTTAAAAAGTATTGTGGCACTTTCCAGGAGTTTGGAACACCTATTAAATCAAATCAGAGGATGTGATATAAAAGTTCCCTGCCAGAAGGCAAAGAACTGTTTGAGCTGGTTATACACGAGGAGGGTTTGGAGTTTCTTTTCTTTTCCTTTCTCTTTTTTTTTTTTCCTGAACTACTCCCAAAAGACTCAGTATAAAAAGAACCTGTTACAGAATGCCCTCTGGAAGTGAACAAGGCTCCAAATGATGGGCTTCTGGTAGCAACATTTTTCGATCTCCAAGACAAAAGAGAGTACAGAACAAATGGTATTCAGGAAACCTGCTTTTTCACAGTGAAAAACAATCAAGCAAAGAGGGAGGGGAATGAGTGCATGTCAAGAAATAGATTCAAGAAAAGGGAACAAAAATCTCTTTTCTCACTTAAAAAAATCTGAGAAAAAGCTGAGATTTCTTTTTTAATTTTTTGTGGGAAATGTACATATCTTGGAAAGGAAAAATGCAGACTTCAAGGCACGTGGTATAAGGAGCCAGCTTTACAAAATCATGTAAGTGCTTCTATGGGTCTGGACTACTGGCTAATGTAGGTACTGCTGTCTAATTGCCTTGGTTCATTTCTATTCAACTAAATCAAGGTGATGCTCAGCATAAATGTATCAAGCGTCCCTCCGGCAGCTCGAGTGCTCTTCAGAAATCTCACCAGATACCTAAATAGCTATGCAAATCTCATCTCAAGTATTTAGTTGCTGCATTCCCTGCTCAAAATGCAACTTAAACTCTGTCACCTTTACTTTCTAAGAATACAACACCAGCATACAAAGCACGCCAGACACTGAACTTCATAAGGCTGTGAATCCATGCCTTGTCTCACGTGGTACCACTTCTTAACATTGTGAAGGCCCCAATTTCTCACACACTGCCACTGTGAACCTGTGAAAATTCAGGTTGGAATTTGATTCTTCATAAAAATAGCCAGGCCTGTGAATAATCCTGTATTATATCAGTGTTAGTCCAGGGTAACTGTGAGTGCCAAGCTGTGAGTGCACATTAACAGAGTGGGGCACGGCACGTGCTATTAAGTGTTGCTAAGAAACAGCACCACATATAGAGATGTACACACACAATAAATATAGGCTAAGCTGGTTTTATTATGCAGATGTGCTTAGCATTAAGAATGCCTACACAGAATTACCATGGCTCTGCTGTGAGACAGACAATTAGGTAACAGCAAATCTATTGTAAATCTCAGGCCCATGTTGTCCCTCTTCCTCCTTGTCCAATCTTTACCCCATACATTTGGCTCCCTGCCTTGCCAAGCCATTCCCACTAAATCTGTACCAGCTCCTCCTGACTCATTCTCCCACTTCCCTTCCCTCCTTCCTTCCTATCTGGTTCTTACTCCCTATCCAATGCCAATTCTCATTACCCCTGGTGTTTTATCTGTACTTTGTCTCCTCCTTATCTGACTTTTCATCAGCAAAAGCAGGGAGAGCAGTGATGTTCATAGCATGCAAGGTGGATGCACAAGGGAAAAAAACCAGAGGTATGCTTGTCTAAGCTACAGAGGAATTCATCTGGGCAACATCTTGTTGACATTTAAACAGTCTTGGCATCTTCAGGCACAAAGATAACACAGCCACTCCCAAAGAGCAGAGGGATGCATGCCCAGGCTGCCAGCAGGGCTGTCAGCATCATTCAGAGAGGCAGAGGCTGAATGGGAGGCATGGCAGCAGGAAACAGCATGTTTAAATGATGCTGAAAACTATAAAATATTGGAGAGCATTTTATGTTAAAAAACAGATTGTAAAGCGAAGTGAATTATGCAGCTTATAATTATGTTGTGTAAAGCTCAAGAAAGCCAAGACAGCCATGAAAGAAACACCATGATTTACAGGGGGGGTTGCAGATGCAGCAGGGAGGACAAGACTGATACAAATGTTGCCCTCACATGTGGGCAAACAATCTTCAGCTACCCTAAAGCACCACAGACTGGTCAGAGGAGAAAACACTCATGGAGAGAGCTGAGGCAGAGGCTTTAACTGGCTTTGTTTGTTTTTCCCAGAACAAATGCAGAAGTGAACCTGACTGTTGCTGATGCTACAGTCTGCCCCTGATCAAAGGATATAATGAAAATGGAAAAGGCATTGAGGCCAGAGATGTCATGTCACTAGCATCTGTACTCTCTCTTTTAAAAGCTAGCTATACTTCTCAAAAAATCCCTTTCAGAACATCTAGGAAAAACCCTGTTTAGTGTTAAGAGGAGCAATCAATTTACTCCTCTGCTCTGCTTGCCATATAGGTCTGTTTCCAAGAAAAAAAATCCAAAAGGGAAAAAAAATCCAAAAGGGAAAAAAATCTTAGATCTGACATGCATGGGAAAGCCCTGAGGAGCTATAATTTCCCAAATATCTAAATAATTACCATCTTGAAGTTTCCATCAAATTAGTGCCTGCCTCCAAATAAAGCCATTTGACAATTGGCTTATTCTTTGCTAATGCCATGCTCCCACCCTATTCCAGTATCTGTGCTCCAAACTTTCTTAGAAATATTTTTTCTTTAACTTGAAAAGATTCACATTGATTTATGACTCCAAGAAGCTGGCCAGAATCCAGAAAACCAGCCAACTGCCAGCCTTTAACTTAACCCTTTAACTTAACCTTTTCCATCATGAAAATGAATTAAAGTGGTTTTTAAAATATTATTAATGACTACAGTAAATAACAAAAATGCCAAAATTTTTAAAACTTTCATATGACCAGGAACAACAGAAAACTGAGCAACGGTACTATTAATGACCAACCATTTGAAATTACTGCAAAGAAAAACAAGAGAAGACTCTTCCCTAACACAGCATCCATAATTCATACACAGAATAATAACAGGGAAGTTATTATAGTCAGTAGCAGGGAACTTGATTAATCCAGGTTATTTCTACCTGGGTGGTAGCCATTAGAAGCTGGATATCTAATCTAAACTAGTCATCAAGGCTCCAGTGTGCAATGGAGAGAAACAGGCACCCAGTTCAGCAGGAGGTAATTCATTCCATGCTAAAAGTATATATAAAAGGTGACTGAGATTAATTGCCCTCTGGAAATCCCTACTCTTGTTTGACTAACAAAAAAAGTCTACACAATTAGTTTAGACTAAACATTTAAATCCTAGACAGCTAGAATGGCATGAAACAATATCCTACCCCCAGAGCTCAGACTAAGATGACTCTCCCAGTTCGGGGACAACTGCAGAGCCTTCAGCCAAACTGTGCTCGTGACCCCAGCCTCGGCACTGCCTGCTTGGTGAAGCCCAGTAAGGAGGCAGTGGACCTTCGCTGAACTTGTGGGACAAAATACTTGCTCACACAGACTCTTCCCAAGGAACTCTTTCTGCCAATACAGACAGTTACCAACCAGTTTCAAACAGCAGATTAACTAACAAAAACCACACAGCTTTCTGTTCTCTGATTTCTCTGAACCATGTCATATATTCATTCGGTTAATAAGCTTCTCTTAGATGAAAAATGGAGACTTTGTTAACTTAATTATTTTTAAAGGTCTTTTTGACAGGTTAGTACCATTGCTGACGACACTTCCAAGGGGAATGACTTAATATCAACTGGTTCTAGTCCTTGGTAATTAATGTACAGGAAAGAATACAACCATTTCTACAGTAATATATTTCTATAATTCTATAAAATAGTTTCCTACTAATGCATCAGTAAAAGTTAACTGTAGAAAACACCATCTATCTGGTGTTACATGAAGAATTAGTTGTAGAATCCTCACTGCATCTACAATGCTTAGTTTGGAGCACTGAGAGATAGGCAAGTATCCTGAAAGTCCTACTTCTCCAAACAGCACAGGTCATTTTGACATTTTTTAAGAGGACAAACTTACTAGGCATCTGAGCACAGTGTACATTAAATAAATGGGTTGGAGCACATCCAGTCAGCCAAGGGTCCCAGTTCAGATACTGTGTACCTCTACTTCCAGGTTTTGTGACATGTTTCTCTAGGATTCTTGTTTTTCTTAAAGAACTGCCCTCTGAATATAGAGTTGGCATGCAACAATCACTGACTTCAGCCTTACTTAAGCTTCTTTGATTTGCTTTCAACCATGACATATACTCACTTTGTCCTTGCTTTTGCTCTCCAAAGCAGTTTATAAAACTTGAAAAAAAACCGGAATGCTTTGTATCATATGGAAAATAACTGTGCTGTAAGGAACAATACCAAGGCTGAAAAGCCTAAAATTAGACCTGTAAGCTTTGCTTTCATTGGCAGCCATGTGTGAACATTCATATTGTCCCAATCCCACATTCTACCTCTTTTTTCTTGCTAAAACACACTACCTTCTGAAAAACATTGAAGTTTAAAATTAGAAAACCTGTCTGATTCAAGGGTACACTGACCTTGGTGATGGGCTATTTTGATCACCTTTAGGCCTTAATAGTGAATTACAAGATCAGCTATTTTCAAAAGAAGCAAAGAAAAAGCATTTGCAGAACAAAAAGCTGAACATCTCTGAAATGGTGCCTGGAATAATACTGTAATTTCTAGCTTGTTTTTTTTTTTCCTCCCCTCCTAAGAAAACTCAAAAGCAAGTCTAATAGCTGTATTTTTGCTGAAAGCAAGCTAGTGAGGAGATATGCACTGTACAAAGTTCCCAGTGCTGGGCAACGTGGGACTAACAGGGATAATTTAGTCCTAACAGGTTAGCATCTATGATACACCCATTCCCTTCTCAGCTATGCTCGTTCAGTTCCTACCGTAGTCAACACGGGGATAAATAAGAGCAAAATGTATTCAAAAGGTCAACATTCACAGATTTTCAAGAAAGCCACAGAGAGGCTAAAGTGAAACTGATGCTTGCTACTGCCTTAAGTACAATTCAAGCAGTTGCTAGTGTAGTGTTTATTTTGAGTGTCTCCTTGTGGAATTTCAGGATAAAATATGAGATTGGCAGTGAGCCTGAAGGGGGTATAGTCAGAGCAGTCCAATTTCAACAGACTATCAAGATGAACTGTGGGGAGTTATTTTACAGGTTTATGGCTATAGCTCACTCTGAAGCGCAGTGTTATTAATATTTGTAGAGCACTATGATATAAATAGTAACACTACAGCCACCACCTAGGTACCTGCGGTATGCTCTGACAGAGCACTTTTTAGACAACAAAATACCATTAAATGTGCCACAAATGCTATGCTTGAGATAGGATATTAGATACAGATGTAATGCAACAGTTATTTATGCATCAGAAATGCTGATGTGGATCTCTAATGCAGCACTAACATTAGCAGCCTTAGGCACTAACTCTGGGGTGATTTTCTGTCAGGAATCAGAATTAATTCTAACACCATTACAGCACAAAGGAGCCAAATAGTTTCTTGGAGTTAGGACCAGTGGAAGCCTAGATAAAGCTGGTCCTGAACTGTATTCAGTGTTTCCCACTGGAAAATCTGTGGCCATAAAAAGTAATGTTTTCAAAGTAAGATGAAGAGCAGCTGCAGAATGCTATTTATTTCATCACACTGATCTTGTCAGTATTTCCTAATGTTTCCTACACCCTGGAAACAGCGTAGGCTGTCCATCAAGCTTCACTTACCAGCAGCAAGCTCCACGGGTCACACGGTGGCATTTCAGACAAAGCTGAGCTTTTGGAAAAAGAATGGAGGCTGATTGCACCACTGAGACAAAATGGAGATGTTAACCACCAATTAACCACCAATTGCCTCAGGAGCAGCAAGGAAACCCTGAGAAAGGTAAATACACCTTTCTCAGGATCAGGGAGTTTTGTCCTAGTTCCAACCTCAGGATGAGGTAATTTCTTCCTGGGACAGCCCTTCTTTTGTGCCTAATAAAGCCAGGTAATTGCATCCTGGATTTTGTGGGTAGGAACATGATGTGCAGCAAGACCATTTATGGAGCTGTGGTTTCAGGCTCAGGCTTAGCTTTCTGTTCTTACATATCAAGAACTACTTCTACTGCCTTGGCAACTGGCATTTTTCAAGTTTCTGTAATTACTTCCAACACGTCTAATGATTCGATCATTATGAACATGCCCATACTTGAACAATAGTTCAAATTAAAATCGGTAGTGGACATGAACTACAAAAGGCATTCCTGAGAAATTCAAGGTGATAACATTCTCATTCCTTCCTTGTTCTTCAGAAAAGCTTCTTGTTAATACAGTTATGTTTCCAGTGAATAATAATTCCCTAGACTAAGAGTACTTATCCACAGAAATATTTTGAAATAGCATTTCCCAAAGAACATCAGGAACAGGAGAACTTCTCTTTGCTATTTACTTTACTACAAAAATGGGGCCTCTCTTTTTTTATAGAATCATATAATTGGGTTTGGAAAGGACCTTAAAGATTGCCCAGTTCCAACACCCCTGCCACGGGCAGGGACACCCTTTACTAGATCAGGTTGATCAAAGCCCCATCCAGACTGGCCTTGAACATTTCCTGGGATGTGGCATCTACAGCTTCTCTGGGCAACTTATTGCATTGTCTCACCATGCTCATAGTGAAAAATTTCTTGCTAATATCTAATCTAAAATTGCCGTCCTTCAGTTTAAAGTCATTACCCCTTGTTCTATCACCCTATGCCCTTGTAAAAACTCCTTCTCCAGCTTCACCCCTTTTGGTATTGGAAGGCTGCTATAAGGTCTCTCTGATAGAATGTATAAGATACATGGGCCTAGATTTTAACAGTAATAAATTTCGTGTTAGTTATTAATTCTTATAATGGATAATCAGTAGTAGAATTCTTTACTGTGAGGGTGGTGAAGCACTGAAACAGGCTGCTCAGAGAAGTTGTGGATGACCCATCCCTAGAAGAGTTCAAGACTAGGCTGCATGGGACTTTGAGCAACCTGGCCTAGTGGAAAGGTCTATTCCACTCCAAACCATTCCACACTGGAAGGAGAATTACCACATAAAAATAATCAGAAGAGCTAAAGATTCTGCAGTGATCTGTAGAATCCTTTTTTAAATATTTAAATTAAATTAAATCTACTTTAAAAGAATCCCCACAGATCCCTAAATCCCCACACAAGCTATGCACACTGGTGCTGAAAACTTTATAAACGTCTGTACTCCATACTGTACCATATGGAGGCTCTGCACAGATGTAGGAGGTATATTTGCAAATTCCTTCATGAGTAGTGTAGGTAAATGTACGTTAGGCTCTCCCAGAGCCAACTTACAGAGCAGAGGTAATGGCACAATATTCCGAGTCTGTGTGTGACCCAGACAAACACCAAACTTTTCCTCCAAGGTTCACACAGACCTTGGGGAAATGCAAGGTTAAATTTGTGACCTGGGCATAACTAATGTGGGATGGTTACAACTTAGGAAAAAATGGGTCATCGTTCAACCTGTGCTGTCTTCAGGTTTCCATTCTCTTGGAGTACCTTCATGGCAGGTGCCAGTTGTCACTAAATGGTGGGTGCTGAGGTGAGCTGTGCACTGGATTTCAGGACTGACCCAGCTCCTGGGCTTGTACCCAGGACAGCTCTCCTCAGCCTGCCCAAGGTAGACACCTGATACTGGCTGGCTGTGCCCACACCAGATGCAGAAATAGGACCTCAGCAGCATCCTCTGTGCTTCACTCCACACCACCTACTCTCTAGCCAAGAAAATATTTATTCCAGTTGAAAGCAGTCTAGACATAAGGTAACATAAGCAATGCAGATGCACAGGAGATTATACCTGACACAAAACTAGAAGAAACCATCTGATAAACTTAAGAGAAAAAATTGAGACAGGTTGAGTAAGCTTCATGCTAGTGAATATATTCCTCTCATAATCTTTTTGAAAAGCTACTTCATCTGCTCACCATAGGAAGGGCTGCTTGCCACTTCCCACCAGCCATATTCTGCCTTTCCACTACTTACAGCTTGTTTTGATTTTGACAGAGTGGAAGATAGACACGGAAAATCCTTGCAGGAATGGCAGAGTGCAGGGAGCAGCCTTGCCTACTAATCGATGCAAGCTGCCCGGGAAGAGAGGCAGGATGATCATTTCCTCCCTGCTTATTCATCTGCTCCCCTGGGAACAAGTTATACTGCAGTGACACATTAAGGCATGTGCTGTCAAAGTGCTTCTGGCAGAAAAAATAAGTGAAGTACCAAGTGACTGAGCCCTTTCAGTGAGCCATAGGATGCAGGGCTGTTCCACCCAAAGCAAAGTCCCACTACAGCTGAAGCATACATTTAAATTTTTTCATTTAGAGTGATAAAAAGTCCCATTGAACAGTCTGAAGGTACAGGAGCAGAATAAAACTGGCAAGTTCTTTTGTTGAAAAACAACCAGACTTTGCAGTTCTACTTTTCGACTACACACCTAAGGTGGAAAGTTTGCTGTGTGAGCTCCTGAGTCTGGATGTGCCGAAAAGAAATTGTACAACCAACTCTCATACACGGCAGATTTTCTTCTTTTGTCTTCCATGTGGACTTGGCTGACAGCACTTAATAACAACCTGATGGAGCCTGATGGAGTTGAATTGGCTTATATCCAGCATGACTGGTGCTCAAATTGCTCCATTTTAAAATATTTTGCCATAATCATAAATGGGAAGCAATGATCACCTACAGTTGGCCAAAGAAAGAAGGGATTTTTCAAAGGAAAAACACGAAGCACACAACTTATGGGCCATTCCATGTAAAATACATACCTTTTATTTTCTTCTGCTCCAGTACTTCCAGAAATGCTATTTTTGCCACATCTTGGTCTTTACATTGTCACATGCCCCTGTGAAACAAGCAGGAGCAGGTAATAGCCACTCCTACCAACGCTTACTGCAGTGACAAATCTCAGGCACAGCCCGTGGATTAGCAGAATGTAACTGGTTATGCCTGTTCTCTGCACTGGACTGAGAAATCTTCACATTTCTGTTCACTCACACTCAAAGTGATTTCCAGGTAATGCTTTACGTGTCTAAGGGGAAAAGCTACAAAGCCTGTCTAAAATGGAATTTGGCTGTACATTATAGGACAGCTTTACCACTCAGATGTATGGTACAAAGCACAGGGGTCAGTCTCATGCTTCTTTCTAAAGGATAACTTCAAATCCAAATGAGAAACTGGTTGGACTTTATTTCTTTGTAGTACTTTGACAACCTTGTGTGCATGTGCAATGAGCATGTCGACACCTCTATTTTTTTATGCAAAAGTCTAAAAAGGAAAAATATGTCAAGGACTATGGCTAAACTAATAATTAAAATTGACATCAGAATTGTATGTAAATATGATATAATGATGTAATTAATCCAATGTAATTAACACCCAGAGATAACGGAGAGGTGCACCGCCTCACTATCTGCTTTACGAGCCCAGTCCGTGCTCTGCAGTCCTCATCAGCTTTAGTCCAAGTGGATCATCATTATCACAACACCACCCGACAGATCTCACCAGCAAAAGCATGGGAAACTGGGAGACATGTAAATACCTTCTTATTTCCACTTTGTAAATATTCCAAAATTAGACTGGTGCTGATACTAATGATTTAAATTTAAGGTATACAATACGTATTATTTTTATTACTTATTATTACTGATTTAATGCTTTTGTTAAATTTTTAGTTCATCAACTACACACAATCACTTTCCCCTGTAAGAATTTATAAGGTTTGCCAATATTACTAAACTGCAATGTTTAGCTTCCTCCCAAGTACCTCAGAGAGCCAAGAGGAAAGACAAGCCTCAGGAACAGGTCACAGGCAGACAATGATCACAGCTCTCTATTGCTCCCATTGCACCAAGGGATGATTACACACCGATTTTAATCTGACACAATCCAGTTCTGCTGGCAAAAAAGGTTACACTCTCCAAAGAACTATATATTCATTTTTGGAAAGAACTCCTTCCCTAATGTCTTGTGTATATCCCAGGATTTGTGTGGCCAGGTGCAAGGTAGATAAGAAAAAACTGGTCATACTTCTTCACCCAGAGAAAGAAAAAAGGGTCATTTGGGTGAGGAAAACCACAAAAATAATAGGAAGGGTAATAGGAAAGTGAGGCAACTGGGAAAACTTCCCTTTCCAGCAGATGTGACCATAGAGCCCTGCCAGGAAAAACTGGGTTGAGGTGGCTGGAGATCTCAGCTCAAGCTGGTGCCACGAGCCCCTTCCTGCTGCCAGGAATGTAGATCACCTGAGTGCTGAGGCAATCAGACACCACGTTTCACTCAAGGTAGACCAGTGCCACACCAGAAGCCCTATGGGACACCGCTTTCATCCAAATTTCTAGCCCTGCATCTTCATTCTTTTAAAACCCCAGATGTGGTCATTCCTCCAGCAAATCTTGTACTACTTGTCTCTCTGACAGAAGATAATCATCATCATGATATCAGAACTGTATGGACAACTCTTTTGAGGCAGAGATTGGCGTTTACTGATGTATGGCACTGAAACACTTAGAGGTGAAAAATTTACACACTTGCCAAATGTTTTTCCACTTTGACTTGTAACAACTACAACATTTTTGAGATTTTGTACAGCCTCTTTCGATTTATGAGTGCTAACTGAGCTCCTCCCATGGCAGGAACTTCATTTATAGCACTGTGGTCAAGCACACGGGTAAAATAAGGTCTACAGTTCTCTGAGAATAATGGTTTGGGATTCCATCCTCTGCTTTGCCACCCATTCTCTAAAAGCTCTTGGACAAGGTATGTTTCTGCCTTCTGCATCATCATGCAATACTAAGTGAATGAAATCATCTTAATTTCTATAAATTTGCCAATACTGTAGTTGTCATATCCCATTCAAAACTGACATCAGCAGTGAAATTACATGGCACATAAATACAAATGCAAAACAATGAGCAACTTGTCAAATAAATACTTCAAAACCAGCTCTCCAAACAGGTTTTTACTTCAGAAAAGCAGAATTTCTAAGAGCAGCTGTTCAGTCATAAGATCAGTGAATCATATGATGAGAGAACATATAAAGTCTTATGCAAATACTTCACATTTTATTTTTCAATCCTTCTCCCCACTTAGTTTCATGTCACAAATGCCTTTGGATGAGCAAATTCCCCTGCACCCACACAAAGCTCACTGCCAGAGAGAGCCTGCACTGGGGGTGTTTCTGTGGTCATTTTTAGGACTTGTATGTGACTTAAAACCATCTCAATTCTCTTTCGTCTTCTCCAGCAGCTACATCTATCACCCATCTGACACACAGTAAAAGTTACCACAGCTCAGGTGGTCACTGGCAGCTCAGCAGGGGCTTCCTCTGAGCACCTAACTCAGGTGCTTCTGCCCTAGTACAGTTCTGATACAGCTTGTCTGTCATTACATCTGAAGTAGCAGTTCAGAGAAAAGTGGCAAGAAATCAGATGGATTTACCATTAAATTCAATGTTTCCTGCAAATTCAAATTTTCCCTGCAAAGTTTTCTCACAACACCTAAAAAATCATGGGAAGTGGTGAATCTGTTAGTACTTTTCATACTAATCACCCTTTTTGTGAGAGACTCCACTCCTCAGTCTTTCCTAGAAGTTGACACCTTTGCCTTCTGCTAGCTTCAAATGTTATCCTACTCCTTTTTCCTCGCTCCCCCATTCCTTTTTGATTAATTTAAAATGAATCTCCCTAGCACTGAAATCCTCACAGATCTGATCCTGCCTACATCTGACATGATTCATGATCACACCTTCTCCTTTTCCCTGAGTCTTATCTTCCTTAGACTATGAGCTTGCTGAACACTTACGCCTACATTTCTAGTCAACTCGGTGTGTTCAAAGCAACAGATTTCCCCATGTATTTAAATCTAGTCGCTCACAGATGTGTTTTGGTGGTTCAGTATGTACTTTGCACTATTCAAATCCATTCCTTGATCCAATTTTTTCCAGTAGGGATCAGACAGATCAACTCACAGAATGAGTCCTTACATTTGTATGGCCTTGGACTTTGGTCCAGCTACTTCAGGATGGGATTGATCCAGAAATCTCCATTTCACATTCAACTCTATGGGAATTTTTAATAACGACTATCAAGCCATCCTTCCATGTGTTCCTAAAGATTTCCTGATGTCAGTGCTGCTCAACAGTGCTGCTAATGCCACTGCCCACTGATGGCACACATTTCTTTTCACTGTACAACCACGTCTAATCGCTTTTACTGTGATTTAATTTTTGAAGCATGGCAAACTAGCATAGCACAGTTGTCAGACAGTGACTTTGCTCCTGTAACTTGTATGAATTTGCTACCTTTTTTTTTGTTTGTTTCTTTCTCACAGATTCAATGTTTATGCAAGAGTACCTCATTAGTCAAGTGCCCAGAGTGATACCACTAAATCTGTTCATTCAGAACAAACCAAAAATGCTAATTTCTGCAGTCTTCTTGAAGGCATTTTCAAAGGAAAACAGAAGTACAAGACAAATGGCTGCAAGCTGCTGTGTAGGTCTTCGTAGAATTGAGAACCTTTTAAGTTACTGTGTGACAAAATGCAGAGTTGCAAAAATAAGGGAGTATGTTAGTTGTCTCACACAGCTTCAGATGTTGATGACCTTCTGAATATATCAATGCTGTCAACAGTAAATGGTTGGGTTTACTGGGCAATACAAGAATTACAATCTCCAGCTATCTCTGTTACATATAACACCAGAACAACCTTGAACATTTCATGAACTCCTTCTTTTATCTGGAGATGAGCTGACATTGATATATTGTTATTGGTCTTCACTAATACACTCCTGCTGGCAACAGGGAGATGCTAGCAACTGAAATGAGTCACATATTGCAAGACCTTGCAATTTATATGGAAGAAAGAGCAATTTTAAAAATATCTCTGTCTCCTCCTCAGCCGACTGTGCAATGCAAGACACCCACTAAAACTCAAGTCATAGTCAGACAGTTATTTTTCATATATTTGAAGCACACAAAGTTCCAGGGTTATTTTTTTTTATTTTAAATTAACTAGCTGTATTTCACCAACATTAAAACAGCAGTAAAAAGTAATGATAGGACCGTTTGATTCTGAAATAAAAATTACTCTTTTTGATATTTGATATTTACCATGGATTTCTCATGCAACAATTCAGAATCTTCTTACACTGTTTTCGTTTATTTATAGTTGCATATTATTAAAAAGTCCACGGTTGGTTACAAATGTTTGAAGGAGGTAATAATCTAAAATAATGTATCTCACAAACAATAGAAGTAACTAGCCAACAGTCCTCTAGCTCATTCTCATCTAAAGAAAGCAAACTGCTTTGTAACTGAAGGACTTGCACTGATAGATTTTGTTAAGCAAACTGACAACATAGATGTTATGGCATTAGATGATAGGTATGTACAATAGAACTATTTATAGCACTACGCAGGAATAAAAACCACAGAGTATGTTTTGCTAAATTATTGTAACATTTTCAGTCTCCTATGTTGAATCTTCCCACCCCAATATTCCACAACCATGGAAAAAAAAAAGGAAAAATAAATACATAGGCTGCGTTTCTACTCTGCAGATTTACAAGAACATCTTGGGTCTTGCACTTTGATACAGAGTTAAGGCACTGAAGAGAGGGATCCAACAGAAAAAGCAGACAGACACACAGAAAGAACACAGCTGTACTCAACATCTGTTTACACTGTACTGTGACTTCTTACAGACTTCTCTTTGAAAATACCAGACACATGGTACATATCTAGAGATATCTAGATACAAACCCAGCTGTTTAGGACATATTCTCGGATGTATCTACACTACAGCCCAACAGCTGGAGAACAGTGTGTGCTTCAGCCAGCTTCCAACTCTCTGGCTTTGCCACTGTGAACAGCCCCACAGCTGGGGGGAAGCAGAACATGTATGCATGTATCCTAATTAGCGCTGCAGGAGGCAAACCCAGCGGCTGCTATCAGACATGGATTGGCTCAAAGTCCCTCTATGAAATCCCTGTACATGCATCTCATCTTTCTCCACAGGTTGTAGGTACAGTATGTATTTTGTATGTTGTTAGAATTTTAATAAAAGTATTTACCCTTATAGCACTGTACATACAGCTGCACTTTCTAGAACATATGCAAAGGCCAGATCCTTGTTTTATAAAGCTCACAGTTTAAAAAACAAACACAAAACCACAGCTAAAACGCAAGATGAAGGAGGCATCCATCATGGTTAAACACGCACAGCCAGCATCATCAGGGAGAGGGAGGCTCTCAGGCAACAGGAGACCTTTGGAGCAGAATCAAAGAGAGCCAGAGAGAGAGGAAAAAAGGGATCAGTAAAAGCTAAGGATGAGATAAGACATGAGGCAGTTAGTACCTGTTGACACTTCAGGACTACATTCTCATATAACAGAGTTGGAAGCCTGATTGAGTCATGTTCACCTCTTAAACCCCGTAGAAAAATGTGTTACTTACTGATCTGTGTTCCAGTAGCACCTCTTTGTGGCAGACACTTGAGAAAAATGTAAAAACATCATAAACCCTTCCAACCATCCTATTTTCCCAAAGAGGAATTAAAATGAATAAACAATAGCCATTGAACTAAATAGCTAAGAACTCATCCAGTGTGGGGGACAACTCTTGCAAACAAAACCTATTTATGAAGAATGATCAAGGCTACTTTGTGGTCTTCTTACCATACCTGAGGAGGAAAATGGAGTCTTAGAAGCTACTTCTGTTAAGCACTTTGGCATTTCAATAATACTGGTGTATTGTTAGGATTTCACTGACAGAAGGAGGCAAGAATATTTCTGCATATGGAAAAAACAGTTTGTGATTATTTGACTCTCTTTATTCAACAGTGCTTGATATAAAGTTTTAACAAGGTTAAACATGCAACATACTGATTTCATACTATTCTTCTAAATTTTCTCATTCTGCATGGATGGCAGGGACCAGATTCCAAGTCCACAGGAGCTCTTTGTACAGCATTGTTCAGCCTCACTTGTGGTTGATGAGACATATCTAAGTCAGATTAAAAAAAGCAAACAAAAAACCCCCAACACAACAACCACAACAACAAAAGCCCAATCAAAAAAAAAAAAAAAGGAGGCTAAAAATACACGTCAAACTTTGCTGGGCATTTGAAGATGCAGTCCTTTTGTGTAAGTCAGTCTAGTTTGCAAAAAATCATCAGTATCATCAGACGTTTCATGCATGAAACTAAAGTCCCTTTTCTGGCTATCAGATTTCCAAACTGAAAGCCTTCTGTGCCATTCAAAACACGAATTTTAAGAACATTCATAAATGTTGGTATTCATTTGAATGGTTTTAAAAAATGTATATTTAAAAGGAAAAATGACTGCTTAAAAAAATACAGTATATGTTCTGGTGTAATGAAAGAACATTGACTATAATAAAATTGCCTGGATATGTGCTGGATGTTAATACTTGCACAAATAACTTTTTGCAGCATTATTCATTATATAAGCTAGTTTTATTTTCAGTGCTAAAAACTTGTTAAAATGTTCACTTTCATTAACTTCAGAAAATCTTAACTTTTTCCTCTACATATACCAACTTCTACTAAAAAACAAAAGCATTTTAATTCTAACTACTAACGAATATCTCAGATTTCATTCTCTAAGAGTCTTCAGTTACTTTGTATTTCTAAATATAGCAGATAAGAGTACAGAGAAATATGCTGTATTGTAAGAGCTTTTATAAACAAGATTTTCTAATTTTAGACTACTCCATTCTGAATAAAGTCTAATTAAATCACATATACTCCCAAATGCAGTCCACAAAAAGGATCATGTTCACGTCTCCTCACTGCTGTTTGACTCCATCTTACAGTGAATGATTTAATACCTACTTTTGAATAAAAATGTTTTATATGAAGTGGAACACTAAACCTTCATTTTAAAAAAATTTCAGTAACATATTATCTTCGTGAAATTATTTTTAGATATTAAAATATAATCATAGGTACTCTACACACGCCTGGCTGAACAGCTGATCTATTTAAGATTTTTTTTCACCTACTTTGGGTATTGATTGGTTCAAGAACTTGTCAAGTCCAGAACCAAGACATTTTCAGACTAAGGATAATTAATTACTAAAAAAGCTCAAAGAGAACACAGCTACATTTTCCATTCTCCATGGTCTTTAAATCAAGATGGATTTTCTTTCCCCTGCCCAAAATTTGTGTGTGTTTCACGAACAGGAGAGTAGAGGCATCGCTGAGTCAAATGCTATGGCCTCTGTTAGACATTATTAAAATGTTCATTAATCTCCCTTGCAGATTTAAATATTTATGAATCTAAGAGCTTTCATCTCTAACATACAACTTTCTATTTAGCTAGAAGTTAAAACTAGTAAAAGTAATTTTCATCAAAAGTTTTAGAGCCTTATATTTATTAGTATAAAAAACTCTGTAAATTACTGTCACAACTCGTTTTCTTCCTCAGTATACATTTTGACTCGTACAGTCAAAGTCTGAACAACCAAATTAATCCCATTGGTTGTTATTATATTGGTTGATTCAACTCATTAGGAGTTAAAACAAAACTATACTATTTTTTATGCCTAAGTACTGTATGAAAACACCTTGACAGGACCAAAAAAATTTTTCAACACCACTTTTAAGTCTTACTATTATGGATCTCGATTTTTAAATCTTTGCATAAATGAACTTTGAAGAAGTCTAAGTTAGTGAACAAGAAATAAGTAAATTTATTTTTTCTGGTATTTAATAGTGCTGCATAAAAACAATGATGCTTCTCTGAAATCATCAATTATTTAAAATTAAAACTACTTTGAGTCAAAAGTGATTAAAGGTCATTTTAACCAAAAAGTTTAGTATCTCATATATATATTACTGTAAAAGGTATAAGAATCACCATTACATCTTTTTTCCTGCACATCAGTTCAGACTTTTTTAATGCAGATTGTGTAGATATCTTCCTCAAATGGCTTTGTGATGATAAAGTGATTTTAAAACTCTTTATCTTCCTATTAAGAAATTATTTTATTATAATTATCTTAAAAGATTCACCTGGTAATCTCAAATTATCACTTCTCATTACTTCAAAGCTCATAGGTTGTTGACAAACTCGTAGCAAACTCCTGCTTTTTCAGAAGAGTGAAACTGAGAAAGTTATAATACATTCCAGTAAATTTTTACAGTCTGGGATTGAAAATATGACTTCATGGGGTTTATTTCAGGGAGAAAATCTTCAGTAATATCTGTAATGCTTATTCCTTTGTCCTTGATATCATAATTTTAGAATACATCATGCTTAGTCCAACAAGATGCAGTTGTCCTTTCACTCCCAAGGAGCACCATTTATTTCAATTAGCCATGGTTTTACAAGTCTTTTTTACAGAACATATTGTGTTCCTTACTTTCCTCAGGGGAATAATCACAAAGGAAAACAGCTTGATATTTTAATAAACACATCAGTGAATTTGTCTATCAAGTGATTTTTATCCTTTTCTCCTTCAACAGTCTACTTGAAACTACTTGCTTTTTTCAACTTTCATCTATGAGACCATCTCTAATAATCTGCCTTAATTTCCTACATGTGTATTATTGTCCTTTGAGTCACATTCACATCCAAATGTGGAAAAGCTCTTGAAAGCAGACACCCTGTGGATAGCATCCACATAGTTAAAAAAGAAAAAATACACATATATTCTTCACACTTTGTAACTTAAAAAGCAATATGGATTTGTAGCACTACCCCGAGATTTTGTATTCCATGAACAAGTATCCTTTTATAACCTGTTTAATTTCCTTTGAAAAGGTTTATAGCTATTACTCCCAGACCAATAGCAAAAAATTCAAAAGATAAGATTCTCTCTCTATGAATAAAGACAAGTAGTTGGAGCTGAGGTAAGAAAGCGCCGCCCTGTGATGGGAGCCCATGTGGATCCTTACATCTTCCAGCACAGCAAATGCTCACAGCCTTCCCTGTTGGTGCTGCATTCCTGTACCACACAGCGCTTTCAGCGATGCCATGGAGAGAAGCTAGGGAGTAAACCATGGTCTTTCCCAAGAAAGAAATAAACAGCAAAGAAGATAATTGGTAAGGCAGAAAGTGATCCAAAGATGCAATGAATGTACACGAAAAGAAGGAACAAAACTACACTCGGCAGGAAGAAAAAAATCCCAAAGATGTAAAGAATGGCAAAAGGTGTGCAAATGCCGGTAATGGTGACCCAAAAGAAAACGGGGACAGATGAAATGGTCTAGCCTCATTACAGAGTAGTCGGAATCAAAATTAGGCATGAGAAATAATGTAGGCAGATCAAACAGTTTTGCTTTTCTCTATTAAGGTAAGACAAAATTAAAGGAAAACAAAGAATCCACGGGCAATCAAACCCACCTGGAAACAAGCTTCTTTACAGACCACTCGAATGACAAAGAGTATTTAGCCCCAATGCACACTGTTAAACAATACTTACTAAAAACAAAAGGATGAAGACCGGTGCTGACAATGGTTAACATCACAGACAAGGAGCACAGCTGCTCAGGGTAAGTGCTATGTGTTTCAATTCCTAGGACTTTAAAACCAAATCTGTCTACCATATTTTAAATTTTCTAACTCTATCTTCAATTAGTGTACATTGCTGTTGGATTCACAATTAGAGGATGAGCCAGCACTTTTTGGCCAAGTAACATAAAATTCTTGAAATCTACGAGAATCTGCAAAAGTTGACAGAACTGAATACCTAAAATGGGAGCATGAGGCACAGATACAATACAAAAAAGCTTAGGAATCCATTGTGCAGACAGACATAACATTACAATTCCAAAACTGAAAAACAGAACTGGGACAACAGCTTGAAACATAAACAATTACAGAATCACCCACAACAACGTTCACCATGTTCATGTGTTGGTTCAGGGACCCTTATATTCTTAGATTTAGATCCTCCCTGCAGATATACTGAGTGTATAGACGGAAAGAAAAGTCAAGAGGCCTGCAGCACCACGATGTTGCTGCAGCTCCCGAGCAGGACCCTGCTGGAAGGCACGTTGGGATCCCCCCAGACCCCAGACATGCTGTAGTCAGCAGGATGTCGCACCCTGGGGCACGTGGCGCCTTTTCAAAACAGCACCAAAGCCAGCGGCATTGCACTGCTTCCATCCTCCACAGCCAGCCTGATTTCCTCTGCTCTGCTCTGCCCTACCCTGCCCCATCACATCCCGGGTAGATTTGGCCTCATCATTCTGGACAGAGCAGAGTTTTCCTTCTGGCTGGTGCTGTGGGGTGGTATCAGCTATGACTCTTCTGGCTGTGGAAGGCACACAGGGAACCGCACAACGGGACCGACAGCGGCGGAGACATCTCTGGCATTTGCTCTGTGTTGTGGGTTACATAACGCTGTGATACTCCGGAGTAGATGTTGCCTGACGGCACAGCTGATGTGCTGGCAATAGCTGGATGTTCCAGAACAAGGAGCACGTTGAAAAATCAGTGTAATTCTGTGTGCAGGTATACTTTTGTATGGGGCAAGAAGACAGGGCAACCTAGAAAACTGGCTAACTATTGCAGCCCTATGTCATAAAAGTTTGTGGATAAATAACAAGATTAAGGATTCAGTCCTTAATTAAAATGCAGGGATAACACATAACCAAGATGAAGAAAAGGTTTCCTTACTTTTCCTTGACAGCAACATTAGCCCAGACTACTTCATGCTTTGTTTGAATGGAGAAAAACATAATTAAAATTTTAATTACAATTGATCGCAGTCCACAAACCTGAAATAGATTGCACTGTTTGAACACTGTACTAGAAGACCTTTCAAGCGAACTGATGTTCTTAAATGAACTATGTTCTTTAAAAAGGAAAGGCACTCTGTCAAGTAATAGGGTAGTAGTGAAAACTAATGACTCTGAAAATGTGTCACAGAAACAACTACTAGTAAGCACACATTCTGAAAGGGACAGCGATTATGTATTTTACAAAGACTGGGCTTCCACATACACTTATTTTTCTCAGTGATTAACCTGTTCCATATCATATTCTGGTTACAAAATATGTACACCTTTTTATTCTTCATAAAGAGATGGTAATACCTCTGAGATCTGAACTTTCCAATATATGAAGGAAGAGAATGCCTATCCACAGGCACACTAATAACAAAACATTGCCAAAAATATTTTGCCAGCAGAATTGTAGGGGGAAGTACCTGTATCTCTTAAACCCATCTGTTACATTAACATCTTCTGTACAAGAACACGGAATTTATTCATATATTTGGCCTTTTGATAACTGGCTACAGCTCTAATGCCCAAGTAATTACCTTTCAATTTTAATGAAAAGGGCAGGTGTTTTCATCCCCCTGTTATCTGCACGTTTCCTTGTCAGCCGAAAAGCCTGGCGGTGCAGGTAAGCCCCCTCCCCGCCTTGCTGCATTGCTCCGGGTCGTGCGGGATTCGGGAGCGCGGTACCTGCGCAGCGGCGGGAGCTCCGCCCGCTCCGGCTGCCCCTCGCCAAAGGAAGGCGGAGAGCCCCGTCCCACCTCCGAAAAGCCCCTGACCAGGCTCCTCCAGGGGCGGGGAAGTGGAGGGTCTGCAGTTGCGTAAGATCAACCCCCCCTTCCCCCTTCCCCTTTCCCTCCCAATCTCCGACGGTTTCTCCGCACGCCGGAGGCCGGAGCAGCCAGCCCGGGCTGGGGCGAGTCCGGGAGGTGCCGGGGGGGACAGTCAGCAGAGGAAAGGCTCATGGCATGGGGGACAGGATGCGAAGTTGGGGTGAGGGGAACCTTGCAAGTGGCTTCATGCAGGAAGGGGACCGCCCGGCTGGGGTGGGAGGAGGGAGGCGTTCCCTTGTGGGGGCAGTGGGGAGAGCGGGGGACTCCGGGCGGGCGGGGGAAGCCTCGCACCGAGGGAGCCGGCGGCACGGGCAGCCCTGCAAAAGGCAACGAGCGGCGGGGACCGAGGGACTCGCGGTGCCCGGGGACCGGGCTGTGCGGGAGGGCGGCGATGCTGGGGACCCTTCTGGCAGCCGCCGCTGGGAAGCCCGCAGCGCCCCGCACGGCGCTGAGCTCCCGTGTCCCGGCGCGGCACCCCGGGCGCCCCCGCCGCAGCGCTGAGCTCCGCGCTGCCCCCGCACCCCGCGGCCGGGATCCGGTCCTTGCCGGCGGCGGGCTGGAAGAGGAGGGCGAAGAAGCCCTCGGCGTCCCGGCAGGCGTGCTTCCCCTCGCCCCCCACACAGAGCATGTCTCTCCGGGAGCGAGCAGCTTATATCCAAGCGATGCTGGCGCGCAAAGTTGCGCCGGTCGGGCAGCCCCCGCCCGCGCTCCCTCCCTCCCTCCGCGGCCGCGCACATCCCGGCCCCCGCAGAGCCCCCGCACTCCGCTCCGCTCGGGTCAGCGCGGAAATCGCCTCCCTCGCTTTCCGCCCCGGCTGCTCACGATCTGCCTCAACCTGCTCCTCCTTTTGTTTTGATCTTTGGAAATGAAATTCTCTCTCCTGCCGTCTCCTTTCCCTCCTCCTTCTCACGCCTTCGTGTGGGAGATGCCCAGGATCGCACAACAGCTTTTGTTATCTCCTCCCACCTCCATCTTCACTCCGATTGATGCCCTAGTAAATAGCAGGAGCGCGGCACCTCCGCCCAGCACCTACCCCGCTCCCACCTGCAAACACCTCTCGTATTAAATAAATTAAATGATAAAATAAAAACATCCCTTAAAGGCAGTAAGAAAAGCGATAGAGCGACCGGATGGATCGGGAGCACTTTTGCCCCCCCCCTCCCCCGTAGTGTGATGACCTTGCGAGGGCTGCTCTGGCGCTTGGTTTCGCACCGTCTTTTTTTCCCTTCAGTTTTTTTTTCTTTCCCTACTGGAAAAAAATCACGCCCTTTTCGCTATCGCTTTTCGAAGGAACACGAACGCCAACTACCACTTCCACCAAAGCGTTTCCAAGCGCAAATTGTTACGCGACAGCTCAGCTCTTCCTTTGGATGCTGTCAGTGTTTATATTCAGATCGGTGGGGGATTCAGTCTCTCATCTCTCAACAGTTAACCGCAAATCGCACCGGGTACGATTTCACTCCATCTCGACAGTGGAACAACTCCCGCACATGGACCGCGCACACCAACTTTCCCGGTGAGGATGTTCTCCGAG
>VXBT01010132.1:0-29878 GCA_013400235.1 Oriolus oriolus | reverse complement strand
AGCCCTGAAAATGGACCCCAAGATTTAAAGCGGCGAGGCGCATGGGGTTTTAGTAAAGTGTGAATTATCTCCTGAGCTTAATGAATATGTAACAGTTTGAAGGGTACTTAAGTTAACACTAACATGAATGGAATTGCGCCTCTGGCAAAATTGCTAAGTGCCCAGTGCTGTTTGCCTTTGCTCTGCTAATAAATATCCAATTTCAGCTCGTGACTTCATTCATAACAATAGTTTTCACATTTTGGGGTAATGTCTTCTTGTTTTCTATTTTTACTAATGGCTTCATTGAGTCAAGCTGAAGGTAGTGAGCAAAGCCCACTTCTTCAGGCTTACCAAGAACTGAAGAACGAAGATGTGGAACTAAGGATCTAATTTCCCGAATCTTATGAGTCTGGAAAAATGAAACCATCCATACCATCCATAAAAATAGGCAGATTTGCCTTTCATGGCATTTCTGGAAGGCCCATAATTTGCTTAACAAAAAGATCATGTCTCTAGTAAGACCTGTTGAAACAAGTTGGGAGATGAGCAACTGAAAGCAAGTCAGCATGTGAATTCCTGACAGCTCAGAAATCTTTACACAGAGTTCAGCTGGTTGTGCCCTTTTATACTCCACAGGCGCCCAAGGTCAAACGGCACGGGTCTTGGGCCACCTCTGGCTGATGGCTCCTGACAGAGCAGGTTTCAGGCATTCTACAGGGGGCTCTGAGTGGCACAGCAGTCCCTAATTCTCACTCTTTAGAACTATTTCTGTGTGCATGAGCTCTCAACTGCATATTAAGGCCCTGGTGCTCAGCTCTCTCTAACAAAGATGCATTTCAAAACTGTCCCAGCCACTTGGGAGGTTCCTGCTGGGGCAAAAGGGCTCTGGATGAGGTTGCACTGGAGAGGGCGTATCTGCACACAAACAGAGCCAGGCGCTGCTAAAGCTGGAGCCAGGAAGCCTCATTGGGTGAAGAACTATTTTGTGTTTGAGAACTGACTTTAAAGTCTCCTGGCAGTGCCACCTGGCAGCCAGTGCCAGCAGAGCAACCTGAAAAAAGCCCATTGACATCACCTCCCAGAGTCTGTCAGCCCTCATTACAGCAAGTGGTCTTCAGAGTTCACAGAATAAAATACAATAGATTTCCTAAAACATATTTACAGCTAGTAGTTTCACTGTTCTAAAAAGTGTTTTCAGTCACCACCACCAAGATCACAATCCCTTTAAAGATCAATAAAATATTTATTTCTTTAAGTTAATGTATGTTCTGTGCAAACTGCCACTGCTTCATTTCCAAGAGCTTTGTGTGAATAGTCATATCTGAACTATACAGACATAACTTTATTTACTGTAGAAAAGTATATTAATGCTGATTTATTTAAACACTTTACCAAAGTGGCAGTTTAGTTTAATCAAATACTGAAATAATTGGGTTATGTTTGATTTTAAACTTTGAAAACCCAACTCTAAGATTTATCAAGGGCTGAATTTAGCGAAGTTCTCACCATTAAAAATTGATATTATATAGTGGGGCTACACTGGCTTCCCTGGCACATTGCCAAGCAACAGACCTTTTAAAAGATTACTTGTCCGTGACTGCATGATTCCCCAAGTGCTCTGCACAGTGGTCACTAGCTCCCAAACACCAAGTCAAGTAGTGCCAAAAGCACCAGGAGGGAAATATTTTTCTGTTGCGGAATGAGGGAAAGGCACTGCTCTCACATGGTACAAACCTGCCTGCACCCGAGGGTGAGTGCCCTCCCTGCTCCTTCCCATCTTTGCCCCAAAGGTGAGTTCTTTCCTGATGGGAAGGAGAAAAGGGACAGACAAATTCCTGCAGTGAAGCACCTGCAGAGCTGTGGGGAAACCCCTTGACTCTGAGCAGCTTTCCCAGTGCCTGTGCTTTGACCAGCCATGACTACTGTGGACATAGCAAGGCAAGGCATGCTCCTGTGCCTCCCTCAGGAAAATTTGCAAAAGTCAATTATTGAACTACTTCAAACTCAGGCATCTAAGCCTCACTGGAACAGGGTAAGCAGCACTTCTCAGCTAACAATACTGCTACTGAAATTTATGTGGTTTTTGCCATTTGATTTCTGTTATCCAAATCAGAGAATGCTGAGGAATTAAACTCAATGCTATGGCTTTACTGCTGTAGGTTCTCTTCCCTGTTGCCTTACAACTTCATGCCCATGGAGACATACCTCCATCAGAGGCATTTTCAGCCTAAATCCATTATATTTATCAGGGCCTTGGGTGACATCCCCATAGTCTTGCTGATGGACACCAAGGCAGGATTTATCCCTACTCCTCCAAAGCAGCTGAGGAGGCAGTTTGCACTACTCATCTGACAATCCCGTACATGGCACTTGTGGCATGACTTTGTGGTCTATTTCTAATTATCAGCCCTCTTTTTTGCCTCTCCAAAACATGCTCCAAAGGTGAGGACTGAATAATAATCCTGCAGTCTGTGACCCGTGGGAGACAACGTGGTGCAGAGTCTGCAGTACAAACATGACAAGCTAACAGATTTAAATAAACAAAAGCCCTTGCAAGGAAAGGCTGATACAGATACACTCACACTTAATTATTTTAAAAATCTTTTCTCAAGAATGTAGGAATAAAGCAGTGACAGCTGGAGGAAAATCACTACATCTAACTAAACATTTAGAATTATCTTCTGGAAAGAAATCTGCCCCATTGAACTGAATTTTTTTCGTGTTAAAAAAAATCCTCTTGACAGAAGCAACCAAAATAGAAGACATCTAAAAAAGCTGAAATCCTTGTGACAGCTTGTAAAAGTATTCTTCACCAACAAATTATCAGAATATTTGGGTTTGTACAGAGAAGTTCCTACACCTAAATAAGCTAATTATTGCAGAACACATATTTAAAGTGATACACTGTCCAAACATAATTTTCCCAAGAATTTGAACATTTTCCATAAGTGAAACCTTTGAAAAACATTAGTAAGGACATGTGGAAATTAAAAAATACACACTCTCAGCTGAAGCTGAACACATCAGTTCACAAGACCAAACTGAAACACTCTCTCCCAGCCATCCCCTCTAAGTGGGAGCTGTGTTCTCACTGCCAGCCCCCGGCAGACACCCAGCTGACAGCTCTGGGGGAAGCCACCGGGTCTGGAGCTGCACAGGAACCTTTAGCACCCCTGCGCTGAGCTGTGCAGAGCTCAACCCCATTCACAGGGACATGCTGCCCACCCGTAGGTGCCCCGGCTCAGGACTCTGGCAGGGATGACGGGGTGGGACACAGACTGGCACAGCCTTCTTGCTTCCAGAAATACAGGCCCTAGGATTCCCTGAAGCAGGAGCTGGATTCAGAGCACCATGTTTAACAGATTTTGACAGATCTATCCCCCATTAACCAAGCCGATGAACTTCTAACCCCTCCATACATTTGATCTTCATACCATGCAGTGGCAATGAGCACTACAGTTTAACTTCATATCTTGTCTAAAACATACTGCTTTTACTTATTTTAAATCTGCTGTCTCAATCCTCACCAAGTGCCTTCTGGGTTTCTTATAATGAGAAACAGTAAGTATTTGCTCTCTAGTCACCTTCTCAAATTACTTATTCCTAGTGTCAAAGTTATTAAACCCAGGACAAAAATTTAAAGCAAATAATACTTATGGTTTTTAGCTTATGAACTAAAGTCTGCATGCTCATGACAGTGAATATAATGAGAATTTTATTTGAGGAACTATGGATAAGACTACCAGATTTCTTGGCAGAATCAGTTTTCCTTTACTGAATCTTCATTTTAGTGAAAAAGCCACATAAGCCTTGGGGACATTGTTAGATTGTGACCTGAAGTCCATTATTTTTTGTCTACCTTTAATTAATAGTAATTAGCTTTCCTCTTGCAATATTGGTTCCACACCCTACCTTCTTAAAAGCTGTCGGTGCTGTCTCAGGGTACTGCAAGTTTTATAAATCGATGCTACCACAAAACAAGATTCCAATTATTCATTTGAAAATGATGATACCAACACAAACATGCAAAGTACTTGCTTCAAAATGTGTTCGACTCAGTCTGCCAAATACCTGAAGCTAAAAGTTGAAGATTATTGAAGGGGTTTTTAAATTCCAAATTCAAGTTGTAATGGATTTTTATAATAGTAGATCGTTTACTTCCAGTAATTTTCCTATAGTTTAGGTAACCCACTTCTCAAAGGGCTACTTGTACCAGCAAGCTAAATGAGCCACCTTCAGCTAATATTGGAAAAAATACTTACAACTCTACATATAAAAGGCTCATTTCTTTTTCCACAAAGTTTTAGTAAATGAACCTAAGCATACACAAATTTCTCCCTTTATTCTATGAAACCCAGCCCAAAGGTGTGATATCCCATTTGCAGAGATCTTCATTATATCTTTTAGCAGCACTACCTTGTAATTTACCCAAATGAATAGGTCTCCCACCTGACTAACCTGGTAGTGGTCCCTCCTCAGCCCATTCCAGGCATTTTGTGCTGGATTATCCTAAAGAAATTGGGGTATTAGCACTGGGCTACCCTAATGTGAGGGCTTTGCACACACCCTCTGGGTCAAGGTGAATTTCAGCACAGGTGATTATCCTGACAGCTCAGAATAAAGACATATTATTGACCTCAGCAGTGCTCATCTCTCTGCAGGAACCATGCCTATTAATGCAGGAACTAAAACAAAGGAGAAAAAAAAGGTTTTTGAAATTCATGTCTCATCTTGTAAACATGAATGGATTTCAGGAGCTTTTAAAGGGTGCAACAATTAAAGATCAGTTCTAACAGCTTCAAACAATCCACCATAATGCATTTCACAAAACTCTTTCAAGAACTTTTTGAAATTCTTCCTCTTGCATTCTTCCAGTCTGTTACTCTGGAAGCACTGGAAGCTCGGTAGGTGGATTTTTGACATAAGGTCAGAAACTGTTTATGACCAACTATACAGATGGTTCAAAAGCAAGTAAAATAACCTTCATTGAAAGTAGTTACCAGTTTTGCTCTAGACAGACAGACTGGATGTACTCAGTGTGCTCTGCAGGAGCCAGTTTTATTTCCCAATTCATTCTCACGCACAACTCCCTCAAAAAACAAAACAAAACAAAACAAAACAAAACAAAACAAAACAAAACAAAACAAAACAAAAAAACAAAACAAAAAACAAAACAAAGATCAGACAGAGTAATCAGGAAGATAAGTTCTCCAAAATGTCTCTGCATAGCAGAGGATGGTCCTGCCCCACAGCCATGAGGGCATGAGCCATGTGTGGGTCTGACATCTCCATGCTCTCTCTTCCAATCCACAGTGACTAGTCTCAAGCTCCCTCTTCTACCACCCCTGCAGTGTCAGCAGCCACATTTTGGCTTCAAGCACCAGGTCTCTGGCATCTGTGGATGAAGAAGAGGAGGAGGAAGGTATGGACCAAGCCCAGGGCTCACAGCTGAGTCTACACAGCTCAGAGATGAAACAACACAGGGGGGTGCATGGCTTGGATTACACACCAGAAGCTCTCTCAATCCACTGTGCCTTTGGACAAATGACTTTGCATCTCCACATTTATTTCCCAACATCTTCCCTCTCCATGAGACACTGAGCACTGATGACTGACTATGGAACACTGCAATGCATTAACTTTGAGTATATAGTGCAATGTATTAACTTTGAGTATGAAAAGGAAAGTGTATCCTTGAAAATCACTCCTTTTCTCTTGGAAGCATGAAATTACAGAAATAAGAAATCTTTTCCTGAAATATCTCTGCACTTTGTTTGCTTTAATGATTCAATCTTTTGACCACCTTATGGTCCTCCAAATAAAATATAAGTTAATGACCTCAAACTAAGTGCTGTGGTTTGTGCTCAGATTCAATATTATTTTAGCTGTTAGAAAGAAGGAAATGCCTCCTTAGAAGGGGGGATGACTTAAAAACCTGCTGACAGCACGTCAATGATACTAACAGAAATAACTGTGCTCTAATTGACAATTCATGAGGATTGTGGAAAGACACAGTACCCATTAGCTCCTTCCTATTTTATAGACCATTTCCTACTCAAGCAGATTCTGAAGCACCATTGTGGTGGCCTCCTTTTGAGCCATATTTCCTAGTAGGGCCCTGCGCCGTGCTGTGACTCCTTTGTCCCTACCCCACATGATGTAATCTCCCTGAATATGTATGCTTTATTCCTTGTATAGTTCTGTTCTAGAGAATTCTGAATTGCGGTGTACCCCATTGTCCTCCTGTACCCTTGTCCCTCCCCGTACCTTTCCCATTGGCCTGTTTGAAGTATCCCTCCGACCCTTGTACCTTCCCCTATAAAAGCCTTGGACCCCCATTTTGTGAGGTCTTTTGGCCTCTGGAGTTCTTCCCCTCAATAAAACCTATGAACTCCAAGCCGAGACCCCTCTCGCTCCTTCATCTCCTCGATGCCGTCCAGCTGTGAGCTGCCTCTGGCCGCCTCCCCGGAGCACGCGGGGAGCGTCCGGTGCCCGAAGTCAGAGCCTGCTAGCTGGGGCAGAGAAAAGAAACTGCAACACACCGTGATACCTCCAAGGTGGGTTCTTAACAGCATTGGAAGGCAAAGACAGCACCAGAATATGAGCAGGCGTAGACATGGCCCTGTGGTTCTGGTACTAAAACAGCAAGAACACTTACTGCGTTCATTCTTCAAAGTTTCTTTATTTGGGGGTAATCTTGAACTCTTAGCTCTGCTGCAACACACACTAACACTACTGTCTCAGTTTTGAGACAAATTTAAGAGAAGACATTCTGCAGCGAGTAGTCTCCTCTAAAGGGTTTCAACAATCCCCCTCCACCAATAGAAAATTAATACTAATAGAGGAAAGTGAAAATAAACCCCAAACCAATGGTTTATTAACAACAGAATGCCCACAAGGCAAGGAAGAAAAGTAAATAACTGCTAAACACCGAACTATCAGAACTCACCCCTCCACACACACACACACACACACACAGAGGAACACACAGAGGAACAAAGGCCCCAAAATGCCTGAAGAATGGGGAAAATGTTGAAGAAATACCCCCTCCTGTCATGTGGTGCAAGACGGTGCTGGGTTTCACTCTGAGGGAAATGGAGCTTCCACGAAGGAGTTCCAGCAGGAGGTGAAAACCTGGTGGCTCTCCGGCATCGACCTCCTCTCCACGGCAGTCACAGCAGACAAAGCAGCTGGGCAGCTGGGCTGGAGCATCTTGGTGTGCCTTCTCTCTCTCACTGCTCAGGCACTTGCTCTATGGTGCAGTTTGGTTCGGTTTTGCTTGGCCAGCTTGGTTTTGTTGGCCCAGGCAGAAAGCTTTTCCCTTCCCTGGCTTGGAGAAGCTGCAGTAGCAATCTTTCAGCTGCCTTGAGGTGAACTGAAGAGCTGCTGGTCTGAGGCCAGAGGAGCTGGACTGGTGAGAGTGGGGCTGGCCTGTTCCAGCCCCAAGCCTCGGGGAGCCGAACCAGGGAGACAAAGCACAAGCAGTTGGAGGGTTGAGCACTGCTGAAACTTTCCTCCTTCCTCCTCTGGGCTGAAGATTTTCTACCACTCTATGAGCCTCAGCTCTACCTTCAGAAACTATTTTCAACAACCAAACAATGCAGCAAGTCCATAAAAATACACTCAGCCATAAAGAGACTGCTTACAATTAAACAAAACCTGCTGCAAAATCTCGCACTTGCGTGTGAGAATCTCCCAGTGCTTCACAAATAGTTCTAACGACTCTTAACTCCTGAAGCCTTTGTTTCGCTTTTTTTTGCTTACTTATCTATCACCAGGATATTTAAGTATCCAACAGTTACAGAAAATACTCAACAAGTTACCTTTTTAGTTCTGAGCTCCTAGTACTTTCCAAGCATAGATTTTGACACACGATATATGAAAATGTATCATCTTTCACAGATCCTTCCAAAGCTGCCTGTAAGACTACTAGACCATGCTGGAAACAACAGATCAAACCAGTGTTGGCTGTACCTGGAAACCCTGTATCTACTGAATATATGAGACCCCATGACTAAGACCTTGCAGCAGGACTACTTGACAACTAGCTGCTGGGACAGGGCAGATGGCAGCACGAGAGTTGTGTGCTCCCCACAGGTGGCTGTGACCCACACAGCCCCACAGCTGTGTCCTCCGGGAGCCAGATGTACCCCCACCGCAACATCTGGGCAGCAGCTCCCAGACACATCATGGTACTGAATGGGTAAGTCAGACCACTCTATGATAACTCACAAGCAAAAAATCCTCAGCAGATGGTGGAGCTGAATGAACCCAGCAGTTCAGCTGTCCATGGAAGAACATGTGGCAGGGCTGGACTGACACCTCTCACCAGCACTGCCACAGCCAGAGACTGTTGAGTGTTTCACTCCTCCCTCTTCCCTCCACTTGCAGTGAGACATTCAGCTGCTGCTGCTAAATCAAATGGGGAAGAGGGGGAGAGTGATGGTTCAAAAGAGGAAAGTGCAATTAAAACATTTGGAAAAAATAGCTGTTAAAAGTATCTAGGAAATTACTCATTTTTATTGACTACTTTGATCATTCAGACTTTGGTCAGTCTTGTGAATATGCACTTGATTTTACCACTACTATCAGTAGTTTTTAAAACCACTTAATTGCTAAGAATAAATTAAAAGCTTGGAATGAAAAGCTTGTAAATTAAACATACAGCCATCTAAACCCCCCAGCAAATGTATATAATTTAATATAATAGCACTGAAATAGCATTTCCTCCACTCAAGTTGGTACTTACGAATCTAGATGGGTGTAAAGGTTTCATTATCTAAATGATATGCTAACACTTTTTTGAATTTCACAAATTATGCGTTGGCAGTAACTTCTATTGTAGTGCAACTCATTTCAGTATGACACCACCTTGTACAAAAACCAGCACTGGGATTTAAATTATCTCTGGGAAACATTATGTATTTCCTAAAGTACGATTAAGTTTAATTTGATGCATTAAAAATAATCAGTATTTAATTTTTGCCTAGAACTTCAGAAGTCTTCTTCCTGGGTGTTTCCCAAAGAATTTTCATTTGCTAATGAGGCAATTCTACCACAAGAACATTATTCATTAGAGCAATTTAAGTAGTAAAGAGGCATCTGAATTCATACTGATCTTAATAGTTATTTCTGTCAAACAGATGGACTATTGTTCATGTCTCCCCTTTTCTGACTTCTTAATTGCTAATGTACATGCTAGTACTAGTTGTACAGTAGCAGTAACTTCTGTACAGTAATAAAGAGGTCAAAGGTGCTTTTAGACCTTAAGAGTTTTGGTTATTATGGTTTCAGCTTAATGAATCATCTACCAGCCACAGCACAGCTTTATATCACACAACAGTCACAGCAAGTGGAGAAGCAATTTCTTTGTCCCAACATACCAAAAGGCACAACACTCAGCTCTGCAAGAGGAGAGGTTTGTGCTTCTCTGAGCTCTGAATGGGGCTCTGGGTGGGCAGTGGAGGTGATCAGTATGCCACTTCAGGTGAAATTGGGGGTTTCAGGTCCTTTGCTCCTCCATGGTGGCAGGAGAGGGCTTGTGGGCATACATCTTCTCCTGCTGTGTGTTACAGGGGCTGACTGGCCATCATTGTATCATCTCATGACACAGAAAGAAAATGAGTTTTCTGGTTGGAAGGAATCATACTGGGAAGTATTGCTGAGTTGGTACTTTAAACAGTTAACATTTGTAAACCCAGCACCTGAAGAAAAAGCAGTAGAAAATCCTCCCTGAGAAGACCAGGGAGTGAGTAGAAGCAGCAAGAGAAATAGATGCTAAAAGCAACATGTCTCTAAGGTTACTCCAGCACATGGCCACTTAACCAGAGATGCCGTTTTCAGTGAATTTTCCTACCTGAGCCACACTGTTTGCAGAGCTCTGCAGCTGCACAGTCATCCCCAGCACCGGGCTGCTGCCAGCATCACTCAGTGCAGGCATTGTTTGCACCATGCCAGAGCAGCAGTGCTAGGTTTAAAATGTGAGGTAACTTTCAGGGACACACACATTTGCAATTCATTACTTCTTTTCACAGGCCTGGCTGCTTTTCAAAGAGGTTTAAAAACCAGATGTGGAAAATAAGATTGCTAAAATCATTTGGCAACTTAATAAAGGGGTTCTGCATGTTCCCAGGATAGATTTTCAACAACAGAGCACAACAAACACATGAGAAAATGCTTTCAGGGCAAGGGGGAAAGGCTTTGGAAATTCAGCACTATAGGAGAATGAAATACAATGTTTTCTTTATATGATTTGGGTTTTGCATAAAGCATTTTTGTCTATCTTCATGTAAACAATTTCAAGAGGTTAAAATTCTTATTTTCTGGAGGGGAAAGGATCAATGTCAGTTGCATGTGATTTCAGTTCTGAGTCTTGGTTATGCTGTCTTGTCTCACTTCTAGAAGATCAGGCAGCACAATGTACAGTTCCAATACTTCAACTAAGAGCAACATAAAACCCGCAATTATTATCTATATGAAACTGATTTGTAAACTGGGAATGAAACAGGGACAGCAACACAAAAATCAAGAACAGAAAACAACCTCAGACAGCCCTTGCTGTTAGCATAATCCTACTTGGTCAAGCCACAAGGTCATAGTGGTTCAGATACCATGAGATCCACACTTGATTCCACCAACATTTGTCTGGACAAGCCATAGCGCTTCTATTTGCCATCTCAATTCTTTGTCTTATTTTTCTTTGTCTAGATGTTTTTTCCCCTGAAACATCAAGCTCAACATGGAAATGCATTCTACAATGTAAACCAAAGAATGGTGCCGGCTGAGCACCCTCTGTGGGCACAGATGCTCTCTAGTGCTATAAAACCAGAAATTATTACAGGTGGCACCTGGGACAAAGAAGAACATCAGCTAGAAAAAACAAAGACAAACCAACCAAAAAACCAAACCCAAGCTCTTACTCACAGCCAAGCTACAAAGGCCTTTCTCACAGAGAGTGGTAGAGATCCTGTTCCTTGTGTTGTGCATGATTGTGAAGTCACACCTGAAAATGCAGTGTAAGAAATAACCAATCCTGCTCAGCAAAATAAAGTGGAGGCATTTACAGCAGTTGGTATAATTTGGCAGAATGTCACTGCCCCACCCGTTCACACGGAAGTGAAGACAGAAAACCACAAAAGCAAGCACAGACACACATAAAACGCACAGGAAAAGACACAGTCCATGTCCTATGGGAGCAGGGCTGGGGTGATCCCAGCAGGGCTGGCTGGCCTTGAACTTCATGGGCAAGGGATAAACACTTGGCATTTAGAGAACAGCCTGAAATGGTAATGCTCTCTAGAGGCATTTTGTGTGGCAAATAATTATTCTAAGTTTTTATCAATATTATTGTCACCTATTTAGTGGCTCACTGATTTTAGAAGCCATACCAATTCTCTCTCTCCTTTCTGTTGAGGTAGTTGCAGTAATAACTAACCATAAAAAATAGATAAGATGCTGAAGTGTGATTTTAAAACATCCATGCATTTGATATCCCTACTTTTAAATGAGAGACAAGTTAATATTCACCTGCCTTACCCACATCACCACCTTTGCCCTTCGTGAATCCAAAGGCAGACATGACAAATTGGATTACACTGAGCATAATTTTTAAAATAAAAATAAATATCAAATCCTAGAGACTCTACCATTTCTTCTATGGTCCTTTGAAACACATATGAATACACAATCAAAGAGCTGGTTCCCAGGGAAAGGCTCCAGCCTCAGATGCCTCAGAAACACGTGTGCTCCAAACAATTTCTGTGCCTATCTCCACACCCCTCCTTCAGAACAGGCCAAAAATCACTACACTGTAACATTTCCCATTGAACGAACAAATGCACATCTGATTTTCACAGCATCAGATCCACTTTCACATTCTTACAAGAAAAAATGGAAAATATTTGGAAAATGCAAACAAAGCACTGCTTCTATGCACTTATCTAGCAGCAGGTTTCAGTTTTTCATTTCAAGTAGACATTATTCAATCCACTAAACTTCTAAATGAAATATTTTAAGAAAAATTAGAGAAATAAAGATCTAAAGAACACAGTGGAAGTTTACTTAAATATTCCAACAGAGAAAAAAAACCGATATTTTATTTAGCAAAGTTCTTAGTGGCTTTTAATCTTATGCAGGGTCCAAAAAAAGTTAAAAACCTTAAAAAATTATTTACCCATAATAGAAAAAATGTCTTTTCAAGCCAGGTTAGTAAATTTCAACCCCTTGATTCCCATTTTTCCTTGATCTTGCTATTGTGTCTTCCTTAATGCCCTATATAATCCTTTTCTCCAAGTACTTGATTCAACAGTAATTTGGGGGCTGTGGGCCATGCAGAGGCATTCTGCCACTTTTCTTTACAGCATTATCTACCCTCTCCCTGACCCAGGAGGATTGCAGAGGTTCATGTTTGCAGTGAATGCTCACTTCACATTTTCAGCTAAAATTCTAGCCAGTGTAGAAAACCTCCCAAAATTGCATTGCAGCTGACCAGATGGGAGATCATCCGATTTCTGAGGCACTGTAACCAGGTCACTTTTTCCCTGTTAGAAGACTTTGTTTTTTTCTGAAATATGGTATCATTTTATCTCAGAACAAGCACAGACAGCACTGCATGTGACATCTCACCCACCATACAGATCCATTCCCCAGCAGATACTGTGAACGCAACGCCAGTAGTACACAGCACTTCACTTTCTGTATACACTTATCTCCCATTACTGTTTCAGTCTGCAATAATCTCAATTTTTATGCTTTAAAAATAAGGATCTTTTTGTCCTTGGTTACTTTTGCATATCCTTGCTCAGATACACTACCCATTTTCCCTAACTCCTAGTACTTTTATCGCTAGGTAACATGGGTGACATTTGGGCATCTGTTCAAACATCTTTGAACACTTTCCCAATTCCCGCAGTGTCCTCTGTGGCACTCTCTCGGCTGATTTCATGTAATTATTTTCACAACTACATCAGTCCCACAAAAAATTATTTGCAAAATTTCATTTTAGCAGCAATTAGCAGATCCAAATGGTTATCCAAAAATGCTAAGTGGGTCTCTGGTTTGTTCTGCTTCATCTCCTCCCAGCACCCTAGGGATGCAAAGAACCTGGATACAACCCCTCTCACACAAACAGTAGGTAGTTTTGCAGATCATCATTCAGAGCTCTGCCCATCTTATACCCCAGCTCTGACTGAAATGTATCAGACACTGACAACACAAACCCCTCCCAACCTACACATGACCCATTACAGACTTGCACAAAATCCATTTGTTAATGAGCTACAGGCCAAAAACCGCTCATTTAAATAATTTGCCAAATGTTCTTGAATGAAACTTAGAAGAACACAGCTTTGTGCTGTCAGGCATTTCACATGCCCCAAACCAAAGCCATTTGATGAATGACTAATTATCCTAAACTTCGTTAAAATTCAATCTTGATTGTGATTATTACTGATTAAGTACTACTCAAACTCCACACTTGAGTACAGTATCTGAGATTCAGAAGACGAGTGAAGTGCCCATTGCCCATGGCAGCATGTAAGAGACGGTCCGAAGACCCTTCATCTGTCTCACGACCATCTACAGAGAGCGAGGCGCTGAGGCCTGGGCCTGCCTGAGGTGGAGAGCTAACCAAGCGCAACGTGCCGGTGGTGCACCCGTCTGCAGTGAGCCGTGGTGGTCCTGCTGGGACTGCAGCGGGAACAGCCAGGACATGCTGCCCGCTACCTGTTCTGTGCCATTAACCAAAGACAGTGGGCATTGTCCTCGCACCAGTGGGCATTGTCTCACACCAGTGGACATTGTCTAACACCTGTGGGCATTGTTCTCGCACTTGCTTGGCTGTTTGCCCCTCGCTCCCGAAAAGGGTACAAAAGGACTCTCTAAGAAGACCCCAATTTGAGATCTCCCCACGGAAGAAGAGCGAAGACCAAGAGGACTCCGCCGACCGTTGGTAGCTATAACCCTCCCCTTCCCCTCTTTCTTTCCTTCTCTCTCCCCTCTCTATCGCGATTACACAGCGTTTGGTACACAATAAACTTTCTTGTGCATTTTTTAAATCAACAGTTTCCCCGTTTGTGTTTCTTTTGCACTTTGAGATTCGGTTAATGAACCATCACGAACCCCGCTTGTCTTGAGCGGATCGTGACACAGCATTAACACACACTCCAGCCACAAACACAGGTTCTAACATGACATGTACAGGTTTCCAAACAACTGGGATTCATTACTTTCATAGAGTTGTTCAGTGATATTCAGAATTTCAAAGTTATTTTTGAGCCTTTCTAAGCCACTCTTGAGCTCTGCCCCTTCTAGAGCAGTAAGCCAGTACCTTTAGGTATTTACACATGCTGGTAAGATCTCCCTAAGCCTCCCATTGTCCAGGCTAAACAGCCTGAACTCCCTCAGCTGTTTCTCATGGGAGATGCTCCAGTCCCTTCAACAGTTGTGGCCCCTTGCTGGTCTCTCTTGCACTTGGGAGCCCAGAACTGGGCACAGCACTCCAGGTGCAGCCTGACAAGTGCTGAATAGAGGGAAAGGATGACCTCCTGCAACTTACTGCTAACACTTTTAATGCAGCCCAAGATACCACTGTACTTCTTTGTGGCAAGGGCACATTTGTTGGCTCATGGTCAACCTGGTGCCCACCAGGACTACCAGGTCCTTTTCTGCAAAGCTGCTCTCCAGCTGGGCAGTGTGAAGTGATGGATGATTAAGGCTGAGCTCAAGGCTTTCACACATGAAAGGGTATATTCTCCACACATTGCAAAGGAGTGTTCACTTCAAAAACAAATATTTCAGTTTGCCCATAGCCCCTGACCCAGATGGTCTGGGCAAGAACGGTCCCAGTTTACTGACTCACTCACAACTTTGGTAAGGTTTCTAGTAAGCTCTTTATCAGCCACTGCTTGCCTGCCTTTAAAACTTATATGCAGCCAAAATGCTTGTTCATGTTGATGAGTGAATTCTAGTACTTTATTTGTTGAATATTAGTCTTTCATTACCTGTTGTACATCATGTAGATAAAATTACATCCTCTGTGAACAAACTTCTTTGCAAATATAAAATCAAAGCAAAGAACATGAAGTTGAAACTCAGCTGATAGTGCAACATTAATTTCACTGCAAGGAAGAAGTTCCATTCTTGCTATAAGATTTTCTCTGAATAATAGTACCTGTTTAGTAGACCTATGTCCTGGGTTACAGGTTATTCTATTCCCTGCCTCCACCCTCTGGACTATCTTCTGTTAATGGGCCCATCAATGCCTGCCCCATGACTCACAGATAACTCTGCTCCTGGACTATCTTCTGTTAATGGGCCATCAGTGCCTGGCCCCATGGTTCACAGATAACTGACTCCTGGACTGGCTCCTGTTAATGGGCCCATCAGTGCCCCACCAATGACTCACCATCCCATTGTTGGATGCTCCACCCAGGGGGGAAGGAACTAAGCATTCTCACCAGGATAAAGTCTGGGGTTTTGGGACAGCAAGTCACCTCTTCGGCTAGATTTCCCTGGGGAGCTGTTTCTTCCACTGAGGAGCAACTTCTTCCACTGAATTCCCAGAGGAAACCTACACCTTTTATACAGGATCATTGCTTCAACAGAACTACATCTGCCACTCCAGGAGGACTGCAGCCACCACTTAACCAGACTACTACCAACACCCTGACCAGCAGGGAGTCAGGTTCTATTCTTCTGACTTTGGCAGTAGGCTTGGGGGGGGAAGGGGTTTCGTCGTCTTTATTATACTATTGCATTTGTATTTTCTTTTTTTTCTTTTCTAGTAAAGAACTGTTATTCCTATTCCCACATCTTTGCCTGAGAGCCCCCTTAATTTCAAACTTAGAAATAATTCAGAGAGAGAGGGTTTTACATTTTTTCCATTTCAAGGGAGGCTCCTGCCTTCCTTTGGTGGACACCTGTCTTTCAAACCAAGACAACCTAGGAGTAAATAATTTTTCCAATTCTCTACTGGTAAAACATGGTAGCACATGATAGCATGACTTTGCTGTATTATTAAAAAGAGGGTCAGTATTTCAGTAACATTCTTTTTATCAATAAAGTTACTCAGCAGTCAGAAGCATAAGCTGAATATCCTGTGACTCTGAAACGTTAAAACATATCATTCCAATCATTTTTACACTCCTTGCTAAGTACCACTGCAACTTAGATTGCTATGTCAGCTGCCTAGATAAAGATTATGTAAGCCAAGGAAAAAAATAGTGTGAACATCTAACTGCAAGTCAGCATGAAAATAAATGATTCAAACATGGAAGAATTTGGATTTCGAGACTGGCACTGCAAGTCACATCTGGGTCCATTTCTGTGCAAAAAAACCACAGGCATATTACAAAACTAAAGTACCACTGGCATTAGCTTCTGCAAAGATTTCATTGAAATATTCAGCTCCTAGATTGTGGTATCATACAAGATGGGAATATTAGGAATATTATCAACAGAGAACAGAGTTTTCATAGCACACAACACAATTACAGTGCTTTACGGTTTATCAAAAAAAAAAAGCTGTGTAGAAATGAAAGCAGTCCAAGGACTGCCAACATAAGACATAGGAACTGGAAATCCTGCAGTATTATTTTTTTTTAAATGGAGATAAATTTGTTTTGGGAATAAATTGTTCCCAAATGGCATGACACACTCAAGCCACAATATAAAAAAGACAACAAACATGGTTGTTTCCTCTGTCATAAAATACTAGATGTTTTGAAATGCTTAAATAAAAAGAAAAACTTTGAATGAAATAGGATGCTGCTTAAAAAGCCCCAAATCATTATAAGATCCTGGGCTCCACAGAGCAATTAAGTGTCACTGTCTTGAGTCATTTCAACACTGAGTCTTCGACCCATCAAAAAACAGCTGAATTTTGCCTCCTCATTAAAGAGATCACTTTTGAGAAGGGAAGGCAGAATTTCTTAAAGTCTTACCAGTGGTCCCAATCTTGTTACCACTTCAGCACTCAAGGTTTCTTTCTCATGGAAACCATGCCATTAAGCAAGAAACTTATCAGTCAAGGTACCACTGCTATTTATTTGTGTTCAGAACTGGAGGTTCCCAAGAACAACTGTACCTATACACTGTTCTGAGCCAGCCAGCAATCACTGATGAACCTTCCTAGCAGCAATGGCGGATCCCCAAGCAACAAATTGGCTGGCAGTGGAAATATACAGGAAGGTTGAAAGAGGACAAGAAAAGCACCTCAAAACCTTTTTGCCAGAAGCAGAGTAAAGAAAGCAAAATGGGACAGGGAAGGTGAGATCAAGGCACTGGAATTTAAACAGGTGCAGATGGATGGAGAGACTGAGAAGTGCCACCCGTCTGCAGCAATATTTGTTCAGGCAAACACAAAAAAAGTGTTTACAGAAGGTCTAATGGCTGTACTTAGTGTTTGGATTAGCCTTGTCCCCTAGAACAATTTGATACTATCATTCACCAAACCCATTGAGTCTGACTAAGTAGCTACGTGGGGCTGTAAGCCAGATGGGCAAGCGGGGGTGGGGAGAGCAAATTGGAAAGTGGAGACTTGAGGTGGACCCCGAGGGACCAGAGATGCAATAAATGGATTTGAGCAAGATGCTCAAGTCGTCAGCTTCGTTGTGAGCTAATGAAAATCTAATGTTGGGAATTCACTTACAGCAATGTAGACCCTTCCAAGAATGAGGGAGAAACAGGGGAAGAATAATTTGCTCTGAGTTGTAAATCAGTGGGGAGTTTTCTTATTCATCTTCTGGTTTATCAGAAAATGTCCTGCTCTTCTGATCACTGCTGCTGGGGGACATCTCAGAGGGCATTGAGGACCCAGGGACTCCCCAGCTGAAGGGAGATGGACCAGTCTTTTCAAGAGCTGGAACATGTGATACAAGGCAGGCAAAGGCATATTTAGGGAGCAACAGAAAAAGAGAATACCTGAGTAAAGCCCGGACTACTAGCACTTTAGAGGCTTAAATCACATGCAGTGCTAAATACATTAATTGCTTCTTGGAGAACTGATCTTACCAGAAACTTCTCTGAAGGGCAAATAGGAGCACATGAGCTGGATGATCTTCAGGGATTACCTCAGTGGAGGACAAGAACAGCCCACCCCAAAGTGCAGAAGCCAGCATGGCTGAACAAAGAGCTCCAAACTGAGCTGGAAAGCAAAAAACAGCAAGGGGAGGGCAGGGACTGGCTGTCCAGAATGGGCACAGAGGCATTGCCCAGGCAGACAAGGCAGGCAGGCAGGCAAGAAATTCAGTAAGTCAAGTCACATGTCCCCTCCCAAGCTCTAGTATTGCTTTCCACAGGAGTGTACTGAAAGTCTGAAAAAGTTCAAAAAGATACTGGACAAATTCATGGATACCATAAGGCCTGTTAGGTACAAAGGCAACCCTTCTGATGTGTGAAGTCTCTAAGGAACGAGAGTTGCTTCTGTCTAGGAGACTGCTGTGAAAAAACTGCTGCAGATGCCAGCTGCCCTCTCACCCTTGTTCACATCCAGCCATTACTGCCCACTGTCACAGTGGGACACCAGGCAAGTGTGACCTGTGATCTGGCTTGGAACGGTCATCCTTATGTTCCCTGGTCTGTGATCCACCATGCTGTACCTGTGCATGCTGGATTTGTATTTGAGAAGTTGGAGGTCAGCCTCACCTTCCAGCATGAATATTTTTAAAAGCAAAAATGACAGGAATTAGCACAGAGGGGAAAACGTATCTGTTCTCATGTTGAAAAAACATCAAGATTTCTAAGATAGAGTAGCCTGCCATCTGAAACAGTTTTTCCTCTGAAGCTGTTGACCTACTTTGTTAGCTATACAATTTCTTACAAATTTACTATATTATAACAGCTGTGTTCATGCTGTTCTAGTGTCAGCACTTCTATTCTAAACTCCATTTTTTACACACTTCCGTAATAACTGAATTATAAAGCCTGGGTAAAACGTGGCTCTCCACAAGCATTTTCTTCTCCAAAGTACATTTGACCATCCGCAGAAATGCACCATTGCAAAATGGCAAATTGCCCACTTGGGTCTGATTTGTACCCCAGAGCGCGGTGGGACTCTGACTGAGGGCAGCTGGGGAAGGTTTCTGAGCCCATCCGTGCTGTCTGGAAACAAAGACCTGATCTTGTCACTGCCAGGCTGATGGCAGACATGTGGTGTGTGGCCCTGCATGGCTTTTCTGTGTTGCCTGGGTGGGTTTGCACAGACCCCCAGTACCCCACGGAGCTGCTCCACCATCAGGCACCCCAGCTGGGATAGCAGCTTCAAGGGGACAGTCTGGGAAGTGCACAGCACTGAATAAAGGGGAGGCTTGAGCTGGGGAGAAACCAGTGTAGGGAGGGAAAGAACAAAAGGAGAAGAAAGGGCAGTTTTGTTTCCTATGAAGAGGCAGGACTCTGTCAGCAGTGTCCCCGCAGAGCAGCAGATAGAAATAAGAGAGGGGAAGCCAGCAGCTGTACAGACAAAATAGCAGGAAGAAATCTATCTCCCCCATTCAATTACAGCCAAGCTTCGGCTTTCCTAATTCCTTCCCTGCCTGCCTGGGACATGTTTCTGCACCTCCTGGATCCCTGCCCCAAACTTGCTTGTAGCCCTCCCATAAGTTTTTCCTATTCTATCCTGCTCTTTCTACTAAAAAGGCACCAAAACACATGAGATATTCAAGGTGCTGAAGCAACACAGATATGGTGGCACAACAGTGTTTCTCCAGTTTGTCCTCTATTTCTCTCCTAATAACCCATAACATTCTGTTTGCTTTTCTGCCTCCCCCTGAGTCTAGCACCCTGGCTGCCACAGAGCTGTCTGCTGTAGACCACGTCTCACTCCTGTACAGTAACTCTTTGCTTAGACACATCAGGCCAGGTAGCAGAGACTCCGTGATGGTACATGCACACATCCTCCACCGTTGCTGTCCTTGGCACTGGCTGCACACAGGCTGAGCAGGACACAATCACCAGGCAAGGGCTTCAGACAGAAGATATCCTCTAGCAATGCCACCACCTGACAACACCAAACCCCAAAGCGCTAAGCTCCAAAACTTCACCAAGGCTGAAATAAAATCAACACTCCATACATCCATGCCCATCCAGCTTCTTTCCCCGCTTAAGTGTAATACATAACGTAGTATCCACACTGGAGACTCTCTTCTAAATGCAGGATTGCTGTCATTCTTAAAGATTTTCTACTTTTCAGCCCAGACTGTGTTTTCTCATTCTGGACTTGCTTCTGGAAGTCTCCAGTCACTGGGCTCCAAAGAGCAGCAGCTTGTTTACAGTAAAATCATCAGAAAATCTTAATTCAGGAAATGGGAAAATATTAAGCAATAACCATTTGCCATATAAAATACATCTTGAAAACTTTTAATATAAAAAGACAGAGTTTTATGTGTAAATGACGTCCTACTGAAATAAATGAAATTCTGTGTCTACAAAATTAGGCGTGACCATGTCTGGTCAATTGTGCATTACAATGATTCTCTTTGACTTCTTACAGCAAGAAATCTTGCTATATACTAATTTTGATAAATTACAGAAATTAGATTAAATTCTACAGTTCATTTTAAAATGTCACAGAAAACCTTTTATCTGCTCCTCCTTTCTTCAGATACCATGACCAAGTGAAAGAATTCAGATATAGCCCATAAATGGATCTTCCCAATAGCTACCTAAGCATGTATGTGACAGCTGTCAATTTGGAAATCATTTGTCACAACACAAAGATGACAGGAAAACATTACTGATACAGCAGCAATGGCAAAACCATGTTAAAATAGAAATTCCTGTAGGAAATCTCTTCGCACTACAACAGATGGCCAGTAATTAGAGGAAACCATGTCCCCAACAAATTAAAGCCTGAATTGAGGAAATTGGTTAAATTTTTCACAGCAAAGGGTAATGGATAAAAGTAAACAAATGTCACCAACCTTCGTGGGAGAGCCATCCCTTGTACAGGTTGGAGATACCTATCAACAGTGCAGGAAAGGCACTGGATTTCACAGGCAAGCTGCTATACTAGATACTGACTTTATAATCATCATATCATTTCCATACACCATGCAGACAACACAGTCACGCAAGTGTCACGATTGCATAATTGCATGATTATTACATTAATCCACGCAGGCAGCAATTACGCTCACACTACAGCTGCCACAGCCCACCACTGCTGCCAGCATGTTGGGTCTGGATCTGCCATGGAGCCTGGGAAAACAAGTGGGTGTGGGAAGGGTGGGAATTCCCTCCTCTAATGCTTCTTCAGGACGTGCAGAGATACTGCACTTTCAGGTATTTTGGAATTCACCAATTCAGCAGAGATGCCTTGTGGCCCATTTGAAGATACAGACTTTCCTCTACATTTGGGAATTTTCCGTGTCTCAAGAGAGATATTGGCAACATATACAAATACTATATTTGTATATATACAAAATAGCAACAAAGATTGACTCTTGAACTGACCACCTTCAAAGTTCATATCCTTCTGGACCACTCCTTTATCCAGAAGCATTCACCAGGTCTACTCCTTCGTATTACTAAAATATATCCCAGCACTGGGCAAAGACCATGAAGATTTCCTAAGAAAAGCAGGACAACTTCCTTATAACTAGGAGAAATTCAAGGCATATGAGCATTGTAGCACATCTGGGCTACATTCCAAATGACAAGGGCTAAGACAGGGGATTGGGGAATTTTATAAAGGTAAAACTTCACTAAGCTTGCTTTTGGGACCCATTTAAATGTGAAACTCAGGGACCACAAACCTGTGGGAACCAGGGAACAGATGCCTAATTCATTCCCACTTTTAAAGGCCTTAAAAAAAAAAATCCCTTGGGAATGCACAGCAATACTTGTCTGAGTGAGAGCACTTCAAGAGCTGCATGTCTGAGCACTGCTCAAGGCTGACAAGCACAGCTTGCCTTACTTGCACAGTCCAGGGGATGTGCTTGTTATAATAATTGCTGTCAGACTATGTGTATTAAAACTCTCCCGACTTTAAGCAGAAAACAGAGGGGAAGTAGGAACAGTCCTCCTCACCCTGGTGTGTGCAGCAGCCATGCAGTGGACATCACGATGGCTTTGAAAATTCTCTGAATTTGATTTGAGAAGTCCTTTTGATCATTGATAAAAAAGTAAGGAAACTTTTCAACCCCTGAAATACAATTTCTATTCCTTCCCCCAAAACACAACTTCTATTTTAAGACTGAACTGATCTTTAAAAAGCATAGAAGCTGTTTCTTCAGCTGCACCATACATTCCTGTGAAGTGTGCATTATAAGCAACAGCAACTAAATTAACTTCATAACAATGTGGCAGCATTTCAAGGGAAAGAAAAACAAACATTCTTATGTGAAGAGACATACTTTTTCATAAGATCTGTACCTGCTGGGTGAGAATAACCATGCTTCCAGCACACTGTTCTTGCTCATTTAATACTGGGATACAAATTTGGATTGTGTATATGTTGACAGAAAGCAGAAGTGACAGAAAGCTTGGAAAGCTTTGATTTTACTATATGCCTGTTGGAATGGAAGCACTCGAAGAGAACCTCTAGGCTGATAAAATCTGTCACTTGAACATCAAATAAATATAAATAAAATTAGTTTTATCTGCCAATAGAAAAATCCCATATATTTCCATTGTGAATTGCAATAATATCTGTTTTAGGCCTTTTCTGTTTCAGCCACTTCATAAGCTCCTTTCTGCTTTGGGGATGCAAATATTCTGCACCTGCCAAGGAATATAGCAGCAGTACCTCAAAGTTGTGTCAAATCCCCTGCACAGCTGGAATTTGAAGTCCAGAACCTGAAAACAAGGCATGAGGAGGATTCAGTTCTAAGGGGCATGAAAACCGCAGCTGAAGATGAACCCACAAAGACACAGACCACAGTGAATATGGGCTCTCCTGACTATGGACAATAATCAGTAACCTGGAGACAGCTCTGTTTTTTCTTCAAAATCAGCACCAATCCTTAAAGCATCAGGAAGTTCCATCTATCTGAAACAGGATGGATTAATAACGGTAAAACTTAAATTCCTAGTGCTCTGAAACACAGTCTGTTTTTTTCAAAATCCTCCAACTATAATAGCTAATTCTGACAAACATAGGCTATTTAAGTGCTTAACTTTGAACATCTTGACTTTCTAAACTTAATTCCATAAACACACAAATGCTTATGTACCTTCTAGACAGAGGCAGTAATTACAGCTGGCAGCTGTGAGGGCATTTTACATGTTTCAGTAATAAACCTATCTATCCCTATTAAATATTAATATACAGTCTCTCCCTGTTACCTATTATGTTATCAGTGACATCACTTTTAGGAGGAAGGTCAGCAAAAACAACATAACAAGATTTTGTCCTTTTTTGAAATACAGACTGAGCAGTTAGATGTTAGTAAAACACCTGACAAGAGAAGCACTATTGATTAACAGTGATAGACAAGCAGGAAAAATATAATGTTTTCCTGCCTCAAATTTGCATATCAATTGTATAAATTTCAGAGGATAGGAAGGACAGGGAAAGGAAGGTGAAATGAAAATACACCCTGGTCTATTTCCATGCTGTGACCTCCCAGCCCCTCCACGGGGACTCAGAGAAGCCTCCACTGGAGGTTTGTGCCACTCCACAAGGACACCCGGGAGCCAGGTAGAGCTGTGTGGGTAGGAGAGTGCCCAGATAAGGGTTCAGATACACACCACAATGTCCCTGATTCCCCCGTCTGTATTGGAGAAGACATACAGATCTGCCATAAACCCCAGTATCTTCAGTTGTCCTCACCACTTATTTCCGTGTTTTCATAAACAAGAAGGATGGCTCTGGCAAGTGAAAGCACATATGATACCCACAGACACTGTGAATCATTTGCAATTATTATTTTCATTTTCTGACTTATTAATATGGTCTGGCACACAGTTCATAAGCTGACTCACTTGACACTCAGACTTCTCTGCTTAAAAAAAGAATGCCAAGTTGCTATAAATTGATATGTTTCGCAGAACTATATTCCCCACAAGCTACTTCCAACAGTTAAACTCAAATGTGTTCTTTTATATTTGAAATTTTTGGACTAAATCTACAAATATCATGAAAACCCAAACTATTAAGGACACCTCCATTTCCTTTTCACCAGTTGTTTTCACCCTAATAACTTCCATATAATTTTGAAATTGCTATTTTTTCCCCTCCTGTGATAACTTCTGCAAAACACAAAAAAATCCGTTAAATCATAAAACATAGGAGGAAATTCCTCTTTTGGACAGGCTACTGTATTTGAATACAAACACACATGGGTGCATATATATATATGTATATGTGGATATATATATATATACTGTCCACACCACTTTCTTCTTTTTTTTTCCTTAGTAATTCAAAACCAGTTTTGACAACAAATTTAGAGTCAGCTTCAGTGCTTATTACTGGCTTCAATTTTCTTTTACTAGGGGATATTGCTCCATTAAATCAGTGTCTGCAAGATTGGAGTCCAGGAGAATTCCATCCTATTTCATGCTTCCTTATGAAAGATTCATACAGCCCTACTCATCATGTTTCTACAGCCATCTACATCAACTTTAGCGTACTAAAATGCTGCACGGTACCAAGTGACATGTTGGAATGACCAGTCAAGTTCACCAGCTTAAACACTCTGACAGTGATATGCCATCTTACTTTGGTTAGGGATAAAGACATGTCCTAATCAGCACACAAGGGCCATCTCTATTGTGGTAATTAGCATTCACCAAATTGCAATGCTAAGTACAAAATGCTGAAAAGTGCCCCGGAGGCAGAAGTACAGGAAAGAGATTACCCACAGGCCACAGGCACTGGAAGCTGCCTTGTGCTGGAAGAAGTCCTGCAGTGATGACAGCACCACATGCCTAAGCCTGTTTTCTATGGGAAAGGGTAGTAATAGGATTAGTTTCTACATGACATGGTATTAAATTGCCTCTCACACACACATCTTCCTCAAAAAATCCCCAAACAAACAAAAAACCACAAGTCATTCATATGTGAGACAGACCAAATTACTTAATTCAGTCAATTTAAACAACACTCAAGAGCAGAGTTTAAACATTTTATCTTCTTGATCAAATACAAGCTGGTATATTGTTTCACCTTGTTTTTTCAATGCATGTAAGATACCTTTGGAGAAACATAAAACAGGGCTGGAACTAGAAAACAACCCAGGTACTGGCCAATCTGTCAAACCAGGATTGGGACATTGAATTGTTGATCTTCATTGAACATTGTACACCTCAAAAATATGTCTGTAGATGTGTGTATATGCACAGGAAAGGTTTAGATTGGATATTAGGAGAAATTTCTTCACCAAAAAGCTTGTCAAACATTGGAACAGGCTTCCCAGGGAAGTGATTAGGTCACCATCCCTGGAGGTGTTTAAAGACATGTTGACATATTGGGGACATGGTTTAGTGGTGGTCTCTGCAGTGCTGGGTTAATGGTTAGACTTGATCATCTTCAGGGTCTTTTCCAACCTAAATGCAATGTAATACCTAACAGTAGGTACCTAAATATTCAAGCATTTGAGGGACAGTTCCATACCAGGCTGATACTGCTGGAGAAAACAGATTGTTTCCCTACCATGACTACTATTTTTATCACTCATACTATTTCCTGTTTGTGGACTTGCTACCTTCCAATGATCTACTTTTCAATTTATACATTTGTGTCATTATTTTAGTAAGATAAAAACTTCAAGAAACTTTACCAGGGGCTTCATTTGCATTTGATGATTCCATTTAATAGCCCTGTGGGCTACAAACCAACCGATAAAAATTTTTAATTCATGATGGCAGAGGAGGATGTTAACCCCATTAGCATCAAAAAGAAATGACCAAGTGTTAAGACAGTTTTCACAGTTCCATTCCTGTCCTTTCAGACCAGTTAAAGCTCCCAGAATTAGGTTAGTCAATGGTGCAGACTAGTTCCTTAGTTAACATGTCCAATGGTTCTGTTGGACATGATGCATCAGTCATGCTCCTGGATCCACTTACTGGAAATTTAAAACAAGCAAACCAAAGGATGCACAATGAATTCCTTACACTTCAAAGCTCTTTGTGGGGAGAAAAAGAATAAAAAAGGACTTCTCTATCTTTTTTCCATTTAAAAACAAGTTCACATGGTTAAAATGGATGAGATGGGGAGGATAGGTATTTTCTGCACTGTATCATTTGTCCTTCTCACTATCATGACACAGGAAAATTAAAGCATCTTTGTAGCATTCTCAAACTTGACTAGCTAAATCACAGGGTAAGCACAGCCTTTTATGATACTCCTCAGATATCAGTCCCATAAGTTTCCCAGATCCTCACCTCCTCCTTGGTCTCATTTCAACAAAGCCTCCCTGCTGAATAAGGAGTCATTCAGGCTGGCAGAATCACTGTTGCTGGTGTTAGTAAAACTTTACTTCAACATTTTTAGTTCCAAGTATCTACTTTTCTTCACTTTTCTCTTTTAACATCAATGACTAGGTAAATCTCCCCAAACAGCCATTCAGCATCCATAAAAGGTCAACTGAGGCCCTCCACAGAACATGCTTCAACATGAAGTGCAAGCAAGTAACTTGAAACACAGCAAAACTGGGCACATTTTCAAGACCGATCTTGCAAGGCACTGACTCTCTGGTTCTACAACGTTTTGCATTCCACAGGGAACTAAGTCTTTTAACTCAAGTCGGGGAGGTTCTTGCTCTCGTAAAAGTACAAGCCATATCAGTGGCCAACCATGGCCCGTTTCAAACACAAAACACAAAAGAATAAGAGAATTTTTACTCTGACTTATTCTTTTGTTCATTAAAAAGCTAGAAAATTATTTTTACCAGTCCTCTTGTATGCACTTGCTGTGGCTAGTAAGGACATTCAGGCTCAGAAGATAAATACAGAAATTATGAACAGTCCTCGTTCATTCCCCAAATTAACTGAAATCCATTTCCAAAACAACAACAGAATCCTCAAAAATGTGGGTCAAAGAAAATGCATGAAAAAGTTTCACTTAACAACAGCATTTTTCCTTCCAAACAAATTCCCAACTTTCGTCTTAGGCAATCTCAGACTCTTCACTCTATTAATAGTTTAATGCATGATAAATAATACATTATTCAAAAGGAACTTGTACTTTCACATTGGGTACAATACTTGCAAGCTACTGGCACTGTCTTCCACTTGATTTCAAGTGACAAGCCCAAAGTCTTTGCAAGGAAAAATAAATCTCCCATTCAAAAGAGATACCGTCTCTGCCTTGCTGAATACATCTTTTTCTTGCAACCAAAGGAAGAAGAAGCAAGAAAGAAGAAATACTAATGTTGAAAATGTACTTCAAAGGGGAGGAGAGCACATAAAAAAGAATGAGGTGTTGTATTTAATTCAGGTCACACCACTTCCAAGAGGACATAGCAGGATTACAAAAGTTCCAAAGATAGGCAACAAATGTGATTAAAGTCGTGCTGATTCTTCTGTATCAGCAGAGACTGAAGATGCTGGGACTTCTTAGATCAGACAAGCAAAATTAAAGGTAGAGATGACACGAAAATAGAGAAGACAATATGATAAAACGTAAAGCAAAGATAAATCAAGGTCTACCATTCAGTCTCTTTCATAAAGCAAGATCAAGGGTACATTCAAGACTATCAGAAGACTGCAAAATTGACAGAATGCATTATCCACCTGTGGAACTTAAGAGTACGTGATATTGTCAGTGCTAAGGGTTCAGGTCGAATAGAAGTCCCAGGCACATTATGCAAGCACAGGTTCCAATGGCATTTTAAAATTTTATTAATTAGTGTTCTGATCTGTCCAACTAAAGTACTTTTCTTAGTTTTTTAGAACAGAAATTCCCTGGTCTTTAATTGTAACAGTGTCAAGAACACTGAATTTTCAGTTTATCAGGTGATCAAAACACTTCACTTTTCCTACAGTCATAAATTAAAATACCACAGAAACAGAAACAAAACATTCTGATCTTAATAGTGTCCATAATTCCATGACAAAACATCTGTATCACATATTTAACTTCCAAATGTCTTGGTGGTCTACAGTGGAGCAAAATAAATTTATAAATACTGGAATTTCAGAAATGAAGCTTCCCATTTCAGCTAGCACCTTCTGTATTGTAAACATCAATACTTTCAATGTGTCTTTAGTAGGAAAAAAACCCCACATTGCCAAGAACAAAACTGAAATACTATCAAACATGAATTAACTGCAAACACAAACAAGAAAACAAATAGCGGCAGACAAGAAGCACCTGTTTGCCAACACATCGTATTACAAAGCTAACAAAGCTTCCACGAGATCATCAGATATCTCATGTTGGAAGACATCCATATGGATCAGGATACTGTGCACATTCATTCATTCATTCTGTAAGTAAACAAAATACACCTCAAGGTGCAAGCCAATTTTGAACAATATATGGGAGTAAACTTTTCCTGTCTCCCGCTATTCTCAGTTTACTGAGGCGTTCAGCCCAGTTGTCACCAGGAAAAGAAGGTTCCTTGTTGGGGTACACTGTGTGCTGGAAGAGAGATAGGCCCTGAGGGCCAGAGAAAGAGCCTCTTTCTTGGACTCAGAGGTGACACTGGGAGTGCAGCCAGGTCACTGGGGATGGGCTGAGAGAGGATTGCGGGTTTATGGACAGTGTTGGGCCTATGAGATGTGATAATTGTAGTTTGTGACCTTATAGGGTATCGTTTACCTTTTACCATAATAGGCAACATGGAAAATAGCCCAGGTGATTGGAGGACACTGAGGTGAGCATCTTTCCTGTTAATATGATGTGATATCCTGTTAGGTACTGGTATTTAGAGGAATTTCAGGTGCGCAATAAAGGCTTTGCACTTTTTCCACCATGTGTGTGGAGTCCATGCCCTTGCATGATTACTGCAAATGGTGCCCCATGTTTGTATATTATTTAAAAGGGGCGATAAGTGGCTTGGTTTTTGCATTTGGCAGTATTTGCCTCACGNCCGTGAGTAGCTGACGCATTCAGTCCCGGACAGGATTGATTTAAATATGGGCAATCAGACTTCTCTTGCCGACCAGCAGTTTGTACTTGACTCTTTGACCTGGCTGCTGGACGCTTGTGAGAAGCCCTACACCCCTCAGTCGCTCGACCGCCTTTTAGCATGGACTGCTGCCTATTATCCAGACCTGACTTCCAATGATGCCTTTTCTGTTGACGTTTGGGACACGGTAGGGGCAGATTTATGGAATTTGGCCACCCAGGGTGATGAGATGGCGGCTGCGCTGTTGCCTCCCTGGCAAGTGGTAATAGAGGCTTTGCAGGAGGAGGACAAAGTTTTAGCAGCCCGCGAGCCTCTGGAGGCTGATTTACCCGTGGCTGGTGCCGCCTTGCCTCCTCTGGCGGCACCTTCAGACTCTCCCTGGGCGGAGCAGGGAGAGCCTGATACCACGGCTGCGCCGGCTGACGCCGTGGAGGCATCTCTCCCTGCGGTGCCGCATCCCTGGGTGGAGCGGGGGGTTCCCGTGACGGTGGACTTACCAGACACCCCGGCGGCGGCATTCCCCCCCACCAGCGGCTTGTCCCTGGACGAGGTGGGGGGCTCCCAGGGTCGCAAGATCAGTGGAACCCCTTGTGTCTGGCGTTGCCCTGCGGGATTGCGCAATTTCTGCCTCGCATTCCCCAGCGGCAGCGCAGGGGGGACTTGAAACCACAAGAGGAACGGACATTCCACTGCCCGGCGCCGCTGCCTGGGCTCGAGTTGTGCTGCCTCAGGACACGGAGGAGGATGATTCCCTGCGGTCGCCTGGTCCCAACTATCTGGGTACAGAACAGGGGTTTTCTTTGGTCCCTGTGCGTGCACTTAGCCCTGAGAGCCCAGTAAAGGGGCTTGGCTGAGCCCTCCCGACCCCCCTGGGTGTTGACTGG
>VXBT01010131.1:0-18099 GCA_013400235.1 Oriolus oriolus | reverse complement strand
GAATGAAAATAAAGACACAACTTAGAAACAGGGAAAAAAGGATATAATTGAGAGATTGTAGGGGAGGGAATCTAATCTGTGGAGGAGGAGTAAAGGGAACCAGAGTGTGTTTCTGTAAAACCGTGTTTGTGGGGACCTTTTCTGTGCACCATAAACTATAAAACCAAGGGATTACTAAACCTGGAGACTGTTTCCTGAGATCTTTCATCCACTTTACATCTCACTATTACCTCACACCACAAGTTAAATCATTGGTAATTCAGTGGTAGTTCACACTGTAGTAGATGAAGAATGCAGTCATACGTTTTATGTATAAATGTTTCCCAAACAGACATGGGAATAACACAGACCAAGGTAGGGGAGTGCTTGTCGAGCTTTGGAAGCATAAAATCTGAGAATGCACTAGCAAGGGAGAAGGAACAGGAGGCATGGAGTGGAGACCCTAAAGGGAGTTTTTGTCTAACATACAGTCAGCAGCAGGGGGAAATGTCTCTGAAGGCCTCAGCAGAAAATGGTACCTCAGAATGAGTGCAGGTCATGTGCCAAAATGTGCTGGTAAATATCTCTTTAAGGGAACAGCAGTTAAATTTTAGCAAAACAGGATGCGGTTTGACATTTACTCAAAAAACCATTTTGATAACGCATCAGCCTCTCTTACCACAACACCACCCCAGCTTCTCAGGACAAGGCACAGGATGTGGCTTTCTATTCACCATTTTACAGGTGGACAGAAAAAGTGACACATTAACGGTCTCATGAAAGCTGTTGGGTTTTTTGCCTCAAGTTATCACACAATCTTCTTGTTACTCAAGTCTGCAGATGGGTCCTGCATGTGCAGCTGCTCTTTCTGTTGTGCAACATATAAAAAAATGAAAACATTTGTAGGTTTGAGGGAGTTGCTGACCTGCTTTTACAAATTAAAAAAACCTTAAAGTTTTTCTAGGCATCTCAAATCAGAAAAGCAAGATAATAAATATCACAGACTTGTAGAAAAATTATGATGGGAGGGGACTTCTGGAGGTGTCTCAATCCAAATTCCTGTTCAAAACAGGGCTAACTCCAATGCTCCAACTCATGTTGCTCAAGGCTTTGTCCGGATGACTTCTGAATATCTTCAAGGACAGAGATTTGACAAGATCTCTGAGAAACCTGTTCCAGCACTGAAGCATCATAAAGAGAAAGTATTTTTTGTTATGTCTAATTAGAGTTTATCTTGATGCAGCTTGTTCCCACTTGATCCCACTATGCCCCTCTAAGACTACAACTCTGGTTAGGCAGTTGGAGTCATGCAATTATTCATCTTTTAGCCTTCTTCTCTCCATGATGAACAAAATCAATTCCCTCAGCCTCTCTTATGTTTCTGCTCCAGTGCCTTGATCATCTAAGTGACTGACCCTCTGCTTCCCTCTACTGTTTTTGATATCTTTGTTGCCCTGGGGCTGGGGCAGGGCAGGCATGTGTATGGACTAGAGAGGTGGTATTGCAGAGGTAGTCTCAGGAGTTCTTCAACATGCTAACTGCACCCTTGTTAATGCAACCAAAAATGCAACTAGCCTTCAGTGCTGAAAAGGCTTGCTGCCTATTCATGTTCAATTACTTTTCTGCAAAGCTGTTCTCCTAGCCAGCCAGCCGGTATTTAAAGGACTCACATAAAGGCTCTTTCGCCTTTTTCTCCAGGGGTGTGCCTGTAATCCAATAATTCCCTTCCCAATGAAGAAAGACTGCACAATAATCACAAAATGAAATTTTCCCTTGAAGATCAGTATGGTTATCCTGCATGTGTCGTAATACTCCTTTGCCCTACAACATTTACAATAGAATCTGACATAATTCAGACTGGGCTAAGAATAATCTCACAGTGTGGATGCTATGTCTAATTATGGAATGTTCCCATTTTACATCCTTTATTTAAACCTTTCCAAAACTTGAAACACATTATTATTATTCTTTATTTCATAACTAGCAAATTATGCAGGTGACTTTTATAAATCACAAGAACCTTGGTTCGTGCTTTTTTGGTTTAGAACAATTTAAGACAATTTGTTATATTATCATCATGAAATGCTTACACCAAAGAGTATCTCAGGCTATGACTAATCCCACTGCATCAATTACACTATCTGGGAGAATGGTGGTGATGCAAAGACACTGATAAGTCTTTTTGTGTGACACGCAAGAGTCTTCATGCCAAACCAGAAATATCCTGTCAGGGAGAGGTGATGTAGTAAATAAATTTATATTCACATCCTGTTTGTTCATCCCTCCATATTTTTGTCTTCAAAATATGGATGCTCTTTGAAGCAGTGTTCGTATCCGGACTTAGCTCACAGTCAGAAACCTACAAGACCTTGAGAAACATCACAAAGTTGCCTTGAATAAAAAAAGCCCTCAGAACTCAGCCACAGAGAGAAGGAATAAACCAGATTAATACTGACTGTTGTTGCTTATTGAGTTGTGAGAGAGGTAGATAGATGGATGTGATGCATATAGGCATGGGCTTCACCATGCAGCCAGAAGTAAACTCCATAGTCAGAGCAATTTCTGAACAAATGAAAATCTACATGTTATTTTTTTCTTAAATGTGAACTCATTCTAAATTGCATACTACTCTGACTACCTCCCTTTCTACTTTATACCCTCCATATACATATAACTTTTCAGGACTTTGTCTATGCACTTGTAGGCCATGGTAATGACTCTTTTGTCATTTTAATCCAACCTGTTGCATATTAGTTCTGTTTAGATTCTATTCCTTCATTTTTTGTTCAGACTCCTTTTCATCACTGTTGACAATGGTAATTCTACAGTTATCTTGTGATCGGGTTTCCAAGCACAGTGAAAAACATTGTGGTTCAGGAAGGAATGAGAGTGCATATAGAAGTCACTATCTCTAAAGTATTTCAGACTTGTATATGTCAAGCAACTGTTCTGTGTCAGGTAAGAAAATGTCTTAGGGGACAATAACTTGTGGTTGTGTAGGCTACAATTTACATTTATTTTATGTCTGCATTTGGTTAACTGTCTTTATTGATTGTCCTGATGAGATGGAGGATAAATGTCTGATCAGGAAAGAGGAGTTCAGCAATTAACCTGCACTTCAAATACCTATTTTGCCTAGGTCTTATTTCTACCTATTCTTGTTCCCCCTTCTCAGTAACATCTAGTTTGTGAGTAGGTGATTGCCCTACACACACTTCTCCTGTGCTGAGAGCGGCTCCCTTCGGCGGGAAGGTGCTGAAAGGGGAGAGGTTTATGTAAAGAAAGCAAGTGACTTTGAAGTGTTGTGTCCAAACTACTGGCACAGAAATAGATGCCTGAGTGGTTCAACTTCACAGACAAAATATCCAAATAGAATTCCTCACGGCTTGGCCGGTTAGCTTGGAATCCAGCACCAAAGTCACCCTCTTGCTTTTCATTTGCACCATAGGAAAAATAAATCAATTGCATAGCCTTCTTTGGCTGCTGCAGATACCAGTACATAGAACTGTGACCATTATTTTGACTGCATTTCAGAGTAGCGGTCTCGTCTTCTCTCACCACAAGACCTGGGGTTTGGGTGATTTCAGCTCCTGTAAGACAAAACAAAATGAAAACACAGTAAAACAAGTAAGCTAAATTGTCCCAGCAGCAGAGCAGGTATTACGGCTCTACTGATTCCTTACTTGTTCCAAAGAAGTACATGGCCACGCACAGGGCTGTCCACATCCTCATTTCTGCCTCGGGAGTCAGTGAACCTACTCCTATATGGGACTTATATAGGTCTGTTTCACCTGCTTCCCCTAAACCTGTAGCAGCTGTCTCTGTAACAGCTACATCTACACTGAAAAACAAGCTCCTTCCTGCAAGATTTCAAGCAAACACTTTATTTGAAGTGCATGCGTTGAAAACACACAGAAAGTTTCAAACTGACTCATCTGGAAGCTTTTCATACTCTACCAGACAGGATGTTGTCATGTGTGACAACTGAGGTTTTATTTACGCTTGCATGTCTGATTTTACCTTTTGATATTGTGTTTCCAGAATAAACCAGAAAATGTTTAGTGCAACCAAATAAAGTGGTTTTATTTTGTATTGGTAACTGATGGATTTTTCTTTCTGGAAAAACACAATACCTATGCTTAGACTTTAATTATTTTTCTTCCTTCTCCACCTGTTAGAACAAGCATGCATGATACTATTTTGTGAAGAGCTTTACATGGGAGACTTTTGCAGCCTTAGCACACAGCAAAAATGAAGGAAAATTGGGTTATCCTGAAGCAAATATCTAACAATTCTTGTCCAGCAGTACCTGTACTAATTATAAGTGCATCTTGCAGGATCCAGAGGGATACCACAGATCCTGATACAATCTTTTAACCTCTATTAAGAAGACCGATTGCTGTCCTACCATGGTGTTTTGGAAGCACAGTGGGAACCATCACAGTACTCATATTGGCCATTTATAGCTTTGAAGTGTGGCCCCAGAGGCCAGTGCTCATATCAAGCAACACAAGATCTGTGCTACTGGAACTATTCTTTCTTATTTAAGTGAAAGGGTACCATCTGGTGGAGTGAGGGGGTGTTAACTGTGATCCTTAGAGGATTATTTTTCACAGTTCTTTATTTTTGCACTGGCAGATATCCATGGAAAAGGGGCTGGAACTAATGTACCAGAGATACATATGTCTGTTGTTAAACTGGAGACTGTGAAATGCTGCATTGAAAGTGTTGACTCACAAGTACACAGGTTCTTTATCTGGACAAGAAAAATCTCAGAGCTGATATCGAGAATGGGATTTCACAAACCCAACATAATGCAGATGAGAAGGGGAGCTAGTGTGTGTAGCAGCTGATGAAGTTCCTAACTAGACATGCTGTAAAAGTTGTCCTAAGATCCAGGTAAACGGGCTCTTTTCACTCGGAACACAGAATTAAGAGTTGTCCTCTGGCTTTATGTGGGGGCAGAAGAGGGGACTACTTCTATTATAGGTGATATTATAGGTAAAACCTTTGAGAACAATATCCAGATTCAAATCCCATGTTGTTTTTTCAAGACAGGATCTGAATCCAGACAAACCAGCTCTCTAGTGCACTGTGTAGTAGGGTATCACAAAAAGATTAATGACTGTTTTTATACTGTATAAAAAATAAAAATTTATAGCCTAGACTTTCCACATGGAACAGATTCTGTGTTCAATCAATAAATATTTAAGTGTTTAATACAAAATGAAAGAATTTCAAGACGAAAATCTGACTCACAGCATCCTGTTTCACACCAGTGGTTAAGTCTAAGTGGTTATGTGTGGCCAGTTGCAGGGAGAGACCTCCTCACCTAATCCTGGCAGTGAGTTTGTTGGGAGCTTGGTCTTCCTGATGAAGCTGTAAAAATAAAGGCATCAAAATGTCTTGCTGTCGCTCTGAGCATAACATGGCCAATAACCTGTTCACCTAATCAGCAGCTCAATGCTGTCATACGCTTACTTTCTTCTTAATGGGATGAACACATGTAACATGGGCTTCACTCTCAACAAATGTTATTATTATCCTTTTAGCCATGGTTTTTGAAAAATTTTGTGTGACTCTGAAATTACAAGATGTGGAAAAAAGTTATTACTAGCAACGTTAACGGAACCAATCTAGTAAATACAAATACATCTTTCTAGTAAATACAAATACAGAAAAAAATTTACGCTATTACACCTGCAATTTAAAAAATTTAGAAAAATAGTGTGCCTTTTTTTCCCATTTTTCTTTTTTTTTCCTTTCTTCTTTTTTAGTAGAAAAAAAATTGTTTGAATGCTCTAACTATTGTCCTGTCAGAAAAAAAAGCCAAGATGAGATGTAGAAAACATGCTCTTTTCTTCCTACATTTGTCAAGTTTATTTAAAAATTAGTGTTACATATGCCACCTTCCAGTCATGGGTATCAGGAACATTTTACATGAGAGAAAACTCACTCTTGTCTGTAAGCCAGCTATTTCAGACTAGTATTGTCACAGCATTTTTGTTTGAAAAATATATTATAATGGCATTTTGTATCATTTGCATGTTCCATAATCTCTTCTCTGGTCAGTTCAATTTCAGACCACACTTCTGGTGAGGATGAGCTACACAAAGAAGGATTTCAGTGTGGGTTTCAGTGTGGATTTCATAACATCCAGAGATGTTGCAAAAATATTTATCTCATAAATCAAGAGTCTCTTAGCTCTCTTCACTGACAGAATTTTGGAATGCTAGTGTTATTCAGGGCTCATTGATAGGTTTTCTTTCAGGAGATCCCTAACTCCTTGATGATGTCTCTGTTTCAGAACCCTGTGTTCTCAGTGAGGGTCATGGAAGTTTCAACACAAGACTGTTGCCATTACAGCTAAGCCACTGGCAATGCAGGTTTGGTACTGTCTCCTTTCTACTCAGGCCCAGAATTTCAATCCACTTTTTTCAGGATAGCTTCTTTGGTTTTTTCATTTGAACCAGTTCTAAATTCTTATTGCAGACATAACAGAATTAAGGAATGGACTGTTTATCATGGGAACATCCATTGGTGAGGGTGGAAGGGAAAGAACTGGCTTACTGACAGAAACTTCGTCTGTTCAGCTACTCACAGTTAGAGTAAAGGAGATTATTTTTTGTTGTTTCAGGACCTGCATGTGCTTGGTCATACTGAAGGCTCCTGGCATAGTAATGCACCCCAATGTTTTGGGTCTTCCTTTTTTCCTGATAAAGTGTTTTTATGCTCAGTGTAAAGTTCTTTTGCTGCCTGCACTAAAACATACTGTCTCAACTCCCTGAACTGGTTGCTGGAAGCAGTAAATGCAAGATTGTCTCTGTGCCCCTCCTGCTGGAGAATCAGAGAATCCACCTGAAAAAGAAAGAAAGAGAAAGACAGAGGGAAGCTGTAAAACAAACAAACAAACAAACAAATAAACGCAGAGAAAGCAAAAAGTCTCATACATAGCAGATCATTTCTGTTCGTGTTTTTAGTGAATGTCATGATAAAAAGAAGAAGCAATGGCTACCCAGGTATCTTTCTTTCCTTTAACATCTCTCATCTCAGATAATTTTCCTTCCTCCAGGCAGGTAAAAGCTATAGATCAGTTTAATCACATACCATTTCAGACTTTCTATCTTCCCCTGCCATTTGTATTAACCTTAAGCTTATTCCTAATGTGCTTTGTAACTCCCATATAGCACACTTACAGATTATTTCCATTCTCCCCTCTTCCCACCTTCTTATTTTTCCTCAATTAAAACTCATCATTTCTAAACAAATTTTCTGTGCCTGTACCAACTACGTGGTCCTTTTACATCAAGGCCTGCCACACCTCACAGCTGTGATCAGACTGTACTTTTGTTGGTCTCCAGATAACAAAGCAACCTTTTAAAATTTCCATTACTAGGCTTTCAGATGACTACTTTTTGTCATCTTGTAAGTGTTTAAGAACACAAGAAACTCTCAGGCCTCCCGCACCCACTCATCTGGTCTGATGAACTACACAACCTTGTCCTACCCTCTGTTCTTTCAAACACAGATACGGAATGACAGGAATTATACTGAAAGCCTCCTTCAGTTTGGCAATCAACACTAGAATAAAGCACATTCTCACATTCATCCAGGTTTAGTCTTTCATATCACACTACTCAGAAGCCATGAATATCCTGTCCTGCAGGACTGATGACTCCTTGGGCAGCTGATCACAACTCCTACTAGTCTGCTCCTATTTTAGCTGCCAGCATCAAGCATGTTGCAGGCCTACTGATCTTTTGCTTCTGACTAATAGACCAGCCTGTGAGTGCTTTAGAAAGGAGAGCCAGTGGGAGAACAGGCAGCATTAGAAGTCAAATGGTAGAAGAGAAAGGTTGGCATAAAGCTAAGTCCTCTTGTCTATTAACAGTGCAACTACTGTGGTGAGAGGGAAGACAGAACTGGAAACAGCAGACAGGAGACCAACAGGTGTGTTGCCTCAGCCAGAAGAGAGCTAGGTGGAGGCTCAAATAAAGAGAATAGAGAGTCAAGGAAAGGATGTTTAGTTAACTTGCAATGCTGCGGACCGAGATGCAGCAATTATATCTGCTTGTCCTTCACCTAAGCAATGCCTAACATTCAAGGTATTGATTTTGAGTATATTTGCTGTCAGTGCATCCAATAAAATACTTTGCAGGGGAAGCAAAAGCTATAGACCTCTAAATTCTCATGTAAGTAAAGAAGCATGCTTTACAGCACAGCTGCAAATAAAACCTAAAGGATGCTGGCTGCCACACATTCTTGAGTAGAAGATACTGCTCATTAACTATTCAATAGTTTACTGAAAAACCAAGGAAAGAAGACAAGTCAGCAAAACCTTAAAAACAGCCTGAAACTGTATTTTATCACATGGTGATAAAAGTATTTAATTGCAGAGTTTTCTTTCTGGCACATCTGTACAAAATCTCACATATAACCACCACACAATTTCTTTGCTCCCAATCTTACACATATGATTAAAAAAAAAACAAACCAAAGCATTTGACTGCAAACAACATAAAAATAACATAGGGCCAGGCAATGAATAAAGTGAGAGTCACATACTGGCAGGACCAAGAAAAACTGCTTGCATTTTATCATGCTAGCAGGACTGTACAGGAGAAGGAAGAAATCCTTCTGGCTGATGATACTACACAGAAGTATAACCCCACAGTATTTAAGGTAGTTTTAATTAATGATATAACTATATATTTGGTATGTGCACTCAGGATGTGATTGAGAAAGAATACTACTATTTTTATATGTCACAACTATCCATTTTTTCACTGTTCAGATTAGTCAAAAATATTATTACATACTGGCTAAAATTGACTAGAAGCTGATTCTATGAACAGTTAAACATGGAGGGGAAGGTGGGCTGAATCTGAGTGCCACTAATAACTTTTTTTGTAGTTTGATGAGCATGATCTATCACTGTGCAACAATGTACAGAAACCCTATTATATTTTGTAATTCTTATCACACCCTGAGAAAATAACTCATGCAGTTAGTTATACTTGCTTGAACACACTTCTTCTTTGGGAAAGAAGACGGGAATCAGAAATAACAGTTAAGTCCATAAACTCCCTTATTTGTGGTGATGTTTGGTGTTCTGTTGGTAATCAAAGTACTTCTTGAAAGAAAATAATGTCAACATAAAAAAAATCACAACACGTTCTGGTTGGATCTGTTCTTATCTCAAGCCTTCATGCCCCACACTGGCAAAAAGGACTATCGTGGGTTTAAGCTCAGCTGGAGATGAAACACCACACAGCTGCTCATTCCCCTCCACCTCCCCCCCCTCCCCCCATGGTGGAATGGGGAGGAGAATCAAAATAAAACTTGTATGTTGAGATAAAAACAGTTTAATAACTGAAAATAAAGTCAAATGATTGAGATAAAAACAGTTTAGTAACTGAAAATAAAGTCAAATGTAATAATAATAATAATTATTATTATGGTTATTACTGATACTACTACTACTACTAATGAAACAAACTAGTGATGCACAACACAATTGTTCACCACCCTCTGACCAATGCCAGGCCTCACTTCTCAACATCAGACTGGCTGTTGTTCCATGAACTCCCCCCAGTTTAAATACTGGGCATGATGTTTTATGGTGGGGAATATCCCTCTGGCCAGTTTGGGTCACCTGTCCCAGCTGTGCTCCCTCCCAGCTTCTTTTGTGTACTTCCTCACTGGCAGAGTATGAGACATGGAAAAAGGGGTGATAAATGACTCATGATAAACACGACTTAGCAAAAAACCAAAACATCAGTGTGTTACCAACACCATTCTCTTTCTGAATCCAAAACGCTAAACTGCAACAGCAACAGAGAAGAAATTAACTCTACCCCAGCTGAAACCAGGACAATAAAGTACAAATAAGCTTTATTCTTTCAATTGAAAATTTGAATATCTTGACTTTTTCATAGAGAAAGATAAAGGATTTTAAATAAGCATTAATAAACTTTCATAACTAAGATATATGTGAGTTTTGCCATTGTTTTAACACTATTGGCTTTAACAAATACACTTGAATCCACAGAAAAACCCTTATTACATTTTCTTTACAAGCTTTTGAAGTTGTTTAGTGAAGCTAAAAAAGAGTTTGGGGAGCAATGTGATTATAGGAATGAACTTGTATTGATGTACATGCAAAATGTGATAACACAATTTTCTCTCAAACTATGAAATAAAGCTGGCATCAAATATATGTCAATAAATTTGTATATGCAGACACATAGGAATATGTTATAAAGGACAGTGGGGTTGACTTTTGTAGTCCTCAAATGTATGAGTTACCTTGAATTAATTACTAAGTTCATTACTTGGGGAGTTAATTAGTTTGCAGTTACCGTTTGTTGAATCTGTTTGGGAGACATTGTTTGAGAGGAAAGGGAAATAAGATTTGTGGGTTGGTGCTTGTTCTATGTAGTGTTAGTTGTTCTGTGTAAAAGCACTAGGCCCAAGTTTGATTGACGGGGAACTCTCTGGAAGAAAAGTGTTAGTTACGATTAGCATAAAGGGATAAAACAAATTAGTTGTTTCATCCCTTTAAAACAAATTAATTATTGCATTGGATCAGCCATTCACCAATCACTCGGCGCCCTGCAATCACCCCATCCGAACTGACCAACCGGCTAGACTATGAGCTCACCTGCATCCAATCAGTGTGTTACTAGGGGGAGCGCTCTCGGGGAGGGGGTGGTGCTCCCAGGAGGGCTATAAAAACTGACTTCCCCAGAGGTCCTGGTCTCTGACCAACTGGCCCTGGCCATACACCTGGTGTGGGTCAGGTCCTCCTCCCTAGGCAATAGCCAATCAGCTTTGGGAACCTTAATTGCTCTGTTAAAATTTCATAAACTGTTCCAGAGAGATTGGCTTATTTGTTTACTTCAGAATATAAAAGATTAGACATCAATTAATCTCTTATTTCTGCAGTTTACATAAGATCATATAAGAACTTGGCTGATTTTCTACCAGCAGTAGGGCTAAAGGATGTATTCCTATTCATATTATTCACTATAGTTACATTTGTATTAAGACACTCTAAAAGAAAGCAGAAGACAAAGTTTATTTATATTTTAAAAACTGTTATAGTTGTCAGGAAAATCCACAAACACCAGAGGTTTATGTCCAAAAAGGAGACAGAGGAGTCCTGCAACTTTATTTGAGTAAAGGGAGAGAGTCCACCGGGGCACATGCCCGCGGGGTTTTCTCTCGAGGTTTTGGAGGGCGCAGCCTCCTTTCATCCCAAACTCCCAGCCACGTTACCCTCTTCCTTTCCCCATTGCCTGAGGCACTAGGAAGGTACAGCCCTCCCAAACCGCCTCCCACATATTCCCCCCTTGAACCTACTATTTTACCCCAAAGTTCAGAAGTTCGGGCTTGTGCAGACCCTTGTCTGTTTCAGGAGCCAACCTGTCGCGCTCTGCAACAAACCTGCTGCCCAAAGTCAGTGGAGACATTAAGACCCATTTCAAACACATTAACACCCATATTTTCACCCATCAAATTGTTTGCAAAGATTTCCTCTCATAATGCAGTCCAGAGAAGACGTTATTTATAGCCTTTTTTTCTACTTGAAATTTTCCAGCATTTTTCTGTCCCTAAAACAAGTTCTTACGCAGCATTTACCCTTGAGTTCTCCTCGACCTGAGGGAAAATGTCAAGTATCTCTAGAAAAGACTGCATAAAGAGCAGCATTAGGATATACGCAGTGTTTTGAGGTGCTATCAAGTCAAATGCCTGGTCATGGTCTATTGGGATGTCTCACATTTACAGGATAAAATACCTGTGATCTAAACTTTATTATGAGCTCATAAAGAAATGCAGCCAGTCTGACAAACAGGGTCTCAACTAGACTAGTCTATCACAGGAATTCACTGTGATATCATATGGTTTCAAATCATACGGTTTCAAAACACCCATAATTGTTAATTCATGACCTTACAAGGAAAAAAAATCAATTGGTCATCTAACTAATAGTGACAATGTTCATCCTTCCTCTTCCATCACGCTTTGGGCATCCCCTGTGAAACACTGGGAAGCATGGAAGTCCCAGCAGCCAGCTGCTACTGTGTCTGTTCCAAATGCATTTGGAGTAAGCTGATGGTTTTATATCTTCCAGCCTGAAGGTTTGGTCTAAATCATTTTCATAAATTAGCAGATTGTGCAGGAAGCGCCAGACAGAGACGATGGCTGCAGGAACCAGGGATCTGCAGGTGACAATGGCTGCATAATGGCCCTTTGCCCCTTTCTGGGCACCTGTCCTGCCTACCGGTGCTCTCTCTTTGACCAAGAGTCTGCCCCCAGGATACATCAGGCCTTAGCACGAGCTGTGCCAGCCAACTCCTGAGCAGGGTTTTAGTGAGCAGACACAATGCCTAAACAAGATTTAAGAACAACTTGTTCCCTGTTCATTAGTAAAATCTCAGTGCAGCATGAGTCAAAAGAAATTGTCCTTCCCACACATAATTAAACTGATTGTGAGCTGATCCTATTTCCCCTTCCCCTAGGGCATGAACACACTTGAGGGCTCGCCTTACTTTGGATTTCTCACTGATAAGCATTCCTTAGACTGAGGTGGATGAACCACATTCCATACATCCTGAAAATGCAGATTTTAAGACCACTCTCAAGGAGAAGGCAGTTTTATATTTTCCAGTGAAACTCATTTTTATGTGTAAAACAGCGGTGAAAAAACATACAAAACTTATCAGAGATAGTGACAAAAATCAATAAAAAGCCTTTTGATTAACTCAGAATTTTCTTTGGAACTTGGGAATAATTGTACTTTTGATCTGAAATAAACCCTCTGAAAAGACTTTACTAATGAGAAGTTCCTTTTTCATTCGTCTTCCGAGATTAACAAAAAGTAAGCAGCCTGTATTTATCAGGAAGCAGTCCGGGGCACCTCCCTTCAGTGAGGGTGGGAAGTGCCAGCTGAAACCAGCACAGTTCTGCCCAGCTGGTAAAGAGCTCTGTGCAAGAGCTGTGCTTGCCTGGCTCAGCAGGAGGCTGCAGGCACCAGCAGCACACCTCTTGTGTCACTGCTGGTGAAACTCCCTGTGCTCATGGGAGCTGCCTCTCCTGCCGACCAGCTGTGACACGTTTGTGCAGGATGCCCACACTCTCCAGAGCAGCACAAACCACCAGCGCTGGGAAAGCTTCCTCACGGGCTAGCTGCTGGTTCAGAGGAACACTGCCACTGCAGCTTTCGGAGAAGCTGGCCCGATGACCCCTGGAGCTGAAAAATGAAACAGGGAGGCTACTAGAAGGTCTGAGAGCACTCATCTCAGAGAAGGAGGAAAAAAAAGAGACGTCACACCTCTTGATCCTGACAGCTCCAGTGTGTTCTTACATTCAGCAGCTGTAAGAAGGAACAAAACGAACAACAACCATGTCAGCATTTTCCTGTCCTGCAACTGCACTGATGTCAGCAAGAGATATCAGGCGCTTTGAAGCCAGATGTTCTATATGTTGCCTGGATTTTATTTTTCCCCTACAAAACCTTCCTTTTTCCAGTCTTCATTAATTCATTCCTCTGGATTTGTTATTTGGTCATGCTGTGGCTCTTACTTTCCCTCCTTTTACTGGAGTCTCCTTTTATTCCCAATCCTCCCTCTTTAACCATCATTTCAATTTCCTGAAAAATCTGAAATTAATGCTTTTCCTGTGGTGCTTTATTCAACATTCGACTTCCACAGATTCATTTTACTAGAGAATTACTGAAAAACTGGGTATGAAATCAATCCTATTTTCCTGGAGTACTCCTTTTATGAGTTATGATGTTCCATCTTTGAAAGAAGAGATAAATGTACATTAAACATGAGTTTTTCATTTTAATGTCTGTTCTTCTTTACATATGAACTTGAGTATAGAATGCTGAACCCTGAACTGACTAGGCATGAACCTCTTGGCATATGGCAACTACCCCTTCTCTTAAATGACTGGCTCAAAACATTTATTGATTTCGTCTTGCTCGGGCAGTAGCTCAGTCCAGGAAAATGAAGAATTTCAGCAGTTCATTAAAAAGCACTTCATATCAAAGGAATGACAGAAAGTCGGTAGATAGAAATACTAGACTGCCTGATTAGACTGCCACACACTCATTGTAAGGCAGATTGACACAGGCTGTGTTTTAAGATAAATGTGAATGAGAAAGAAAAATGGACTTGTAGGAAGCAAAAGATAGGTAATTTAGGACTAAGGTCTGTCCCTAGGACACTGAGGTAGAAGCAAGACACTAGGCTAGTTTATTTATGGAAAAAAAGCAAACCCACCTTACTGTGTACAGAATAGCTTTACTTTCTTTACAGGCCACAAACTGACCCTCAAAAATAGTCTTGCACTTATCTGAAGTTGCAGCATTTTTTTGAAGCTATTTTTTTTCTCTGAACCAGAGAATTCTTAGTCAAGGATGCAAACCTGCAGTTACAGACAGAAATCTTTCAACCACATCCTTGCTCATCTTGTTGAATGTGAAACCGGAAAGCACTTCACTGCAAGCAACCTACATTGGCTGCTTTGGGAGAGGTGTCCTCTTCCTCATCTGCATTTTGTGCCCAGACAAGCTGTTTGCTATGTTCTCTCTGAACAGACACATAATCAACTTCAACAAAACAGCAACCATACCACACATTCTGCATGCACACATAGTATTTATTTATTTATTTGTTTGTTTGGATGACCTCCAATCTTGCTGCAAAGCACAGCAGCAAGTTCCCCATTTTTTTTTCCTTTTTTTTTTTTCTGCAGCTCTTTGTTGTTCACTTGGTTATACTTTGTCAAAACTGTTACTCCTTTTATGCAGCAAGTGAGATGCAGTGCAGGTGAGATCTAAGTACATATGGTCCTCACAAGCCTGACTCTAATTGATAGACCTTGTAGAAGTAGTCCCATGACATTTTCCATAAAACCTACTGTATTTTTAAGATGACATTTCCCTGCTCTTGCCTGTACAAGGACTGATTTATTGTCTCAGTAATGCTAATGGGATCTGATAAAAACATCTGTGTTTTGGTAAAGTAACATAGCCATTTGTGTCCGGGGCAAACACCTTAAGCTGGCTTTTCCTGAACGACAATCTGCCTTTAAAATGCTCCCAAGAACCTTTATGCATCAATCCAGTGGTCACTAAGTAGGAGAGAAAGCCTTCAGATGAGCCAGCAGGAGAGAACGGGCAATTTGTAAATATGGTCCATGAAAGATCACTGGAGCTTTTTCTAACAAATGCAAGGCAGGGTCTGCAGGCCAGTGGTGCATTTCACCCATCTTACCAACAACACAGGTGAAGACCTGCTCACAACACAGCTTAGACAAGGAATGGGTGCTAACACTTGATTTTAAATACAGATTTTGGGGCGAGGGACAGAAACTGCATTTCTGGAGAGTGCAGGTGAGTTTGTCTAGAACAATTGAGGTTTATTGGTGCACTCAGGACCCTGTCTTGGCTGAAGGAGTACAGCTTCAACAAGCATCACTGGGGACGTAACAGACTCAGGAGAAAAGACTTACTTAAACCACAGGTAGCATCACTTAGAATTCATGAGTATCCTTGAAATGCCAGAGATTAGGTAGATAGTTTCAAATGGCTTTCCCTACTGAGTTCAGTATCCTGAACTGTGCAGTGCTAGCAAGGACCCAGAAAAGGAGAGGGTTAGTACTTTTCCAAGTTTTGGGTTTTTTTTTTTATTTCATGGAATTTGAATACGCAATGCTTTTATACGCCTGGTTCTGGTAGGCGTGAGGGATGAGCCGGAGGTCGGTGGGGCAGAGCCGGTGCTTTGGGGCGCTCGCATGGTTCCGCCAGTCGGCAGTACCAGCCGTGACCACCGGGCGGCACTGTTCAGCCGCAGAACCGCCCCCCGGACCCAGCGCGCAGCCTTTGGAAGGGGCGCCCCGAAATCGCCTGCCTTGGGTGACTTTACACCCACAGACAACCGGAGTTCCATGCTCTCCTGAAAGGGCCAGAGAAATTCTAGGCCCTCCAATATATTTACCCTGTATTCAGACTTTAGCGCAAGGAAAAATGTATTACTTGTTCTCAAACACGTTCACCGGCTCTCTATTCTCCTGAGCTCTAGTTCAAAACTACACTCTCTATTCTGTGTTCTTCTTTCTTCAATTCTTTTTCGTACCTTTTTCACCGATCTTACTCTTCTCTCTTTGCAGCCTGGACTCTTAATACATACAAACTTGGGAACGAGAGGCTGGAGAGCCCTGTGGAAAGGGATATAGGGGTTTGGGTTGATGGCAAGTGGAATATGAGTCAGCAGTGCCCTGGCAGCCAAAAAGGCGAACCATGTCCTGGGGGGCATCAGGCACAGCATCGCCAGCCGGTCGAGGGAGGTGATTGTCCTGCTCCGCTCTATGCTGATGTGAGCTCACCTCAAGTTCTGTGTGCAGTTTTGGGCACCACAGTGTAAGAGGAACATCAGATTATTAGAGTGTGTCCAGAGGAGGGTGACCAAGATGATGAAAGTTCTCTAGAGCAAGAGGTCACTTGGTTTGTTCAGCTCAAAGAAGGCTGAGGAGTGACCTACAGCTTCCTCATGGGATAGAGTGGGAGGTGCTGATCTTCTCTGTCTGGGACAGACACAAGGAAATCTAGAATCATTAAGGTTGGAAAAGACCTTTAAGATCATCAAATCCATAAACCATAAACCCAGCCCTTCCAAGTCTGTCTCTAAGACATGTCCCTAACTGCCACATTTGCACATCTTTTAAATACCTCCAGGGATGGTGACTCATCCACTTTCCTGGACAGCCTGTTCCACTGTTTGATAAACCTTTTGGTGAACAAATCTTCCGTATTCCAATCTAAACCTGCCCTGGCACAACTCGAGGTTGTTTCCTCTTGTCCTGTTGCTTGTTACATGGAAAAATAGACTCACCCCTATGGGCTACACCCTCCTTTCAGGGAGTTCTGGAGCGTGATGAGGTCCCCCTGAGCCTCCTTTTTTCCAGGCTAAACAACCCCAGCTACCTCAGCAGCTCGTCACAGGACTTGTGCTCCAGACCCTTCACCAGCTCTGTTGCCTTTCTCTGGACATGCTCCAGCACCTCAGTGTCCTTCTTGTAGTGAGGGGCCCAGAACTGAACACAGGACTCGAGGTGTGGCCTCAGTAGTGCCAAGGACATAAGGGATGATCACTGCCCTGGTCCTGCTGGCCACACTATTGCTCATACAGGCCAAGATGCCATGGGCCTTCTTGGCTACCTGGGTACACCGGCAATTTGTGTTCAGCCATATCCCCAGGTCCTTCTACACTGGGCCACATTCCTTTCACTCTGTTCCAAGCCTGTAACTATGCATATTTTGACCCAAGTGCAGGACTCCGCACTTGGCCTTACTGAACCTCTTACAGCTGGCCTCTGCCCCTCAATCCAGCCTGTCCAGATCCCTCCGCAGAGCCCTCCTGCCCTCCAGCAGATCAACACTCCCACCCAGCTTGGTGTGTCCTGCAAACTGACTGAGGGTGCCTCTGATCTCCTTGTCCAGATCACCAGTTAAGGTATTGAACAGGACTGGCCCCAGTACAGAGCTCTGGGGCACCCCACTAGTGATCAGCTGCCACTTGGATGTAACTCCATTCACCACCACTTCCCAGGCCCAGCCATCCAGCCAGTCTTTAACCCAGTGAAAATACACATGTCCCAAGTGATGAGCAGACAGTTTCTCCAGGAGAATGTTGTGGGAAATGGTGTCAAGGGCTTTGCTGAAGTCCAGGTAGAAGATAATATCCACAGCCTTTCCATCACTAGGCAGGTCACCCTGTTACGGAAGGAGAGCAGCCTGGTCAAGCAGAGCTTGCCTTTCCTAAATCCATGCTGGCTGGGCTTGAATCCTTGCACATGGCTGTGTGATGGCACTCAGGATTAGCTGTTCCATTGTCTCCCCTGGCACTGAGGTCAGGCTGACAGGCCTGTAGTTCCCTGGATCTTCCTTCTGGCCCTTCTTGTGGATGGGCATCACATTTATCAATGTCCATTTGATGCCTTAGGTATTAATTTTTATATTTTTCAAATCCTGTACTGCTTAGTATGTAACTCTGAAATTTCATATAGCCTGTTAGCTACTGTTCGTTCATGCTGGTTAGACATAACAAA
>VXBT01010129.1:157328-195082 GCA_013400235.1 Oriolus oriolus | reverse complement strand
GGTCTGTGTCTCAATCACTGACAGGATAGGTGGATATTCATAATGGGAGTAAGATCTCAAGGTGCAGCTATTAAGGTATTTTAGGGTTATCTTAAGGATGTTGGCTTAGAATTGAGGATTTCCATTGAGGCAGCAAATGTTGCATTGTGCCCCAGTTCCTGCCACAGAGTCCTGGACCCAGCTCATCAGGGGCCCGATGGTCTGGCCCTTCTGAGTCTCAAGCTGCCCACCCAAACATAGCTGCCCTGAGGCAGCTGGGCGGGAAAAACAGTTAGCTTCAGCGGGAAAGACATGACACCCTGCTCGTAAGCAATGGCCACCGCACTTCCCACCTCCCAGTTATGCTGTCCCTTACTATTTGCCCATGTTCCCCCTCCCCGCCTACCCCTTCTCCTATTAGTTGTTATGTAATGTTCCCCACCTCTGTACCTCCCCTTAACAGTACCCTTATTGGTTGTTTCGGGTCTGCTCCACCCCTGCCACCGGAGTATTAAACTTCCTGCACAGAGCGCTGCAGAGCTTTTTCTTGGTCTGCCTGCTGTTAATAAAGCCGTTCCTGCTCCCCAAAGAAAAGTCCCTTGCCTCCTTCCTTTCTCCTCCGTGCCTTTTCCATCGGTGGTCGAGGCGAGCCCTGCTAGAGACCTCGCCCATCCTCCCACCGACGATTAGCCTCCACCCTCCTCCGCAGCTGCGAGGCAAATTTGCTCGGTGCTCAGTCCAGCCGAGCTAGCCTTTTATAGAGCACTGCAGCAAGCAAACATAAAAATAGGCTTTTCAGTTTATTGTGTCTGCCTTCTGCTTTAAATGTTTCACTGTCCTACAGAGAAAGTATTCTTTTAGCAAGCATGTTTAAGGTAATAATTTAATATAGCTTTTTCAAAAATAAGGATATTGAGATAAATACCTTCCTATACTGTAAAGAGAACAGTAACAACACACAGAACACTTTCATAGTCATCTGGGTTTTCTGACTTACAGCTTATGTCATTATTTGCTTCTCTGCAAAGCGGATACAAATGTGTTTAAATTCTGCCAAAAGCAAGATGCAGGTGTAGTAGTATATTGTACCCATTCACTAGATTAAAATCTTCAGACAGGAAATGTTTTGAGTTCTCAGAGGGATCTCCCTGGCAATGCCATATGCCATATGCTATAGTCAACCCATCCTAGAACCTGAGGCTGTGTATAGGGCTGGCAGGGATTTCTAGGTGCAGTGGCAATCCACTTATGCCTATTTTTAATGTCAGGACTATTTCCCAGTGCAGAACTACAAATCTGATTTGCAGCTGTCATATTTTGCCTTAATAAAGAAGCAGAAGAAGACTCCTGGGGTTTTCTGAGCATTATGAAACCTCTGGGGACTGTATGTCTGCCAACAGTTCAATTCATTAGGATACAACATTGAAATAAAGTATAAAAGCCTGAAACTACATCCTCTTCCATAAAATAATAGCCCTGACCACATTTTCCTGATAAAACAGAAACCAGACCCAGATTTACTTATGTAGTTTAATACATGCATAGCAAGATGAATATTTAATTACTGATTTATCAGTTATGAGCTACTGCATAGCTCCTATTAGCTCTCTGAAACATAGAACAGGAAGAAAATAAAAAGCATTTACAAATATTGCCTGACCAGTCTTGTGGCTCCTGTGCAGCTTGTTTAATTGCTATTTATTAGTCTTATAATGCCTTCGTATCTAATTAGAAATTCAGGACAGGCTCTGTAAATAAGCACTAGATAATGTCTGGTCTAAAAAAAGGAGCTACCCAGTCACAGAAATGAACTGGGAATAACAGAAACTCCATCTGTCCTGAATAATTACACAAATACAAACTGGTTTACATAGTACAATATTTTATATGTACAAAACAACTGGAATAGTGAGTAGAAGTGTAATTTGTCTAGGAATTGCATGAAATTCATAGAAACCTATTGATAGAAAGGATCTCAAGATTTAAGCTACTCCTTTCCTCTTGGTCTGTGGTATGATTTCATAAACTCTCTGAGTGTTGATCATTGGTGTGGTTTAAAAACAGTATGCTTGTTTTACTTCTGTGATCACCAATATTTTCTTCCAGAATAGTTCCAGAATAGTTCCATATTTCCAAGTACTTCCATAAGTCATGTTTTCTAAACTCTTTACTTGTAGTCCCCTGCACTACCCTTTCTCAAAATATTGCACTTAAAAATGATTTTTTTATTAATAAAGCAGAATGTAGAAACCATTTGACATAAATTTTTCACAGAGCAGCACAGTGAATATTTCTCCCAAGTTTACAGACAACACTGAGTAATACATCCCAGAGACAGGTTTTTTGCAGTAGTATCACGTTCTCTGTTCTTTGCGGGTTACTACAACCCTCCCATTTTTTTTTTTCAAAACTACTGATGTTTTTGTATTTGCGCAGTTGATTATTTCCTTCCTACAATCTTTCCCTCTTTAAATAAAGTAGCTAATTCAAATTTTGAAATGTCCTATTTTCCTGTTCCCAAAGTGCAATGTGTCCTTCTTGATATAATCCATGTGTGCATTATATTTTGCAAATCTTATACTTTTGTATCACTTGTTGCTTTCTTTGCAAGAACTACTCATAGCAGTGTGCATCCAAATTTTGCAAGTTGGTGAAGTTTTGTTCCCTAGACTTTTCCATCAGTTCATCCCTTTTTTATTGGAGAATCTTATTACCATTCAGTGGATGGGGACTTACACTGTGAGCAAGACGGTCACACACAAGAAATGGTGGTTTCTTAACAAGATATGCACTGTTTGAGCAGTGATTATGGACATACTTCAATAATACAAGATATCTTAAACCCATCTCAGTTTCTAAGTGTGTGAGGTCAACTGTAATAGTTTATATAACTCAGATGATATTAAGTCTTAACATGCACTGTATTGGAAACAATCTAAACTAAACCAGTGTTGTTTACACAAGGTAAATTTTAGTGAAAAAGCAAAAAATATATACAGGTAATGTATATGGACTATTTAGTGAATTATTAATGAAATATTCATAGTGTTGGAAAACATACCAGTGTAAAAAATTTTTTTATGTAACTTTAGCCAGGTTTGTTCACCTCTGCCCTGGGGGAAGGGAGCTGAAGCTTCTTTCCAGGGCATTGTTTGTCTAGGTGATGGGTTTAGCATTTCAACAGACTGGGAGTAGCCCCAAAGAGATAAAGGCCATCGACGGAACATCAACAGAACATCAGCGGCCATCTACGAACATCTACCCCAGACTCTGCCTCTGGCAGAGTTGGAGACATCCTCTGGGAACGACTGATAAGAAAATCAAGGGATGAAGATCTAATTAGCATCAGAAGCGAAGAGATCCAGTAGGAGACCAAATACTAAGAACTACACAACTCGGGACCAGTGAACACTGACCCAATTCATTTATATGAGTTTTGACTGTATAAAAGATCTGAAAAATCTAATGAAAGCCATGTGTCATGAAATTATTCTCTCTGCACACCTGGGCTATGTGTGGATGAGAGGATTTCTGTGGTACAACCTGGCCAGAATAAAGTAATGCCTTGACCCTCTAACATTAAAAATGTTGTTGGAGGTCTTTTTTTTCCCCCGTAGTTTAGGTGACAGTAGGGCAGAAGGTTTAGAGTTAATTTTTTTTTAAGAGTCCCCACGATTACTGGAAATTGCTAAGTCCATTAGATCAGTCATTTCTTACTGCTTGGTCAGTGACTTTTGAAGAAAATTAAAGTTGCATGTAAATATTCAGTTTGGAGAGAAACAAGCTGATAATTCAGGATGACTCACTTCAGATAAGAGAAAGGGAGGGATGGTTTGTAATATTCCAGTTGGTTTTTTTCAGCTGTTGCTGGGATTTTCTGGGATTTGCTAACTAAGGGACAGAATTCTGACATCTGGCCCTTTGAGTTAATCTTGTATTTCTGCAGTGCGTGCAAAGGAAGAGCAGCAGATAAATGTATTAATTTCAGCAAGACCATCAGGTCTTAAGAAGCTTACACCCAAACAAGCCTTGTCCTTCTCTGCCCGTAACTCAGCCCACGACTCAGATGTTCAGCTTTGACATGACAGAAAGAGAGTTGTGGAGTTTGTAATGGCCAAATCTCAGCCATGCTGTGTGGGAGCCAGTGAGCATGTACCCCAGTTCTGTTCCCCTGATTGGTCTCTGCCTCTGTCCTGACTCCAGTCCAGAAAGCTCCTCCCTCCCCGTTCTCCCTTTAGCCCCTGTCCCTTTGTCCCTGCCTCAGTTTCCCTATTGTCCCCTTACCCCAGCCCTGCCTATGTACCGCCCCTGTGCCCTCAGACCATTGGTCCCTGATGTTCTCCCCACCCCTGTATAAAACCTGGACACTCCATTGTTGAGACTGTCTTTACCTCTGTACCCTTTGCCAGGTAGTTTCAATAAATCTACTCCCCGGAACCTGTGCAAAGACCCTTTCCATCTCTTTGCCATCGGTTTGTTGAAGAAGCCAGCCGGAGTGTGATTAACCCCGGCTCACTGGCTAACGACAGTGCTGAGTCTCTCTCCAGACACCAAGCAAGCATAGCCCTCAAGGACTAGAAGGTGTGGGTTGCTGGGAGGTATGAAACTGGAAACAAGAATTTGTTTTGAAATTGAGTAAATCAAGACACTGAAAGTTTACTCCAGTTTCAAATGCCTAAACACTAGCCCCAGATTCCTTTTGTTCTCTAACTGTTTAATTTTGTATTCTCTAACACCCCTTCTTGTGTTCTGGTTTCTCTGGGGTTTTTTTCACTTAAATTTAATTTTGGGGAAGAGTTTTTTGGGAGTACAGTATAGCCCTCTTCCCAACATCTCATGAATTTCTCCATTGCCTCCTCCACTGTACCTCAGATTCTATATCCACCATAGCATTGGCATCAGTTTTTATTGAAATTCTGCACTGAAAGTAATTGCATTAAGTGTCAAAACTTAATTTAGCTGTATGGGCACTCAAACATTTAACTGGCATACTCAACCTGCACCTAGGTTGCTAATAAACTTGGAATCTTTTTTTTGTCCTTACTGTTCATGAAACTATTGAAAATATGCACATCCTAAGAGTGTAATTTTAGGTAGAGCAGGGGTCTGGCTGAGGAATACTGGACTTAATGTAGTTGCCAGCACACTAATAAGTCACTTAAGTAAGCCATGAACGCCCTTTAAGCTCTGATGGCTTTAAGAAAATATTTGTAGGAAATAGACCAGATTCATGTCAACCCCTATGTTGCTGGGTTTTTCCCCACCTTCTATTATTTAGATGCCACACCTAGATCCAAATAAAATCTAATTTTGCATATCTGTGGTCATAAAAACAAGAGGAGCAATGAAAATCAAATGCAGGGTAACTGCAGCAGAAGAAATACATACACAGGACATTTTTCCAAATTTATATACACAGAAGGCCTGTGAAAGCAGCTCAGCAGTCTGGGTAGCTTTCATGTGCTTTTTGACTTAAGAGTTGAGTGACAACTTTTCACTGCTTTAAAGTGCATGCTAGCTGCTAATTACTTTTTTATAAATGCAAATTAAATGGACTGGTGTGTGTCATCATACTAAAAACTATGGATGCTACATTATGGGAGTACTCCAGGTGAGTACTAAAAGCTTGAATGACTTTATACTAAAAAAAGGTTTTCTTTACATGAGAAAGGGATTTTTCTCTCTTTTCTGTTTTACTGTTTATTTCCCAGTATGCACCTCTTCACATTAACAGAACATTAGTGAGTGCTTTTGAGTCACCAGTGCACTCAATCAGGGTATATGAAGCTTGCAGCATGTTAAGATTTGATTATTTTCTATCTCTGGTCAAAAAAAAAGAAAAAAAGAGTTGATTAGAGAATGGCTCAAGCAGAAAATTAAAGAAAATAGCAAATAGAAGAAACTCAAGGCTGAAATATAGTTAGTTTTCAACGTGGCAACTGAGACTGGAAGCACACTTGGGTACACTGCTGCCATTTGTGCTGTCTGAGGGGAGATGTATTTATTGCGGGTTATATTTTTGCTTTGAGAGCCCTGTATGATGGTGGTTATTAGCAGCTATGGCTCGCACACATGCTGCTCTCCTGTCCTCTCCTGCACCTTTATGTTTGTTTTCCTGGGAAAATGAGAAAAGTTAAATGTTTTCTTGAATACTTGTCTAAATACCTTCCTTGGCTAAAATGGCAGAAGACTCCATGAGGCATACATTGCTGTATTCTGGTTTTGCCCTTCTCATGAGACTGAGCACATCATTGGCACTTAATGTCCAGAGATTCAGGAGTTGGAACTTGAATGAATTCTTCATCTCCTTGTTTGTTCTCCTGCGTGATGTACAGCAGGGTCCTCACAACTCTGGCATATCTCACTTTCCTTTTTGAATGTAACAAAGGCCAGCAATGCTGGCCTTTTAGCAATGAAATGGTTGGGGGTATTTCTGAAGTCAGAATAACCACAGATGTCTGAATTGAAATTAAGATACTTGCCAGAACTATAAAGTAAGGTAAAAATTGGAAGCAGCCTGAAAAAAACCCAACCTGCTTACATTTCATTGTTCTTTTTGGAAGTAAGAAATGAAAGACAAGAGATATCATGCACATACAAGAATGTTAATATGCAGTTCCTCTTTACATCCTTCCTCATCGTCACTGGTTTTCTTTCCACTGAGAAATAAAACAATATATATATCTATATATTTTTCTGCTTAGTTAGTAGGTTAAAATTGTATTTTTATTAAACAGTGAGTACTTCCTCATTTATCATTCTAAATTCCACTGCTTGTTTCCAAGGAGATAGAAATATGAAGGAAAGCCATCTGAGACTCTGATTTGTAAGGCTGTTCTCTTTAATGAGAGTTGAATGTGCCTGATTTTAAGGAACAAAATAAACTTGGAGCCTCTGTAGTAAGTAGTAAAGAGGTTGGGACTTCAAGTGTCTTTCTGTGCAGGCTTACTTTCTGTGACTGGCAGTGGGAAGGGGATTGTAAAATGTTCAATGCAGTGTCAGATCATCCTTTAGTGGCTCAGTTTTGCTGTTTTCTGCACTGAGGCAGTGCAAGTTCCCTTACCCACCCCCTCTTTGTAGTAGTGGCTTTCTCCTGACAGTCAGAGGTTTTTCGTGGAGGACAAGAATGGACAATAGACAACAACTTGTTTTTCTTCCTGTGAGTTCAGAAATGCCAAAGCCTGGATCGTCCATAGATATTGAAAAGCCTGTAATTGTTCAGTGCAATGTAAATACTAAGTTCTAACCAGAGATATCTTTCTTGGTTTAATTCTGTTAATAAAATCGTAACTTAACCTGGAGGTAAACCCTTCAGTTGTCTTACCTGAAGTAGTCTTCACCACCTCAGTTGTATTTCTTAGTCCTGTGAAGGCGAACTGGTAAAGCCTCCAGGACCGGGTGTCCCCCACCTCCACCGAGCTGCGCTTCCACTGGTAAATGATCTCTTCTCTGGGGTAGCCATCTTATTGCAATGGAAAATACAGAATTCTTTGTTTCATAGTCACTGCTAGGGTTTAGGGTGCTTTGGGGAGTAAAAATACTACTTTCTGTTTCTGGAAAGAGCTGGAGAAGCATATTGCAAGTAAATTACAGATATGTTTTTCTCAAGTTACTTACTAGTGCCTTTTACTAACTGTCACATTTCATTAATTATAATAGCACTTTAGATAAATTTTTCAAAAATAGGTTTTCCACTTCTGTGGACTCAATAGGATACAATTTTGCCCACCCTCCAGATCCATCTGCAGCTGGACCAGGAATTCACACCTTGATCTAACTGCAAAATGTCAGACTGTTGACTCCAAATTGTACAATAGTAAAACACCTGTGCACAGAGAGAAAGTGGGAGGCCATGAAACCTTGATGCTGAAAGTAAAAATTTCCTGTTTTATGCTCAGATATAAGCATAAATTAATCACATCGGGTCCAGAAATTTAGTATTTTTTTATAGCAGTCCTTAGTGATATTTGTGAACATATATGATACATGTACTGAAAATAAGATCAAAAAAAAAGTAATAACCATTGGGGTATGTCTAATTAAGAACATAATCTTCACTGACTCTAAGTATGTGAAAATAAATTTGTAATAAGAAGTTCAGTGTGGGTCAGAAAAAAGAATCTTTTTAAGCATGTTACTTACAGCTTGAAAATTCCAGTGGGCAGGAGTGGACATCCATTGGAAAGTTGTGTAACTGTAGCTGACACTCAGCATCAATTGTCAGCCTGAGAAGAAAGAGATCAGGATATAGGGAATGCACTTGAGAAGTTTGTCCTGAAAGCTACATCATGGCAAGCAAAGCAAGATTCTTACTAATACGGATTCTGACTATAAAATATACAAACATTATATGTATTTTTATATATATAAGGTAAACTATTGCTATTTATGTAATTATTGGAATATTCCAAGCATAGGAAGACATCATAGTTACTGATAAGCAATATTTCTTTCTTGGTTCCATAGACCCTGATCATCTACTTTCTGGGCTGTGTAATGGAAGAAGGTATTAAAGTTCTGTTCCTTTGCATCTGAAATGGCAGCATTACTCATGACTGACAAATCCATAAGTAGATATACAGGTCATCTCATGAGCAGTGACAAATCTTTGTGTCACAACATGCCATAACGCACTAGGAAAATGTATTTTATGTGACAAAAATTCTATTTCAGAAATGATGGATAGGAGTCCAAATTTAGACATCTGCATCCAAGACAGCCATCCAGACTCCCTTCACAGCTAGTGCAAAGGCGCTCTGAGGATACACTTCCTCTCACTCCAAAATAAGACATTTAAATTTAATCAGAAGAAAAACGTACCTAAAGGTGTTTTTCTCCACTGAATATTAGGAGAGTCTCCATGATAACTCAGGTAGTGTAGGTGCTAAGCTCAGGTAAGGACAATTACTTTTAGAAATCCCAAGTAAGATGAAATGTACCCTCTGATGTTCCTGCTAAAAACTCTACCATTGTCATTCACTCCTAGCCCAGCCATGAGCTGCAGGATACTTGGACTTTGGAAGAGAGGAAAGAGGTGGGTTGAGAGAAGGAAAAAGGAAAAGGATGGGGTAAAATGTTTATTTGTTCCACAAGGAGTCTCCAGGAAAGCTGTAGGTTTCTGGTCTTTGCTGATTCTGGGGTGTCTAAGTGATGAGCCCTGTGAGCTGAGTTTGTCTCCAGGTTCCTGAATGAAGGTGTTGTGGGCAAATGACCCTGAGTCTCATCCTGTAGGATGCAGAGGGATGCTGGGACCACCAAGTTAATGGAGTCAAAAGGAAACTTTTCTGCATTAGGGATTTAGGAAGAAATCTAATTCTCCTGTTGCCCTTCCTCTTCTCATTTTCGTCATCTTCAGTACCACAGATACTTGATTTCCTGCTGGGCAGGGTGGTTCCTAAACCTGGGGGGAGGTGACTGAGAAAAATCAACCATCCCTTCTGGATCCCTTTTCAGGACAGAATCCCAGCTGTGTGGTACTATCACATTTCATTTCAGGGTTAATCGAGGTTGAATCCTTACTGGTGCTTGCTGTGACTCACTAGCACAACTAAATATACATTCATAGCAGATAACTGTTTCCAAGTTCTACCAGATACATCTCTGACTAATGAGAGAAACCAAGGGATTTAAAGAGAAAGGTAATAAAATCCAAACAGACAGCAGTGTAGCCAAGTCCAAATTTAACATTTGAAAAACGGATCTAGGCTCATCTTCATCAGACTAACATTGATTTGCATTGGATTTCAGTTCTGATCATTCTGTTATCTCTTCTGGCACTGCAATATTCAATGAATGTAAAATAATTATGAAATAAAACTCCTTTTTGTAATTCAGACAGTTGCAACATTAAAAGGTTGTCTTAACCAAAGCTTCACATTTATTCACTAGATGATGAGTGTGCTTTTCTTCAAAACTTTATTTTTGGCACCCAATAAAGTGAAAACAAAAAAAACACTTGGAGAAAATGCAGTCTGGAACTCAGATAATCTTATGTCTATCATCTTTGATTCTATACTCTCATTTTAAATTATAAATTCTCTCGAAAAATTCTGTATTTATCTATATTTTACATAAACCCAAATATTATATCACGTGTAAGAAAAAGTATAAAAAACCCCCCACAGGATTTTCACATTTAGGAAGTATCTTATGATCATTTGGAATATGATATTTGAGTTGTTACATATGGCATATGCATAACTTAATTATTGAAAAGGTAATTTGTCTTAAAAGAAAAACTATACATGTGACTGAGGAACCTGGACAGGTTGAGCATATCAAGTTCAGATCCACGAAAATTTTGGTGGAACGGGGCATATCCATAAGTTTGAGTTAAATATTCAATACTGGGATGGCAAAATCTTATTTGCCTAAGAAATTTAAGGAATAAATTGCTTTTTCTGGGTAGAGTTTCATCTGGATAAATTGTAATCAATTCAGAATAATAGGCTTTTGATGTATATAATAGCTTCTTTTATACCATCTACTTAATTCAAGGATATTTCGCATTTATCAGTTGAACACAATAAAAAAATAAAAGGGACCAAACCAATGGCAAACAGTAAAACATACCTGAAAACAAAGACTAATTACTATAAAAATGCCTATATTAGTGTTAATATGGGAATGTGACTATTCAATCTATCAGAAGAAATAAAACTTCTTATTTTGCCAGTATAAAATAAATTTAATACAATTGATATCTTCTAAATACTTCCCCCTTTCAGGGTTGTTTGCATAAATAAATAGGAAAACCCAATATTTTTTTCCTTCAGATTAATGTCAAATGACCTGAATTCACAGGATTTTTCTCTTTGGCTTTCCTTAGAGAAAATGAAATTAAATTTAGGTACAAATACCTCAACGTGTACAAGACTCTGCCGTCATTCCAGATCCTGAGCATCCTATTAGGAGTTGTTATCCAATGAGCATCAGCCTTCTTGGAATTTCGGAAAAATGTGTCTGGTATCCAGATCTTCCCAACCATGTTGCTGTTTAATCTGAGCACTTTTATAGTGCTGTTGAACTTCAGACGTCTGTCATACCACGTTTGGGCGAAAAATATATCAATTGTATATTCCTGTTGTGTTAACCAGAAATACTGATGAAAACATAGCACTCCGCATTCCACATAACTCCTGATATGCTTTCCTTGTTTTTATATGAAAAAACTGTGAACTACAGAAGGTGGTACTAGAACTGATAAAACCAATCTCTTTTGGTGAATTTTTGAGGCATGTTTTACCAAAGATTATTGTTTTAAAACAATGTATTCTTTTACCACTGAGGGTAAAACTAAGGTGCAAGTGAGTGTTATATGCACCTTTCTAATTCTGTGTCCCCACATCTCAAACCACACCTGCTCAGGTCAGAGAACAATTACTTATTTCCTTGGATTTAGAACAGGAAAAGTTTGAGCTGATTTAATTGCCTGTGCCCCCTGGTTAATCTCAGAAATGGTGAAGTCTCTGGAGGGGACCTAGGCCTTTTACTTATTATCTCTTGGTGGCAGGAGCGGTAACATCACTTATGAATGGTTTTCCCAATTTTGTAGCAATCTGAAAGCTCGGTTTAAAAGGAGTTAAACTGTTGCAAAGCATTTGAAAGCAGAGCACCTAAAAATGTGAGGATATGTTAAAACTATTGTTCTTGCATTTTTTCAGCATATAGCTCAGTTTTCCTGTCTTGTACAGATTTATAGCTCATACAGTCCTCCCATCCATAATTAAAATGAGGTTCTAAAAATAATATAGGTATGCTACAACATTAAGAACTAATGGAAGCTTTGTAATGTCAAAATGATGGAGACTTCATAACAAGGAAAATGGGCAATCCTTTACCTACCATGTTGATAGCATTCACAGGGCCAATGCTATTTACGTACATGTCAGTGTGAATTATTGTCGGTTTAACTGCAAAAGAAAAAACAAGAATCAGTAACACCAATGAAGGTCAAAATCAACTACATGAAAGTCAAGCACAAGCATGTTATTATGGCACCTCTCCTCTGTGGTTGCCTCATATTTAAATATGTATATACAGTAAATACAGATTTGCAACAATGTCTTCAGTTTGAAATTAGCTGGAGACACTTTGGGACAAATTCTTACATCATTTATTCTATCAAAACAAATTCCCTTATGCTATGAGAACAAATACTGAAACCAGTGCTGATAGCTTAGGGAGACTCATGTCTGACTGAGAGGATCTATATTTTGTGTCAGGTCACAGCAATGCATCAAAACAAACCACCGGCAATGAAAGCAAACTTATTTTTCTTATGATGTCTTGCATCACTTGTTCTACATTATAATGCCAAATGCAAAATGACTGCTGTTGCCTGCAGAGGTGGCTGCAGGTGACTAACAATTTTGTGAGCCCAAAGCCAAAATAATACTTAAGGCTCTAAGACAGAAATTAAGAATAGTTGCTACATTAATTTATTTTGAAATTACTCCATTTCAGCTTTATTCTTCTTACATACCTTGGCTGCAGAATGATTGTTTTTTTCCCAGATGCTTTTAGGAATGCTTTACTTCCTTTCTGTTTCTAAAGTCTTGGTTTAAGTGAAGACAAATTCCTCTGCTAATTTACACTGTATACATACACTGAAGGTTAAAGACACATGTTATCCTTCACTGTGAAAAATTCCTTAGTTTATAAGCCTCTATAAATTTGTTAGAAACAGCTTCCTTCATTAACCTTGCTGCTTTCTGCTTTCCTCGGCCTGCCTCATCCATGAAATATCTGTGCCTTTTTCTATAATCTTATTACTGCTGTATCCTCTTCTGCAGAGGTATTGTCTGCCTGCTCTGTGCACTCATGGGGCTTCTCAAACTGACTAGCAGCAATTCAGTGAGGTCTTTTCCTTTGAGTTACCTCAGCAATCAGTGGAGAGGAAGATTCCTCCAAAAGGTGATTCAATCAAATAAGGCTTCCATTCTGAGTCCAGGCTTGGCTCTATATACTTACATTGGCTGTGGGAATCATCTGGGCAGATTGGCTTTGCGTGACTGCAGTTATCTCTTGTGAACCTATTCCTGCGCCCTATTCTGTCACTTCCTGCCCTGCTGTGCAAGTGAGGGCCCAGCTGCATCAGTCTGTGCAGGCCTGCTGCTCTTGGAGGCTCTGTATCCATCGCATCATACAAGGATTAGGCTGTGTTACCCTCTTTTTGGCCTTTCTTTCCAACGTATTATTTGTGATTCTCTAACAGCATCTCTTAGGTATAAAAAGAAGAGGAAAAACTTGCTTTTTCATTCCCCAGAAATTAAATTCTGAACTTCCTATGCAGGTAAATCACCACAAGCAGCCTGATTCAGCAAATTATAACACTCTTATTAGATGTCTTAGGATAGATTCAGCAATCTTAATTGATGTCAGCTTCCAAAATCATGACTAATTTACATGCCTCTGATGTTTTTCTGCATTGCATTTTACTCTCCTAACTACTTTGAATGGCTTATGCTTCCTGGGTAGCATAATATGACATGAAAATTCTTTCTCTTCGCTGCTTAATTGAAAGCAGTCTAAAAACAAAACCAACGTACCTCCTATGTCAGGTCTCAATTTGTTGTCATATCCTTCCAGCAAGCCATTTAAAATAAGAGTCACATCACTTTCATGGACTTTGGGAGTCAAAACCCAAGTCTTATTTGAAGTGTAATCTTCATAATCATCATCTGACTTTTGGGTGGAACTATTAAAGAAATAAAAATTAAGAAAAGAAAAGCCTTGAAAAATATAAATTTGTAGGTAACTACTTTGGAGGACAATACACATGCATCTCAGATTTTAGTAATACTGTAAAAACATTTTAAAAATTTCCCATTTTCAAAATTAGACTCGCAGTAAGGATGCCACGTAACAGCTGAGGCTACAGTTCACTTTAGCAGCATTTCCTTTTAGTGCGGTTGTGATCACATTCTGTCTGTTCGGAGGAACATCAGTGCTTATCACCTTTGTCATGCCTATTTTTTCTCTCATTGACTCAGGTGGGACCTGTTATGAAACAAATCTGTCACTTAGCTTATGCAATTCTCCAACAAAATATAACTTATTATGTACACAGTGTTGTTGCTTTACTTCTATTGGAGAGAATGATTTGATGAAACACATTGCTGACAAGACCAATAATTAGATTCATTCAGACAAACTTCTCATGCAGCTTTTCTCCACTCTGAATAACTTGAGTTTATTGTGTATTTGGAAAGTTGAGCGCAAATTTTCGCCAAGGGTTTTCCTTTTCACTTTTGCTAACCAGGACCCACAGAGGATAAAAAGTCTGTCTGCTGGGGTTTTTCTGCTACTCAGAGTATGACAGCAGATCTAATTCAACCTGCTTAGCACAGTAAAAAAGCAAGTTCAGAGTCGGAAATGTGTAGACTAGTCCTAATGGATGTTTTGTTTTCTCAAAATCAGTGCCTCCAGTTGTAGAGGAGAACATTGAAACTACTTTAGAATATGACATAATCAGATATTTTCATTTCAGAATGTCAGTGGTAATCAGCTGAGCAGTGCTAGGCAACTGTATGGTTTTTTGCATAATATGCCAGTGCCCTTCTTTCCTGACCCGCTTCTGTGACAAAATTTGCATGCTTCTGGCTGGATATGGAAAATCTTAATGATTCTACAAATGTCTTAACCCAGTGTTAAGAGTTTGATAGAGTTTGGCTACAAATGGGTGAAAAGCAGAAAAATTAATTATTTTCCATTTTCAGCCAGAATCTGAAAAGGAGTGGGAAAGAGAACAGAGAAGCAGATTCTCATGGGGGCTGGATCTTCTTCTTGGCACACAAGATTGAAAGAGGCACAGCTGGTCATGGTCATGAGTGCAGTAGTGAAGGGATGACTCGTCCCAGAGCCTCAGAGCACCATATCTTAATAGCGATCTTCGCTCAGCTGAGGTCTCGCACGCTCTTCCCTACAGTGCTCTCCTGCTGCATCCAGCTTGTACCTACTCAGAGCGCACGGCTCAAACACTTTCCCGTGCTGGGTGTTTGGGAGCTGTAAGCCAAATGCACAAATACAATCTCACTAGGAAAGAGGCTTTGGGTTCTTTCTTCCCCCTGGGCACAGCCTAACAGGAAAGAGCTGTAGCTCTTTTTACCTCTCAGTGTAGGACGCTGCTTCCCAGGAGGTGCTGAAGGCACAGGGACGTTTGAAGCAGCCTGAGATTGCATAGGGCTGTAGCAACTAGGAATGTGTAGCACGGAGAGAGAGCTAGTCTTGCTCTGAGTTGAGCTGGGAAGCTGCTAATGAATCTGACCTACACCTCTGTGACCTGTGCTGGGTACCAGCCACTGGCTGCAGCCTCCAGGCACCACCTCACCCGCCCTGCACCAGCCGTGGGTATCTGGGAGCTTCAGCTTCCCAGGCCAAGAATTGGCAACCCAACCTCTTCATTCTGGCTGCACAAGCCTGGACCTGTAGTGTTTTATTAGGAATCAAAAGCAGAGTTTTAATTGGCAATATGCTGCATAGTATTCTGCTGGTACTGACAAACAGGCCAATTTAATTAAATTAGGAGAATTTTGTTTTATTCACTTGTCTGGAGTTCAAAGATCTAATTGTAATTCAAAGAAACACATTCAAATTCTCTCTCATGGAGGAAAGGAAATACTTCTAATACAAAGTCTTTGCAAACAGAAGGCACTAGATTATATGTTTTCAAACTATGCAAAGTGAATGAAGAAAAATAACTTTATGTACAAAAAACCTTGTTCTTGTTTTATAAACAATTAAACAACCATTCTCTGAAAATAATATCTTTTTCTGCATGGAAAAGAAAAAGTAAATCAAATGCATTCTTTCACAAAGGCAACATGTGACTGAATATTAGTGCAATGAGAAGGCTTCAAAACTCAAACCAGCTAATTAGTAGAGTCTGGTCTACTAGACAGTGCAAGATTAGAATTATGTTTTTCTGGAAGTTTTCTCAGATCTAGAACAACCTTATCAAACAGCAGCCCACAGTAACTGAAACTTCCATTCCTTCTTGGAAATTATTTGTATGACAGAAATAGCTATCTGTATGTTTGCTCATCTCTCATCTCAAGCCATTTTGGCATTCCACATCTCCAAAACCAGTAAATGCTTCATGAAATTAGTGAGAGACAGAGGAGGGAAAGCACAGCCAATGTAGCTGGGGAAAAATGCTACTGAATTCCAGCTTTTATAAGAATTCCACAAGGATCATAAGTTAGCAATTTTCTGTGCGTGTAAACCTGCATTCCAGCCAGAAAAATCAGAGATGCACCTCTATCCAGATGAGCAGAGCTTTAGCCATGCAATGCCATTAATACAATGAAAATTATAATGACAAGGCCCTTTTCATCTCCTTAAGACTTTTAGATCAGTTCTTCTGATTATATGGCTGAAATTTTGCAAGTGCTTTTAATGTCCAAACCAAATTTGTTAAAGCCTAGATTATACCCAAATGGATATTGAAATCTATTTTTATTTCTCTGACTGCTAGAAATTTTCAAATCTACTAATATAGATATGAAAAGGAACACTTATTTACCTATTTGCAGATTAAACCATAATTTTTTGAAGGTCCATCTTTCAGACACCGATACAAAATCTCACCATATTAGATATTCCCACTGTGATATTAATGCCACTGCAAGATGTCTGCAAAATTGCTTTACATAAATCCATAAATACATAAATTTCCCTAGCTGGAAAAGAGATAACTTAAGAGGGTCAGAACCCAAGCTTGAAACTTCAAACCATAGAGTAATTAAAGTTAGAAAGTACTTTTGGAGGTCGTCTGGTCCAATCCCTCCTCATTTTGCCAGCTGAGTCTGCATGTGGAGGCTCTGATGGTAATCACTTACAAATATAGATAAATATATGTGTAACCACCAGTGTTTAACATTCAGGGGGCTCTTTGTACATCTCAAATTACTTGAAATACATCTTCACAAAGCAGGAAGAGGGCAGAAATTACTGGTGCTAATAAGCATTTATTAATTTAGATCTGATTTTCTTAACAATATATGCAAAGATCTATAAAATGGTATCTCACTCTACAATTCCATAAAAACTTCTTTCTGCCAATGAGATTTCTACCATGTCAGGGGCTAAACAGGGTTGAACTCATGTTTTTTATCTTCCTCCCTAAAACAAACACATATTAATCCAAATCCTGCATTGAAGATGTTACTTGATTTATAACATTTGTATAGCTCTTTTGAGTGCTCATTGGTGAGGAGTAACTTTAGCAAAAACTGAGGCTGACACAAACTAAATGTTCAGGAACTTATTCTTCAGATCTTCACCAGTGCATTTGATCCATACATTTCTTTGCAATACTCTCTGGGCAACATTTAATCATTCTTGGTGCAAGTATAATCCTTGTGGGCAGAGGTGCCCACTGCAGGTAGAACTGGGGTCATCAGCCAAGGGAAAAAGGATTAATGAAATGATGCTCACTTCCAATATCATAGCGTCCTTTACAGGCCCCTTAGCACTAAAGTCATTATTTCTGTACTGGAAATACATTAAAATTGTAGAAAAGGATATCTCTGTTGGGAAATCACTGATGCATTAGGAAAACAATTTTTTTCCATCTTCTTTATTGATCCTTATTCAGAAGACATGGTCAAGCCCATTACTTAAATATTTTGTTAATGTGCTGATACACTATTCTCTTAGCAGTCCCCAAAAGTCCATATTACAGTTTGGGAATCTATTTTTTTTTTCTTTTTTTTAATAGATTCAGCATGATTTCTTTTCTTTTGTGCTTTCATGTCCCTGGAAGTAAGTTTGATGCCTATGTAAAAATAATCAGCACTTCAGTAAAATTTAACAAATAATTATATTAATGATATATAACTGTATTACATTATTTTGCTTTCAAGCCTTTTGGCTTAAATTCTTTAATTTCAAAAATTAATATAAAGTGTAGGTTACCCATTTCAAAACTACTGTGGTTTAGTTAATTGCTAACATAAAGTCAGCACTATAACTTTGGATGATCTCTGCTGTCATCTCTATATCAGAGACACTCTAATGTGATTGCCAGGAGAATCTTACGTAATGCTTCTTGGAAAGACACTATTGTGTGTTGGTAAAGATAGGCCATGCATTATTTAATATCACAGACAGCAGTGATAATTTTACGGTCTAAATTGGGGTACAGATTGGGCACACCTAATTTAAATAGTGAGCAATAACTCACTAAGGATATACATTTGAAATAAGGTGTTATTTCCTAATCCACAGGAACATGATTTTCACAACTTGTTACAAGGAGTAGAAGGGAAAGGATACTCTTCTCTGACAAGAAAAAACTTCCATGGCTGGTCTGTGTTTCAGCCTTCAGATATGAGGTCATGTATTTAGCTTGTCAGAATTGCTGTAGTTCCAAAGACTTTAAATGCGTTATGCCAGTTTGTACCTGCTGTGGCTATGTCCTCTAATTTTTTTAAATATACAAAAACAAGAATTTTGTTGTGAAACTTCACCTGAGTTAATTGACAATATTGTGTTGCTGTTTACAAGCACAATCAGAGTAGCCACTAAGGGCCTAAAGGGAAAGACCTGTAGCAGTACTGCATAGCTATTAACCTAATTAAAAACTTAATTTTATTTATCAAAAATCTGGGCAATTCAGTCTTTTATACAAAGTAGGCTATAGAACTTCGAGGAAAGATTTAATAAACTACTTGAACATAAACTGAGTTTCTCATTGAAAGCACCAATGTTTTCTGCCTCTCAGGGAAGAACTGAAACATGGCTTGCCAGTTCACCTAACAGCACTGTTTAATTTAATGAAGAGTCAAGTTCAATTTATTCTCTGGTGTGCATAAAAAATTACCCTAATCTATAGGTTATACATTATTCATGGTGATAATATGGTCACTGGGAGGGAAAGACATATACCAGGTTCCCACTGTGGATACCGAGATGCTGTAGGCAGATGTGACATATGAGTATGTGGAGATAGCAGATGTGGAAGAGAATACAGTGTCTCTGGAAATCTAATAATGTCTAAGTTCTCCCTTGTTGACTCATATTTTAAGTAAAGGTATCTTGATTGAAGCAGAAAATGTTTTCACAAAGCTGTACCGTGAATTCTCTTGTCCTGTTTGTGTTTCTGTTCTGTCCATTTGTATTGCTTAAATCCCAAGGCTATGCCCAGGACTGGGTTACTATTCTTGCCATAAAAATGGCACCTATTTTCTCTTTTACTACTAAATGTTCATCACAAATACCCAACCTTCGATTTTCTTAGGACTGCAAATCATGTAATGTGAAGATTAATCACTTCCCAAATAATTTCCCGCATCAAAGATGGAAACTTGGATGCTTTGCTTAGAGAGGAAAAGAGAAGATCCAGTCAGTTATCAGAAGTTCCATAACAGATAATGAAGTTGAGAAATTTGGACTAAGAAATCACTGAGAAACTGTCTTGTAATCCTACTCCCTTCACCTAGAGTTGTGGTGCTGCTGCAATTACAATTCTGGATGGAGTGATAATGTTCCAGAAGAGCCTGAAATCCTGGATTCACAGAGTTTTCAGCAAAGCTTGTTTCACATGGCCACCAGGGAGTATAAGCTGTATTTTGATCATTTGTTGTAGTCATGTAGTAGGGAAGGCTGAGGAAGTTCACAGGAGGAAAGAAAACAGTTTTGACCTCTACTCAGTGGTTTGGGTGGGATGGATTTTAGGTAGATCACCTGTAGAAGATAGTTTATTTCCTAGGCACTGCTTCTGCTGCGCCTATCATTCCATGTACTACTCAAATTATGTAATATAGTTAAAACCTTGCCATGAAATGATTCTTAAAACAAAGCAAAGCTGAATTTTTCTGTCATCCCTGAGCCACAGAGGGACAGCAGGGTATATGAAAATAATTATTAAAAGAATATTACAGTTCTCATAAAGAAATAGATACAGCTGAAACACTTAGATTATGGCACTAAGCACACAAGTCTCAAAATGGTTAAGAGCCAGAAATTACTAGAGGAGCACAAATGGGTGCTCCCAGCAATGACTTCTCAGTCATCTTTACTGAAGGCCCCAGACTGCCAGAAATCAGTCATTTCTGAAAACTGTGCCTGCCCTGAGATTTAAAGAGTGTCTGGATTCCTGTGAACATTTACACTCTGTTCCCCTGAAGAGATGATATCTGGCAACACAGCACCTGTGGACCAGGCTGTGGATTTTACAAGCTTTCTTGTAGTCATTCAGCAACTCCCAGTAACCTCACTGGTGCTTGCCAGCCATTTTGAGTAAAGCAGTCCAGTTCTTAAACCTCTTCACAGACTTCTAAAATATTACATGGCAGTGGTGGTTTTGTGTTAGTGTCTGTAAAACTGTCAGTCGTAGCAGACTGCTTTATCTTACAGTTCTTCTACATCTTGCCCAAGACATGCACTCACATTAACTACTGCATCTAAGACATAATATATTTTAGCTCTTTGTAGCTATTGTTAAAGCATCTATTTTCCATATTTTCAGATTCAGCTGAATGTGGCTACAGCAAGTATTTATAAAGAAAGGTTTAAAATGAAAAATTTAACTTGGTTTATGTTTTGTTTCATTGCTGTCAGTTCATGAAAACACTTTTAAAAAAAGCCCTTTGGAGTGCATTTATTGAGAGTCCTAACAATAAAACTTCTGGTTTGCAGTATGTTTTCTAGTTCACTGTGCTGAAAAATTGTAGTGCAATTTTTGCATTGCACAACTGATTGGATTGAAGTCATGAGTGACCATGAGGATTATTATCCCCTTTAAAATATTTCTAGTAGCAACAAAATGGGCTCACAGCCAGTTGTCACAAAAATTACCAGAAACAGAGACCAGTGTTAGCAGCTCTGGCAAAGAACCAAAAGCTGAAATGTAGCACCCAGTCTAGAATCTGTTTCTTCAGCAGAACATTGAGGTATATTGTTAAATAAGTTGATAAGGGATTTACATCTCCAGGTCTATCAGAACAGATTGGTGTTATTAACCAAAGCTGAATTACACCACAGTTTAAAACTTGTGGGTATGGAGAGGCATTGTATGTTACCCCGAGGTAGGATAGCAAAGTGTAGAGAGATGAAGGAAACTTCTTTAGGTCAGTAAGGAATAGAAAGATAATTACAGAAACAAGCATACATCATTCATTTTGAACAGCCTGAGCTTGAAGTGCAGCATTTATACTTTCGAGAGCTGTGGAAGAGTGTAAGATGTGATCGAATGATTCAGATAAGCCTCCATAACTTAAGATGATTATTTCAGTTTTTCTTTTTGAGTTGGAATTTTATATGCCTATATTTCTTTATATTTTATTTACTGGAGGTTTCATAATCTACTTCTCTATCTGTTTTCACTGTGGTTATGGATACTCCTGTTAGCAGCGAGCAAAAGCATTAGAAACAAAGAGAAAAGGGAGAAACAGCTACAGATATTATTCTGCTTCATAGGGTTAGCTTGAGCTGATTTGCTTTATTTGAAGGTATCTAGCTATATCTAAGTGTAAAAGGTTTAACCTTGGAATTATGTGAACTTCACAAGTTTTCTTTTTTGTTTTACATTCTTCTTTCCACCACTCCTCTCCCCTCTCATTCCCTTCTCTCTTCTTTTTAAAATTTTTTTTAAACCACTCTATGCATCTCTGAATGTGAAATGTAAGGTACTTGGAGGATGATTTTTGCCTGCTGCTATTATTCAGGTCCTGCAGATTTCCACTATAGCTAGCAAATCTCAAGAGAAGAAGTAAACAGCCATTACTGAAATGTGATTTGATTAGGTGTGTTCTAGTTTGAGCTCACTTTTTTCTGGCTGTGTTTTATTGTATATAATTGTCATCTGTTAGTATTCCATGTGATATCTCTTCCCCAATGATGTACACTGCTTTTATAAAAGATTGCTCTAACATCTCACTATAAATTAAAAAGCTCAATTTTCTTCTCAGTGAGTAAGTCTGGGAAAACATGGATGCCCTCCAGCCATTTATTTAAGCAACATTAATTCAAAAACCCCAATCCTATTGCTCAATTAGACTTGAGAAATGAAAAAATAAGTTCTTGTTCTGTAATGCCCTATGAGGCACACATATTCGTGGTTTTTCAAAATTTTTGCACAATGTTTTTCTGTATTTTGTCTGCATGGTAATTTCACCCAGAAGGAAGTCACTTCTGGAATCAATCACTCATGATGAAGTCATCTTCTCATCACTATCTGTCAATGTTTAAAAACAAACATGTGAGGTGCTAGAAATGTCAGCAGTTTTGCTTATTGAGTAACACCTGAGTATTTTTTTGAGATTCAAAATACGTTTTTTTTTTAAATTGGTCTTACCAGCATGAGCTATAAATTCAAGTTAGGCTGAACATAAATTCAAGTTAAACTGAATATAAATCGTTATTAGAATTAAATCTGTCAGGGAATGTTTTTATTCTCGTCTTCTACATCTCGGTACACAGCAGAGCACTATAGTGTTGGGCTGGGAGCCAGGAACATGGAATGCTTACCCCAGCTAAAGGACTAGTGTCCTACTTGGTGTGCTAAGCCAAGTGATATCTTCTCTGCAACTGAGTGTAAACCATTTTTACAACATTAATAAGCACATAAATGTCCCTTATTATTTGTGTTTGATGAAGACTGTGTATGATGCTAAACCATCTCATGATGGAGGAAGAAACAATCCCTCCTTAGGGAATGACTTTGCATTGTGCTTACCAGCAACATTAAAGCCCATATTGTTGGTAAAGCAAGTGGGTCAGATAGGTCCTCAATGTTTAGGGTAAATAATAAAAATTAAAAATAAATAAAAATAAATAAATGTGAAACTAGTATAGGTTTATTCTGAATGTATTCATAATTCTTCCTTCTCTCAGATCATGGAAGTATCATTTCTGGAATCTTTTTAGATAGAAATGCATCTGAAGAAAGAGCTGAATGAACAGAAAATAGCTGCTCAATACACATCTTTAATTACATCATGATGTAGCTAACTCATTCACAAAATAAGAGCAAGCAAATGGTGAAAATTAAACTGGTTTTTTGTTGTTGTTTCTTTTTTAAACAATGCTTCTGATTTAACTTCATTTTTAATGCACGGTAACCAATAGTAACCCATGTGTTCCCACATAAACCAGCTTATATCATGCAAGACGCTGTTTGCACTCATGCTCATAAAACAGACTGTGCAGGGGTGGATGTGGAATTTAGCTCTGATAACAGGGTAGATGTGTGATACATTAAGAATGTAAGTGGCAAACTAATGTCTGTATGTCAGCTGAGTAGGAAAATCGTCAACAAGTGTTCTGCAATTCCCCTATAGAATTTTTGTTTTGATGGACTTTCTTTGGTGGTTGGTACTATCAGGATGGCTTCATGTCAGGGTCTTCTTCATCCTGTGGGACAAATAAGCATGCCAGCTTCTGGGTGAGGACTGTCAGCATCTCTGCTCTAAAATCCACCCAGGCAGGGTTTTTTAACTGTCACCCCATGCCTGTTTAACCTGGAGAAAAGGAGGCTTAGGGGGGACCTTATCACTCCCTGCATCTCCCTGACAGGAGGTTGTAGCCAGGTGGGAGTCAGTCTCTTCTGCCAAGTAACAAGGGATATTACAAGAGGAAACAGCCTCAGGTTGCACCAGGGGAGGTTTAGGCTGGATGTTAGGAAAAATTTCTTCACTGAAAGGGTTGTCAGGCATTGGAACAGACTGCCCAGGGAAGTGCTGGAGTCACCAGCCTGGATGTGATACTTGGGGACATAGTTTAGTGGTGAACACAGCAGTGTGGGGTTAATGACAGGACTCAATGATTTTAGAAGCCTTTTCCAGCCTTAATGATGGCACGATTCTGTGCCTTTACCCTGCTATGCTGCATTCCAAGTCCATTTCTCAATGCCTCTGCAGCTGTAGTAGCCTTGCATTTCTCCACACTTACACAGCAATGTCAGTAACTCGTTCTCCATGGGGTCACAGCTTGTTACTCTTGTCTAAATAAAACTCTGGTTGTACCACACAAAAAGTCAAACAAATTAGCCATAGATGCCTGGTCAATTAGATAAATGGCTGTGGCAGCTAAACCAAGTAAAATGAAGCTGTGGGCAGGTCAAGACGAGGTCAGACCCAGCTGGCCTGACAAGCCTCTGTCCTGAGGCTGTGCAGGCTCAGTGCAAAGCAGTGCCTGTGGTGTGTTGCTGGGCTGCAGCAGCAATTCACACACGGTGGTTCAAAAACTCATCACATAAATTGTGATGCAAAGCTGCTACATCTTACTTGCCTATTTATGCCACACTTTTCCAGAGACAAGTGTATTCAGCTTTATATGCAACAATTTCAAAATCTTTTTTCTGAAAAAATAGTCAATTGCTTTAAAGGTCCTAACTAATAAATACTATGGTGATTCTGTAACTTTATTTTAGCAAGAAGAAACTGTATATGGGCTCACTCCGTGTCTTATCTTTTTTCTCTTTCTATCAATCTCCAATAAGTAAAATGTAAGGCACATAACATGCAAATTCTACCTAGCTCTGAAGTTTTTGACATTTGAGTGGGCTAGGCATAATGATCACTGCAAAGCCTATCTTCTCATCCCTTGCACTTGAATGTGACTATTAAGGCTCGTCAAAACACCAGGAAAGTAGGAGCAATTTCTATTCCATACACATACAAACATATATCTCACAGAATTTTCTTTTTCCTCCACAAATATTTTGGCATACCTTTTTTGACTCTCATCAGCATTATAGAATTTTACTTTATAAATTGTCATTGCTCTGATTACAGTCAGAGAAGTTTTTCTTTGTAAAAGGAAAGAAAATTTTACAGAGAAAGCTACTAGAAACTTGTTTTATAAGTAGATGTTATTCAGGGCTACAGAAAGCTGGATGCCTCATAACTGGAAAAGAGAGCAAGAATAAGAGAAATAACCAGGTACAAGAAGAAGCTAAGAGTGGGTTTGATTAATGTGTGTAACTGGCTACAAGTGTCAGAAGTAGTATGGATGACATACTACTGTGGATGACATATGGATGACATAGACATATTCCAAAAGCATTATTTTGAAACACTGCATTGGGAGCCAAATTTATCTAGCACTATTACCAATTTGTTTCTGAAATTCTTGGAGAGAAGAAACCATATTAAGGTCTAAGAGATGTAGACTCATGTAACTAGAGTTTCAAAATATATTTAGCACAGGGTGCTGAAGATGCTACAGGGAATGATACAAAGTTCAGAAAGACATACAGTGGTGAAAAGGTTTCCTTCGGTTCGAGAGATTATATAAGAGGATTTTTTTTTCTCCTTGTCTCCTCGTCTCCTGCAGCTCTGTACGGTGGCTAAGTCAAAGGATCCACTAAATGTGCTGCAGAGACTGTTTCAGCTGAAAACCAAACTGTCCATTCATTCAGGCCACAATGTCCAGCTCCTCACCAGGTTTCCTTGGCTCCATCAGAGCTCTGTGGAGCACCCACCATGGCACGACAGCAAGGAGCTTTAATGGTGAATCAATACAAGACCAACCAGGGGTGTTACCATCTGGCATTACTAAATCATCTGGGATTAGTCCATGCCCAGCTGAGGGGTCTCCTCGGAAGAGCTGTAAGCACCAGCTGCATGTGGTGTCATTTATGGAGATTGTACTTGTTGTGAGCATTGAAGCAAGGTCCACAAAGGAGTTCAGGGTAGCTGGACAAAGCATCATGGCAACTCAGAACAGGCTCATTGCAAAATGCAGAGGATTTCAGACCCCATTTTCTGTGAGGACAGAGGAGGCACCATGAGGCCTCAGAGATTTTGTTGGTCCTTTGTGGATCTTACCCAAACTGCATAATCAGGAACTCTAAAAACAAGAGTCTTTCCATGACTTGAGCAGATGCTGATGGGACCATCAGGTGAGGATGGACATCTGCAAACCCCTAAAATTTATGGCAGATGAGCAGAAGCTAAGGATAAAAATGTTTTACTAATCGTACAATTGTAATCGTAGCATTCTCCCACATGGATAAATCCATCTTCAGTTTTCCCTTGCTACAGATCCAGCAGGTTTTTATGAGCTACAGACTTATGCAGAATAACTGCAGAGTATTGATAAGAAGAAATTCCACTGGAAGCCACTGAAGTAAAACTTTACATGCAATTTATTCTCCTGAGATCCTGGGAAATTTGGCAAACACGCCTCAGGATAATTTGTTAAATAAAAAACAGGTGCTATTCTAAGATCTACAGTTTTGCAGGACAGATTACCAAATAAATAATTTAGAAGATAGGACATAAATGGAATACATTTGCTGGCAAATGTTGCATTTTTAGCTTATATCTGTCAGATTTTCCAGGATTATGCTTTCCATACTGCCAGCTGCTCAGTACTCTGATCCTTGTGCAGAAAACCATGTTGGTAAACATTTAAACACAAATGAAAGTGTTCTTCTGGATAAAGGCTTGAATGCTTAAAACCTTGCAAAACTGAAGGCCAGTTTAGCTGGCTCAGCCTGTTTTCCTAGGTGTTGCTGCAGACATGATATCTTTGTTAAAGAAATACATTGTTTACATACCATTTGGAATTCTTACTTGTTAACTAAAATGAGAGCTCCTATTTAAAATATGCACTATTTATGACTGGACATAATTTGACTATTAAACTTCTGGGCTTTTTCATTAAATGCTTTCATTACTATTTTATTGAGTAGCTCAGAACATTTCATATGCAGGTAATGATTGCAGATAACAAATGTTTCTCATGTTTTAGTCTGAATATATATTGCATTGAATTTAATCACGTCTGTGCTTATCTACTATAGAGAGATGAAGAGAGACAGAGCTTTGGGGATGGTAACAGAAGAATTTATTTCACAGATATAGTACCTTTCTCTTTCTACTTTTTTTCCTTCCTTAACAAATTGTATAATTAGAGCTGCTAACAATTTTCCCTTCTAGTATTCTCCTTAAGCCCTCACATACTCAGAACTTTTTCAAAGTTACCATGAGAGCTGAATTTCTTGGTTTCTGGCCAAAGATTAATTTTTTGTCAAAGCCTAGAATAAAATCCACTTTTTGAAATAAGTAAGGCTAAAATCATTCTTATTTCTTTTTAAAATCAAATCTATATATGGGTTGTTTTCACACATGGAATCCCTAGATGACTGAATAGTAAATTTTGGAACTCATTGTAGAAATAATCCTTATTAAGAAGTATACCAGAGTAAAAGTGGTTGGCTATTAAGTGGTTAAAATGCATTAGGTGGGTTGAAAGTGGTTGGATATTAATAGCAAGTAATTTGGAATTGCATAATTTAATTTCTGAGCAATGAACTCTCCCTAGAGGTGCTGGTGTCATGTGGGGAGAGGAAAGATACACCGTCCTCACGCAGACAAAATAGCGGTACCTTAGGGTACCTTAGATTTACACCCTTTTGACATCAAGGAGGCAGAGTTGTGGATCTGGATCACAGTAACCAGGGCAGAGAAGAATATTTTCATATTGATTTCATTGATTCTTAAATATGGGTTTCAAAGCCTTGTTAGTTATGCTGGACATGGAATTTAGGAATTTGGCCTGAAAGATTCGTCATGACTTTAATCTCATGTGCTACATTAGAGCCTTATTAAGGTTTTAAGTAATTTTAAGTGCATGCTATAAGTCTTTAAAGCAGCTTAGTGAGGTTTTTTATCATTTCCTTTAGAAACCAGGAAATAAAATGAGAAAAGTAATTGTTAATGTATTGTTGATTGTTCTTGCCCCAAAGAGCTTACAAATATCCAATGTTTATTCAATACAATGTGGTCTGTGATACTGGTTAGGTTTTTTTTGTTTCAGTAAAAGAGTAGCAATATTTGTAATTGTATTCTAAGGACCTCCAAGTATTTTACTGTTGGTAACCTTCCCCTCTTCCAAATCCTCACCTTCCCAGAAAATAGTGACTTCTTTACTCCATCGCAAAACAAAATTGTAATAGTCAAACACGTTTGAGCCCACACTGGCTGGAGGAGCAGAATGCATCATTTAAGTTACATATAGAGAAGCCAAAATATGTCTTTTCAATACTCAAGTTCAGCTACTAAGACAGTTCTTGGCAGTGTAAATATTATTATATGGGTCACACACCTCATCTTCTTTCTGAAGCAACTACCATTTTTCTCACTTGTGTTCTTGTTCAAATGTCAGAGAATGTCTCTGATCTCTGACTCCCAAAATATACCCAGGCTCTCTTCACTTCTTCCAAATGGTTGCTCTTCATTTATCATCTTCATTAATTTGAACATAATAACTCATCTTCCCAATCCCTGCACTTGTTTTCTATTTGAAGCAGGCTTCTTGCCACTATGTTAAAAATGTTGTATAATTCCAGTCTTCATAATTCACTTCCAGACCAGGTTCAGTTCTGCCTCTTATTCATAGCAAGTGTACAACCTTCCTGGACTCATAGCTGAAGTCCTTACTCTCTGAATTAAGTAACTCTAAGGGCTATCAGTAATTCATCTAAGAGGGTCAAGCTGACAGTAATTTTAATTATGTATCAATTATTTGGTGGCATTCTTCATTTACTGACATTTGTGTGCCTGTTTGCCTTTCCTGTTTTGTCTGTTTGTGACACGGTTTCACAGTCGTCTTGAAAGTATTGTCCATTCCCAAACATAAGCATGAGCTAATGGTCTACATATAGAATTATGTTATTGATTCTTGGGGGGTCAGGTGATTATTTTTCTGCACAGAGAGTCAATTTAAAAGCTTAAATTTTGGAAGAATGGCTCTTACGGCCATAAAAGTAGAAACCAGAGGCATTGATCAGGGTAGCAGAGGGGAAAAGTCATTGCAGACTCGTTGATAAACAGTTTTCCCTTGCCTGCTTCAGTATCTGCTGTCCGCCTGATTGACGCCCTTTTAGTGTTAATCTGTAGTGCGAAGTCTTTTGTGTCTTCACCAGTTTTTGGAGAGGAAAAGCAGAGTACAAACTCTACCCCCCTTCCATGGGATGTACACAAAATGGCCAAGAGATATGATCTCTGTGTCTGGTTGTCATGGGCACATCTCATTCTGCTTTGGTGACACACTTCTCCAGCTTTAGCAAACATATGTGTGGTTCAGTAGGTCCCAGAAGTGCATCGCTTAATAATATATTGACTAATACATTGATTAGTTTAGTAAGGCTTTCTAGCATTATCTGATTAATTGCTCTTAATGGCTCTCTTTCTCGTTCTTTCTTCTGCTATCTGTTTTTCTGTCTCTTGAAAAATAATCTAAGGGAATTAAATGAAAGTGGAATTCGCTGGATAATCCTCAATCTGTTGCATCAGGCAGATTTCTGTTTGGATCTGAAGACATCTTGCTACGGATTAACAAAAGCTTCATATGACCAGAACATGCTATTTGTGTTACACAATATAACATTGAACCACTAGTGAGGGAAAACACTCATTTTCTCGTATCACCCACTTTTTTTTGAGGCAGGGGGATTCTGGCAGAAGATTATTGTGGGTATGCATGAGATCCCCTCTAAGGTGCATTTCTCATCAATGTATAGATCCAGAAGTATTTTTCAGCACAACATGGAGCATTCAAAAAGTTGAAGTAGCTCAGAAAAAAAGATCGCCTTTCATCTCAAGAATTCACACCGAAATCCAGGATGACGTTCAGCAAAAAATACAATTTCATACATGACTACCTGCATCATTTGGAAAGAACTAACACAAGCATAAAAAGTAAATAACTTCTTATTCCATACCTTCAAAACCTCATTATTATCCTTCATTTATTTTAAATAGCTTTTTTACATATATTGATCTTTTATTTATGGTAATAATCTGGGTATGCTGCTTTAGGTATGGTAAAAATTATATTTGTTTAATGTTTTGCTGGCTGTCTGCAAACAGATGAATATTCTGTCTTGTTAGACTAATATTTAGTTTCATACACAATGGCCAGATTTCACAGCTAGGCCTACACATCATGTTGTTCTTTACTGAATATGTGTGAAAATGTCCTTCCACTAGATCTGAAAAAATAGAACTGATCCTCAAGGTACGAAAATCTGATTTAAACAATAGTGATTTTCTTTCTTAGTGGTAATTAGCTGTTGCACTAAAATTCTTGTATGATTTACTGAATTTCTATTGCCTGCTATCACTTTGCAGTAACCATAATGTAGTCATTACTTTGGGCCAAATCAGTGATATTTCGTGCCACGTATTTTGCATCTGGCAGCTGCCAATAGCAGAGGATAAGAGCAAAAGATAAGGGCAGAAATATCCCTGGTAAAATCTGTCCTCTTCCAGAAACCTGCAGCTAGAGATTTCCTATAATGAAATGCTATCAGTGAGTTTAATGGATTTTAAAATACTTTTCTTCTCTTTGAATCTATATTAATATTTGGGTTCTGCATCACCTCACTTATAAAAAAGAAAAACACTTTAGTAAGTTTTCAGCAAGGGATAATTTCACTTCATGCTCTTTATATAAGAGAGAACAAGTAAAGCTGCTGTAGTCAACTTTTCTGTGTTGCTTAGGACATCACATGAAAAAAACATTATGCATCTGAGGTGGTCATTTACATGGGAAGGTATTTGTTACATTTCTCTTCTGCTTATGCAGTCACTGGTGGTTTTCATCAGCATTAAAGCCTCCTTTTTTAGACAGCAGTTGTGTTAAAAATATTACTGTTATATAAATAAGAGGATATCACCGTGTGTCAGACTGAATAGCCAATATTTAGCCTGACAAGACTTGCTTATTAATTTCCTGTCACAACTATACAAATACCCCAGAATCACACTAGATATAATCCTCACTATTCTCTCAATAGTTTTCTTCAACCTACCACCATCGCCCCTCTCTTACCTCAGTTTGTTAGAGACAGTTGGCAGGTGTTGGAACTTATGAAAATATGTACCCAGTATCTCCCTCTACCCACTCTCTTTTCATGTGGATGCAAAAAAATACATAAATCTTGTAAATTTCTCACATTGAAGGAGATGGTTACACATTCTGATATAAATTGAGTTCTAACCACTTCATATTACAAATTTAAAAGCAAATAATATTATTCTCTGTTTTGCTGTTTTCTCCATTTTCTGGCTTAATGTAAAGCTAAATTTCTTCTTAATTAGAAGAATCAAATAAGGAGGTTACTTCTGGACATCAAAATAGGAAACCAGACCCAATTCAAACAGCAAAACTCCTACTTAACTGCACCAGAGCTCTTCTGAGGAGGGTGCTCACATAAATAAAATGCCTGTAAAGACATTACACCTCCACAAGTATACACTCTAGGTGAATTCAGACTCTCATGCTCTGCTTTTTATAGCATCATGACAATTTAGGCCATAATCCATTATCACAAGGAATCATGCAGTGAATGCTAATTTTAAAGTCATCAAAAGTCACTCACCCTATTGAGTCTAAAAAAATCAGTACATCTAGAGTGGACACTTTATACTGTTCTTTTCTTATCTCTCTATCACCTAAAATATCTCTTCACCCTGGTTATTGTGTGTTGGATATTTTCCTTGGGGCAGTTGTACTCCCTAATTTCATCCGTGCTGAATGAGTCTTAGTCTTATTCTATGAGAAAGGATCTTCCTTACCTAGTAATAATTATAGTTACCTGACTATGGTGATGGGCTCTTTTTTTCTGGAATTTATGGTTCTTTCCTGGTACTTTCTGCACCCTTGTTATTCATCATATAAGGAATGTATTCTGTTCTAAGTAAACAGCTTCCCTCTTTGAGCCCAGAAAGTTTACATCTACTTCCAGTGAAGGTATCTGGATGTCCGTTTCTATCATCAGCTGTCATATCTTTTCTAAAAATAAAATGTACACATGTCTTTCTCCTATATTGCCAAAAAGTCTCCCTGGTTCTTGTTCAGAACTTCCATTAACAGAAAACCACTCATTTTCTAGAATGGAGAAATTCCTTTTTGTCCAGAGGGCCAGGAAAAGACCTATGTGCCACTTAAGATCAATTTACATTACAGTCTGTGGGCTGAAGTGGAGTGTAAAGTTTTAGCTGATCATCTGTATAGAATAAAAGAGAAAGACTGAAGGAAAAAATATTTAGAAGTATTGTAAATCAGTTAGCTGGAATGTAGGTTGAGAGCTTTCTGCAAAAGCATTATGCAGTGTAAGAAATGCTTTTTGAAGATCCTTACTGAGTTATAATTTAACTTTGGGTGATTTCCCAGTTCTTAGATGAGCACAAAACTACCTGTAAGAATCGATACTGGATATGTCCTGGCTTTTCCTTCAGCAACAGACTGACTTCAGTGGAATGGGGATTACTGAGAGGATAAAATGAGGCCCGTCATGTGAGAAGATTCCCAGAACTGCTGAGATTTTCAGCATTAGGTATCGGATAGGGTGTTGGTTTCTTAGTAGACAAAACTGGGAAAATGGACAATTATATCTCATCATTTGTGTTAAAAGAAATTTGTATTGCAATAGAAATCTGTTTCAAAAATTTGTTACAATACTAAATAGGCTATGGAGCATGAAAATGAAAAAAAACCCTTCAGCTCTGACATCCTATGTCAGGTTTTAGGGTTTTTTTGCTTAATCTGTATATTTATATGTATGTGTTAAGACTCTTTTCAGTGGTGGCCAGCAACAGGACAAGGAGTTACGGCCATAAACAGAAACACAAGTTCCACCTCAACATGAGGAAGAACTTCTTTATATTTAGGGTGGCAGAGCACTGGAACAGGTGCCCAGGGAGGTTCTTGGAGTCTCCCTCTCTGGAGACATCCCAAACCCACCTGGACAGGTTCCTGTGTCACCTGCTCCAGGTGACCGTGCCTTGGCAGCGGGGTTGGACTGGATGATCTCCAGAGGTTCCTTCCAACCCTAATGATTCAGTGAGTCTGTGATTTTCTGAGCTTGGATTCACATTAATCAAGCCCCCAGCTTCCACTTTGTTCTTCACTTGCAGTCTTACACACGTCACTGCCAGTCTCACACAAGCCACCTCTTTTTCTGCACTAAAGTTTTCTGTGAGTGGAGCTGCAGGTATAATGGTTTGCAAAGCTGCAGTTCAGACTGTACCAACAGAGAACCCCAGTACACTTCAGTTATCCTGATGAATGCTCAAAAATAAGTAATCAAATGATCACCCTAATGGAATCTCTGTATGTAGGAGTATATAGAACTTTTACAGCTGGAGTGGCTGACACTCACTTAACAAGGGGAAGGCTGCAGGGTACAGAGCCAGCTTCAAATGAGCCAGTGTATCTCTCTCTGCAGGACAGTGCCAGTCGGAGCTACTGACCTTAAAACTGCCTCTGCTTTGGAGCTTACTTGGATATATGTCTACAAGGTACTGTAAAAAATCAACCATCCTATAAGCGTGTTACTGCTCACCTGTGTCATGCTTTATCTAATAATTTAATAACTTATTATTCAACTCACAGTTCAATTCTCTGTTGGACAAAGTGGTGGTCATTACTTAAGCATATAGGAGTTTAATTGCGCTGGGACTGAGACTTAGAAAGAGTTCCCCTTGACAAGGCTTTTGCTTCTTTTCCTTTCATCCATTCACTCCTATTCTTCCCTTTTAAATTTTTGTGCAACTGTTGCAGAATTTAGTGACATATGTCAATGGAGCAAATGTAGCATAAAGGAAAACAATGCAACCACAATCCAAATCAACAAGATACTTTTTCCAGGTTACCATTAATCATGAACATTTTAAACTTAAGACCCTAAAGCATGATTTGAATGGTCAGGAAGAAGACATAAAATATGAATAATATGGGAAATATTATATTAAAAGACCAGATTAATTTCCTAAGATATTTTTACTGTAGTTAGTTTCTATAGTTTTTTATTACCAGCTTTCACTTTTTAGATTTTCAAAGATGCAAACTTTTCAAAAGACATCTAACATCGCTTTGCATAGTCACTGGAGTATTTTGGAATACATGAGTTTGGGCATGCAGGTTATGTTTAGGTGGTTTAGTCACTACAACAGAAGTTAGTTAAAGGGTTTCATCCGTATTTCTAAGTCATGTATTTTCAAGTAGGGAAACAGTGATTGTAGTCTTTTTTTGCACCATCAAGTTACTAATAATAGAATTCAACTTAATTTTCAAATCTACTTTAGGTCAGTAGTTTTGGTACTGTTTTTATGACAATAATCGTTGTTCTAAGTTTGTGTCCCAGTATTACAGCTCACAGCAGTCAGGAGTGCAGCATGGCTATGAAAAACTCATAGGTAGGCTCATTCCCCTTGTTCCCCCTGACACGCTCAAGTAGTGCAGGTCCTGTGTCCACACAGCCTTAGCTCTGCTGATGCAAACACTGGAGCATATAAAATATTCAGTTTCATAATATCATAGATAAGGACAAAGTCATATTTTAATAGCACTTAGATTCACATCTTCTGTCATGACACTTTTTAAAAGGGGACCAATCCTTGTGAGGTGAGAAACTGTCTCGTGCTGAGCAACTCCTTATTCCAGTAATGGGACCTCTGGCTTAGTGTTAGTGTTACACACTGTGTGGAAGTATTGGAAGTGTATGAATAACTACAGCTGCAGGATTAACACCAAACTGATGTTAGCAAGTTTTACAGTAATTCTAAGTGACTGTACATCTGAGGGATATTCTTTTAGTCCTTGTTATTATATCACATCACTTTACAAGAGCAAAACAATTTTATTTATCCCCATGTTCAGTAATTTACTAATAAAAATACAAGTACTCACTTAGGCACCAAACTATTTTGATGCTAAAATGGTGCCTCATTGCTTTATTTATGGGTTTTTTTGGATCAGTCTTGACAGTCTTCAGTTTTAGGCATGTAGCTGCAGCATAAAAACATTGCCATGAAACTACTTTGGCATGAACAAGTGAAAAAAAAAGTCCCACATTTTCCACCTGAGCATTAATTATGTAGCATTTATTGTATTATGTAGCTTTTGCTGGTAATTTGTTAAAGCTCTGCAAAAATAACTGATAAATCCCATATATAAATAGTGTGCAGAGTACAGCTTTAAATAATTTTGAAACTTTGCTGGTGAGTTCTATTACCTGTAATGTTTTAGATACCTATTGTATGTTCAATAAGGACAATGAGATAATTAGTTCCAATTAAACCACATCAGGTGTACAATTTTTTTTTTAAATAATTTAAAATTGTCTCTGGATCCAAAGATTTTTTATGTACAAGTTTCAGAAACTGGGAGCTTGATCTGACTTATTTTTACTGAACACAGCTCCAAGTCCATGTGATGGACTGCACACTGCTGTTACACTAATCTGAGGCGTAGGATGATGAGGGAACTTTATGCAAGAAGTTTGCAGTCCAGTTATGAATGTCGAGAAACCAACTGGAAGAAAGCACTTCCTAAAACTTTAGTGCGCCTTGTTGTAAGGATGTATTTTGTGCATTTAATAAAACTGATACAAATTCTGTAAAGGTAAAATACCGCAGTGTTGTAAAATGACATTTTTTCTGAGGTCATTTAAATCATGATTTACTAAAGTCAGTGCTAGAATTTTAGCTACTTCCATTACTGCCTGAGTAATGTCTTAACTTTCCTCTTCTTTCTTCAATCTTCTAAATGTTAATGATTTTGCAATAGATTGCTCTATATAGTATTTTTTTGTATTAATAGGGTTCAAACTTCTGCACAGCAATGGTAATCAAATGTGTTCAATTACTTTGATCAGATTCTGCAAATACTTAAACTTCTGTGTGTATTCTGATTGATGTCAACATATTTATTCAGATGTTTAACAGGGAGCACTTTGTTAGTGTTCAGTTGGCCCTTCAGAATTTCAGTGTCCAAGAAAAGTGACACACGATACAATAATATTCTCCTCCTTCTGAAGTGTTTTTAACAAAGAAAACCTTTCCCCTTTGCTATGAATAAATGGTATCTAAGTTCAACTTTTATAATTCTGTCTTGGTCCTTGAGTTTCCAAAACTAATAATAAAGTTTCTTCCACAACAGGAGGAGGAAAATGTCCTGACTGTTAGAATTAAAACCATATTTGCATGTTGACTCATTAAAAATGTTTCTGTAAAGCACTAAGAATAATTTTCCCTTCACTTGTAGCTATTATTTCTCTGTCCAGGATTTATTCTTTAAAATCATGAGGTTGGGAGGCTGTCAGAGGAAACAGTCTTGGTTATCAGATAGCTGTGAACAGAATACAGAACTTTTTGCTGAGATAAAACTTTAAGTTGTATTATGAAGGGTTTCTTTTAAAGCTATTGAAATAATTTTGGCAAAATTCCTCTCAGGCAATGCTTTTCTGAAAGATGAGTGAAAAGGAAGTGTGCTAAAATAAGTATCTGGGATTATTTTAGTGGAAGTTTTATGTCAAAATAATATGAAAGCCTGCGTCATAAAATCCTGTAAAAATTGAATTTTCCATTTCTGTATTCAGGGAGTAACCATAACTGGTTCTGTAAGGGTCAGACATACCTCACATCTGTCTTACTCCCAACACCAAAGTACCCTCATGGTAGGGTCACCAAGTTTTATTTCATTTTTCACTCACTTTTCAACCATTTTTAGTTTCTTCTCACAGGAATTCTTTACAAAGCTCTTTTTGTGTGAAAAAAGTTACTTGTAAACCCAGCAACTTTTAATTTCTGTGGCAAATCATTTTGGCCTTTTATTTGGCTTAGAACTAAGATCCTACCATTGCAGGTATGAAGTCTGATTTTTCTTAAATAAAAAAACCAGAGAGAACCCACTGTTTGGTGTGGTAGTGTCCAGGTAAAAGGAAGGAAGGAGAAAGAAGGTAAATTTGAGGAGCCTGTGTGCATCCAGCATTAGTAGTAGCAAAAAGAGTGGGCACTAACTTCTCGAAGATATTAGTGACCACATGGCTTATGCAGCTGTGGGGAGCAGTCTATCGCCTCTTAAAAGGCCACACACTTTGCTGTGCAGAGATATTTTCTCATCTGACCTGTTAAATGCACAGTCCACACATTTTTGCAGGAATGTCTGCTCCAGCGCAATGCTTGGCACTGCAGCAATACTCCCGCCCTCCACTTTCTGCTCATCCATATATGAACTCCTGCTTCCTCTGCCGTTGGGATTTTTACCCCTTTCCGTTTGGGTATCCGATGCACATATGCAGCATGCACAGGCTGTCTGTCAGCAGAACGTGCCGGGTGTGGGGGGAAATGCTGTTGGAGACATTCAGCTCATGCGAATCCGAAAACTATCGCATCCCCTGGGGAGCCGCGGCCGCCCGCACGGGAGGGATGTGCGGGGCCCGGGGGGCTGTGAGGGACCCGGGGAGGCTGTGAGGGACCCGGGAGAGCTGTGAGAGACCCAGGGGAGTTGGGCGGAACCGGGGGGACCCGTGTGGGACCCGCATCCCTGTCCTTGGTGCTCAGCCCTGCCCGCCGCTCGCCGCCGCGCAGCCCCGCACAGCCATGATGCGGCTGCCCGCTCCGGGAAAACAAGCAGGAATGCACGGACATTCTGCCCACAAAACACAGCTGCCGTATAACTCCATGCACGGGAGCAAGCAATTAATTCAGGGATAAAAGGCTTCATTAATATGGCACCAAATTTTATGAACGCCCCGGCATGTACCACCATCACACACACCCGCTGCTCGCCCTCCCTGTCCATGTCAGAGCGACAACAATTGTGAGAAATAAAACATTCTAAGATCTCAGCTGCTAGGAGATAGATGAATGCAATGCCACTATCCAAACCTCTGGCATTCTCACCACAGCTCAGCAAATTCGCAGATTCTTCACCCCCCCAGCCCTCCCTCTCCCCCCACCCTCCCAAACAGAATCAGAAAACACATCTTACCACTGGATGAGAGAGAGGAACAGAAGTGCCCACACCATCAT
>VXBT01010129.1:122956-157311 GCA_013400235.1 Oriolus oriolus | reverse complement strand
TTTTTTGGTAGTAGTTCTCCCTCCTCCCTACCAGGTCCCGTCAGTGGGATGAGACATTGCGCCCAGCTGCGGGAATTAATACGCAGGGGGAGAGAAATTAGATCTGCACAAGCCCTTTGCAGATATAATCAGAAAACGTCAGCTCAGGCAGCAGGCAGCTTCCAAATCTAGGGAAATAATATAATTTGGAGAAGAGGGAAAAAATAAAACCCAAACAAAAAGCGAAAATCACAGACAATCACAGAATAAAAACAGTCAAGGAAAGGAGCACATAAACATTTACGGAACCACTGACACACATGCAACAAAATCCAATAAAGCAAGAATGAGTAAATGAGAGGGGAAAAAAAAAGAAAGAGTAAAGCAATGGAGCTTCTGCCTGAATGCAGATTAACTCTGAGGTCAAAGTGGAAATGATGCACTCTGCTGCAGCACAGATTAACACATGCGTGGTGTCAGCCAGAGTGCTTTTTAACCTTTGATTACACATATGCAGGCAGACTGGATTTTCATTTTGGAGCCGAGAAGGATTTGGCAGGCGTAAAAAAGGAGGTTGGAAGGAAAAGCTTGCCCTATGCTGCTGAGCATCCTCATTTTTCTAAACAGCGTGGAAATCGTGATTGCAAAGGGAGGAAAAAAATGAAAGGTTGGATGGGGGAGTGGAAAAGGGAGGGATGGTTGTTGCTAAGTAACTCAGGAAATGGGGAAAGCCGCATTGGTGGAGGCAGTATGAATGAGGTGATTTAATATGTGATAGGATTAGGGGGAATATGCAAGGTTTTTATCTCCCGTCCCCCTAATAAAATGAGGCTACACAGACACAGGAAACACTTCCTGGGCAGAGGAGAAACACTAGAGGACTATAAAAGATGAACGTTGCCAAATTTTGGAACCAGAATCCCGAGTTCCATTGCTCAAAAAAGCGATTTAGCAACTACTAGTGGAGTAAAAATTTCAGGGAATCTCATGATTTCCTAAAGTAAGAGCACTTCAGTCTAAAATAGGTACTTGGACTATGACCTAAAATAACACTTTTTTTTACCTCCCCTATTTATTCTGTCTAGATCAAAGTAAATATAGACAATAACAAGCCTACCTAATGACATGTATGAACTGGGAGAATGGGCAAACTGAAGCATCAGGAATATTTTTCTAAAACTTAAAAGGATAGATAGATAAATAAATAATTATCCTAAAGAAAACTTAAATGAAGGGAAAGTGAAATGTTCCAAATAAAATAAAAGCATCAATATTTCCTCCTGGACTTAGTCTAGTCTGAACCAAATTTGACACATATTCTGCTGAAACCTTCTAATACCCTGGACAATCTGTTAGTTCCCAAATGCAGAATGAAATTTGTCCATCAGAATTAGATACAGTAATTGCTGTCTCAGAATCTCTAACTTGATAAGCCTTCAGCCATCAAGTTAATTTTTTAACAAAAACACAATGCATTTAACTTTAACAATAATCAATAGATCAATATTATTAGTTGAATGAAATATATCTTGGTTCCTGGATAGTTCAGTGATTATTTGGGCTAATATCTAACACAGTCACTGTATTTTTCTGTGTATTATCAGTGTTTGTAAACACTGTATTTTCAGTGTTTACAAACAAAGTAACAAGTTGCAAGCCTGTTTCTTAATATGTCCAGCCAATGCTCTTACTGTTAATCAAGTTATTCCACCAACTTGTGAAATACAACCTCTTCAGTGGTAGAAAGCTATAAAATACTTCAAATACTCTCCCTATATCTCTCTTCTTCTGTGTTTTTATATATATATAGGTATATATATATATATAGGTATGTATGTATATATATATGTATGCATGTTCAGATATCAACATTTGCTCATGGTTCACTTCATTACCTGTAAACATGACACTTCTGTGATTTTATTGTTGTAATCTCTCTCATCAGTTATCACAACATTCCTTTGAAGGATGAAAATGCTGTATATATTTTGGTGAGGGAATCAAAATTGCTGATAGCTAAGAATTTGAATTGTGCAAACATTTATTGTCTTGGCTACAGCAACTGTGTCTGCACAAGCATAGCAGCTTTACTCTTCACATTTTTTACTGAAAATTTGTTCCATTGGCAAAATCTTCTTGTCTGAAAAGAGTTCCTGGACTTCCTACAAAACTACTGCACTTTTGTTCCAGAGGGTCAGCTCATTATTTATGCTGAGAGGCAAGGGGCCTGCAATAGAAGAAAAACCTGTGGGTGTCAAAGCTTGAGAGAGTTTTCCAGGCTTCCCATCACATAGAGGGTATGTCAAAAAGAATTAGATACTGTAATACTAATCCTTGATTGCTCAGAGTTTATTAAGGTGTAGGTACCATTGATAATGTTATTCCTGTAGGTACTTTATTGGCTGTACCTTCTATTCACAGTTAATTGGATATCAGTGGGTTTTGATAGACAAGCATAATGTGAAGACAGTGTAGATTTTTCTGCATATTAAAACTTGCATCCCCATATTATGATCAATTTTTCATCTCAGACCCATCTGCTTTAATTTTTATTTCAGCTGCCTGCAACGGACATTTAGACATTGACTTAAGTAGTGGGAATTAGGATCTCTGGCCTCTGATACAGTCAGTGGACCACACAATGGCCAAGTCAGGTTTTTGAGTGCTCCTAGATAAGATCATTTCAATATTAAAACACTTGACCCCAATACATAAAACTTATCCACCGCTAATCAAGCAATACCAATTTTGGTTTTAAGTAATTTTAAATGCAGATTTGCCCTGGCATTTCTTTGCAACCTTGGCCTGAAAGAAGGGAAAGTAAACCCATGTTTTATGCTTAATGAATTTCAATATTATTATATTATGCTGATAACCTCTTCTAGGAAAATCACTGTTTATCTGTAGCAGATAGAATTGCCATAGAAAACAAAAATATGCCAGGCTGTTTTCTCTCTAAACACGTGTTGTCTTTGAAGCACAGTGTTCTGCTTTCTGTGCCCACAAGCTCAATCAGACGCTGATGTTTTAGAATTCCATCATAATAAATTATCACAAAGGATCAAATTTACATGAGGACACTGCCTAGTGTGAAATGTTTTCCCAACACCTTTTGTGTGATAAACCAATCCCACATAGTAACTTGCCCCTGGGCACAAACATAGTATCTTCACAACAGATAACTTCAAATTTTTATGAAAAAAAGTCTTATGAAGAATAATTAAATGCACAAGTGATTGTGCCAAAAAGAAGCATTCTGTATCAGACTAGAATTTTATAAGAGTATCTTAGTAAATTTGGCGGACAGCTTGTGCATTTACAAGGAGGTTCTCAGCTCCCAGGATTTCCCTATGTGTCTGTATCCTTAAGCCCAAGGAAAACATGGCTTTTCCTTACCCTAAAATTATTTCTTTTCTGTGTATCAAATATTAAATCACACGTCAGAAAGGAAGAAGAAAAATGTACATGTAGAAAAGCAAATGCAAAAGTGAGTATTACAGATGATGCATAAAGTGAAAAAAAGGACTCTGTCAGTGTCAATATCTTGCCAGATTGTCTTTTATCACATGTCCTATCTGGAAGTTCTTTCTGTTTCAGCTTGTTTTTCCTTGTGTCGCTTTAGACAAAAACAAACAAGCAAACCACCAAAAATAAAGTGCTAATTTCACTCTCTCTCAAATGGCACATGATGTGGGTAGAGATAACTAGCTTATATGGGTCATGTTAAGGATGCTTTCTTAAAGGCATAAGAAGGAAACATCTAGGTAGTTAAATTCTCTAATTATGCTTATGAGACTATTTATTACATATCAAGTAGTTTTGATGCTTAGAAAAATACATTAAGTGTTTCAAATTATTCTTATCCTGAAAAAACAAAATATCCTAGTTATAAATAAAGGACTTTTGAACTGCATGAATCCACATATTTTTAAAAATAGCTTGTATAAAGCTATGTATAAGTATATATTTTATAATAGTAGTTATAACATTGATAACATTTTGCTTTCTTCTGAGATTCTCCTAGCATATTCTAACCCTGAGTAAATATCTTAATACTGAATTCCTGCGGAAAATAGCATCCAATATAAAGCATTTCTTTGATGGAATTCTAGGATTTGATATAATTTCTCTTTTTTTTCCCATAGCCTGTCTTCTAACACATTTTCAGGTCATCAATAGGTGTATAATTGTATATTAAAACACAGAAAAACTGAAAATTAATCTTGGAACACTTCTAGGAGAAAGGTAGGTAATGGTTTTATACATTTATTACTGTACTTATGTGTTCATGGTTGTGCATGGGAGGATTTCATTTAGAATACCCGGGCGCCTAGTTCTCTTTTAATCCATGTGCTCAAAATACAGTGAGTCTGTGAAGGAGTGGTATGGAGGTGGGCTGAACAAAAACTGCACTAGATAAGTGCTAGACTAAAATCATAGTTTAGACATGATTATTGACTTCCTAATCAACATGAAATCTGGACCTTTCAAAGAGCTTTGTAAACCAAGTCCAACATCATTATTGCATCTGCACAAATATATACATTCATGTCAGTACTGAGTAGATGAACTCAGAAGTATAGTGCACAGTGTACCCAAATATGGATCTGTTTTGCCAAATGTAACCTAAGTATAACTGTTTGTTATAGTATTAAAAAGAAGTCCCATCTTAATATTGAATCTTACTGCTACTTTTCCCTGGTAAATATTGGATGGAGTCAGAAATATTATCTATTATTGTGTAGAATATGGATGTCACAGAATTTCAAAGTAGGACTCTAAGTTATATTTAATTATTTAACTGAAAAAGTATTGTTTAAGCATTGTTGCAATCCTGTTTATTTAGAAGTAGGATGACTCACTTAAACTGTCAGAATAAAAGAAAAAAACAAAAGACTGAATGGGTAAAAATAGTAATTCTTTCAAGAAACCCTTCAATCCTTCTTAGAGGATTCAACCTACTGCATTTTTTTAAAAAAGACAAAATCTTGGGCTGCTCGGGAAATTATTTTTTAGAGAATTATTTTAAAGTTTAGCAATTAAAATTGAGAAGTGTATCCTAAGACAGGCATACAGTGGTATTTCAGGATTTAATCCAAAGTGAGTATTTTTAAAGATAGATATTAATTTAATCTGTATCACCAAGTTTCTCTTCAAAGCAATCACTTTCCAAGTATTTGACATAAAAGAAAAAATTCTGGTAGTCTAAATACAACCAAAATACAACCCCAAAATACTCTGTTTGCTTATATGCTTTGATCTTGTGCTAAAACAGTAAAGAAAACAAGTTGTTGGCTAAGAGCTCTCTCACTGTGCTTAGATTTACAAGCTCCTGCCAGGAACAGACTTACCAAATGCTGTTTTGTGCTGTAAACATCTAAGATTCTGTTACCATAAAACTCTTGCAGCAAACTGCGTTATCTCCCTGCTACTAACCTGATTAAGCTTCCTTGCCCTATGACATTACCTAGAGGGCCTAGTTCCTTTACACTAAATTCTTAGGTGAAGAAATCACCGTGATAAGGTACTTTTTGAGGAATATATTAATGTTGTTTTCTGAACAGTTTTATTAATGCCTAGGAGAAGTTTCTGATTCACAAGAATTTCAAAGAAGCACGATTTTGAGGAGTCATTTATTAATATGTATTCATATATATCAGTCTTGTGCACAGGATTTCACACAGTTTATACTAATAGCTTAGATGCAAACCCTGTGTTCAAACTACAGCTTCCTCCCCATACTTGCTTTGTGCTGAATCTCTAAGTTTAGGATCACTTTGAAACCATCCCAGGAAGGCAGGCTCTGCTTCGTGCACTCAAGCAGCAGCCAAAGGGGAAAAAAGAATGTTGGTGTTGTCCACCTCTCACTCCTGGGGTTGAGAGAAGGTAAGCAATGCTGGGCTCATTTCTGTGGTGATGACAGAATCTCTACATGAAGGAACAAAGGAACCCTGGTCACATAATATGCACTTTCAGTGGGACAAGTTGAGTTCCACTGATCATAAATATGATTATTACCAGTGACCATTCAACCTACTTGCATCTTGTTTTGGATATTTACCTGCATGTAACTTGTAACTGTATATATTGTCTGTTTAGCAACGAGAGAGGAAGAAATACCGTGTGCACAGTCAGCACTAAATACCAAAGGGAAAGACACATTAGAAATTTTGAAATGGTACTTTTCAATAACTGTGTTGTAGTACTTGAATATATGCATATTGGAATGAAATTAAACAGGTCTTCAAATCAGCTATGACACAGCACATTTCATGGACCAATATGCTTGCAAATATAATTTCATCAGTATATACTCACATTTGGCAGGATTAATGTGTTCTGTAAATTATATGATTTTGTTCTCAGGCATTGTATATATAATTTTTCTTATTTACTACTACAAAGAAGTAGTGCTCTTGAGGCTGCTAAATCTGTTTATTTAAACTGTGCACATCTACAGTATTATTTTTATTCCCAGATGAAGAATGAAAATTCTCACAGACTAGGAAAATAAGGTTCATTCATTTATTAGTTTTTCCCAATCTATAATGCAGCAAGAGCATCAGAATCAGATATTTGGTTTCTGCCTGAGAAAAATAGTTTGGCTACCTTAAGAGAGTGATTGCTTCTTTCAAAAAGAAGTGTTTTATCAGTTTTTCCACAAATAGATAGATTTTTTTCAGAAGAGTAGTCTAGAAATCCTGACAAGAGGCCAAAGGAAGCAGTTTGAAATGCATGCTTAGGATAAGGCCCAAGCTCAAAGCTCACAAACCTTGATGAGAATTAAGAGCATATTTAACTTCTGCCTGAGCCCAGGGCTTTGCACAAGGACATGCAACCTTCATTTTCATTAATGCAAGAAAACTTAAGCCTCAGAATGTCAATTTCACAATTGTAATCTCTATATTTTCAGTAAAGATATTTTTGTTTCTGATTTTCCCTCTTACCAAGAAAGTCAGATCTAAAAGTAAAAAAGGTGAGACTTGACAATATAAATCCTAAATTTGTTCAGCAATGAATATTTTAAGACACCAGTCTCCAAGGCCTGTGTGATAGCAGACACTCAGGGATGCCACTCCTTCTATCAGACCCAGCATCACCGACCTTCTGTAGTTGTTATCCCTTTTGTACAGAAAATCTGATTTGACATACGTTGTAGGTCTGTCATTTTGCTTAGTGTTCACTAACACAGAGCCAAAAGCTCTGTATTTCCAGGCCGTATTTGGTATTTCCTTTAGACAGTTTAATCTTAAGATCGATTTTGATGTGTCATTATCTCCTGTGATTGCAATATTCAAAGTCTATTTCCAGCAGCAAGGTACTATCTCCTCCCAAAGTAAATGTGAGGAAAATCTTCCTGCCATTTGTGTAGGACTACATTGGGACACAAATATGGTTTCATATAGGTTGAGTGGAGCAGGAATGGCTACATCAGGAATGGATCCAGGGTGCTGAAGTCCGTGAAAGCCTTACAACTAGCCCTGCCAAGGGAATGTTATGTCCATTCTGTATAATCATTGCAAATGGTTTTCAATTCTTCCTCCAAAAAAGAGGAAGTAATGGAAGTAAAAGGCCATAAAGAGTGCTTCCTTTATGCAGAAAGGAGGCAGCCTATACTCTCTGTGTAAGAAAGAAGAAAAATTAAAAAAAAAAAATCTATGCTAACTCCTTATACTAATTCTGCAAGTGTAAGGATACACAACAGTATCATTTTCAATACAGTAATCAATATCTGCTTTTCATGTTTGCATTTGAGCTATAAGTTTGGTTTATTTTGGGTTAATCTTTTTAACTTTACATAAAGCTGAAGAAGAAATCTGATAGTTTGGCCATGTTTCTGTTCAGGGTAAGCTCTTTTGGTCTTCCAGCATTTGGAAGGATCACTTTCTATGCAGTGGATGCAAATACATTTTGGGAGTGATACTGATAACAGTTCATGTGTGCTAGCAGGTGTACGTTTTTTGACTTTGGACTTTTGATGTCATGCTATGACATTCTTATGGGCAAACTAAGGATATATGATCTAGTTCTAGAAATTTCTCCTCAGTAATTTTCAGTGGTTTTTTTTCAGTGCAGTTGGGTACTGAATAGGATTACTTTTTTTAGTACTAAATATATTCAGTAATAATCTGGATGGTAGTATGAATAATGTCCTTACTATATTCAGTAAGGATGCCAAACCACAGGCAGGAGAGTGTTGGGAATAGGATTAGACCTTAAAAATAAAAGCAGATCTGAAAAAAAATTATGAATTTCAGAACATTCAGAAAGAATCGCCAGAAGTTTTGAAAACTGTTGTCAAAGGAAACATGAGATAAAGGGGCAAATGCAGTTTAGTCTGAGAGGAATTGTGTCAAGTTTTCAAATATGCACAGGTGTAATGAGGCATGAATAGCTGGTGTTTCCGCTTTGTAGGATGATAGAGATTTATCACAGCTTCTTAGATTAATTATCTTTGGATAAGTCAAAAAATGCCCTATGGTAGGAATCCCAGAGCCCCGGAATTGTTTTCTGAGGTCAAATATGAGGTCTCTTCAGTGCTGCTTTCTATGAATGATAGGTAAGTGCTCTGTATAAGCTAAATAATGGGCTGAAATTAAACAGAATTGTTCAGTTAAGCTTTTAAACAAAAACGAAAAAAGGCAGCTTCATACATATATTTTTTATCCAAAATAACTAATGGAAATTAATTCATTTAATAGGCTAAAGGCAAATGAAAGCTTTTGTTGCCACAAAAATAAAGGTATACAATTTTCATTATTTAGATAAGAAAAAAAATGTGAATTGCTTGCAAGATCAAAAGAAAATAGAAGAGAGAAAAGTGATTTCCAAGGATGTTATATAAAGTTCATAGCCTCTTTCCATCTCTATCTCTTAAGTTCAGTTTTGTGACATGGAAGTTCACTACTAAGCAATGACTTTCAGGAAAATATTCCTAAGAATAACCTGAACCTTGCTACTTTTCATGTTATTTGATCTTGTATAATTTACAACATACTCAGAACAGCAACTGCATTGAAAATCTCTTCAAACTGCTTGGACTACAAGAGACATGTCTTTTATTCTTCTTTCCTGTTTGCATATATAGTGGATTTTTTTTGCGCCTCTAAGTGACGTGGCCCATATACTCACAACAACAAAAAATGAATCTGAATCATTCGTTCTCGTCTGAAATGTAGATTGTGTGATGATCTCAGCTGCAGATCAGATCCTAGCTTTTGCCTATCTTAACATATTTCTGTTTCAATGTTTCTCTATGGTTTTAAGTTTTCAAGAATCCTATTGCCCCGAAAAATAAAGTTCCTAATATAAACAGTGACACAACAAGTGTCACTGAAAAGTGCTGAAGTGATACAGTTCATATATTCCACTTAATAAGTCAAGCACACATTGAAAGAAACTGAAGGCTCATACTCATACCTTTGCCCTTACCTGGCTACAACAGTTTATTTTTTCAGACAAAATAAAGCTTCAGAAGCTGCTCTGAGACCATACAGTGATAGGAAGTATGGAAACTGTAGGAATTTAGTATTTGACTCTTTTCAGCACTATAAAGCTCTCAGAATTGAGACAGAGAACATAAAATCACTAAAATCGTGTCATGGAAAAATGTAACTTATCAGCAGGCTGAAGCCTGAGGTCTGGTGTAGGAGCCAGAGAGGATCCCAACCAGGAAATGACACAGTCCACTAAATGGGACAGAGCCTGAGAGATCTACACAGGTCATGGTGAGAGAAGAAGCCTCTCCCAGGATGCTTTGTTCGACTGTGCAGATGTACCCCAGTTCTGTTCCCCCTGTTGGTCCGTGGGTTTCCCTGCCCCTTTCCTGACTCCAGTCCAGAAAGCTCCTCCCTCCCCGTTCTCCCTTTGGCCCCTGTCCCTTTGTCCCTCCCTCAGAGTTTCCCTATTGTCCCCTTACCCCAGCCCCGCCTATGTACCGCCCCTGTGCCCTCAGACCATTGGTCCCTGATGCTCTCCCCGCCCCAGTATAAAAACCTGGGCACACCATTGTTCAGACGTCTTTTGCCTCTAGAACCTTTCACCAGGTGGTTTGAGTAAACCTACTCCGTGGAACCCTGTGCAAAGACCCTTCCCGTCTCTTTGCCGTCGGTTTGTCGAAGAAGCCAGCTGGAGTGTGAATAACCCCGGCCATCGGCTTGCGACAGCCTGGGTACATTGCTGGGGTGGACACAGGGGATCAGGCAGGCAGGAAGGGACTGCATGAGATCTCTCATCCAGCTCCTACTCAAAAGAGGTGTCAGTGCTGATTGAATTTAAACCAGACCTTGCTGTTCAGGTCTAGAAAAGGGTCAAGGTTAGAGATTTCACAACTTCTCTGCTCAATTCATTCTGATCTTCACCTGTGCTCACAGTGAATAATTTGTTCTGCCTGTTTGATTAATGACCCTCACCTCTGGCACTGCCTTCTCACCCCCCTCCATGATGACCCCAGGGAGCTGCTCCATGTGCAGCCACTTCCATGGTCCTCTGGGGGCTCATTTGTGTTTATCAATTGAATAACTCTACAATTTCTTGTCTTGAGGCCCCCAAAATGGACACAATGCTCCAGATGTGGTCTGATGAAGTCCAGGTAAAAGTGAGTGATGACCTTCTCAGGTTTGCCGTCATCTCTGCCATGGCTCCTGTTTCCCTGCCAGCCAGTCCCCAGCACTATTTTGGGGAGGGATTAGGCCATCTCATATGCATTACTTTATAGCTGTTCTTGCTGAATTTTGTGGTATTCCTTCAGCCAAATGAAGCCTGTCTGAATGGCAGCCCTGCTCACAAGCACATTGACACCATGCCCCAGCTGCTGTCATCCACAAACTTGATGGGGCTGCATCCAGTTTCCTTTAGTACACAATTTTATAAACAACAAAATGCAAAATCTAAAGGCTCTAGCTAAAATAGATTGATAATAACTATGTTAATTTTTCTTTGACACTAAAAAATTAAAATTAAAAAAAATATTGTAAAGTACCATCACTGGCTGCTTCCCAGGAGTATATTTTAGTTTATTTATCTGTGCCTGCTTTGAATGCTACCTCTTTGTGCATCTTCTTACGGAAAAATAATTTAAAATAATTAATCTTAAAGGCCTTTATTTTCAAAGGATGCTCATTTAGTTTCCTGGTTCTTTTACACTAAGGCTTTATTATCAGAGGGGCTGTTGCAGCTAATGAGACCATACAGTGCTATGCTCATGTTTCAACACAATCCCATTAGAACTTTGGTCAATTAAACTGCATTTTGAAGCAAAAATAACTGAAAAAAAGTTCAAAGATGTTTAAACATATAAAACATTAGAATGCTTAGTCAGGTTAAGTTACATGTAATTACTGCAATGATAATTATTAAACAGTTGTGCTAATATTAAAGTTGATCATGTGATACTCATGATTAGGCAGAATTGTCTAGTTTGAAATGATGTGTGTGCTATCATTCCAGGGGCTTGAACTAAAGTAAATATGAATGTGTTTATTAATAAGAAAGCAAATTAGGAAAAATGGAATTAAATCAAATACTATGAGAAAGCTTCATTTTGAATATTCCTCTATCTATTGCCACCGTCAGATACATAAAACCAGGCAGAAATTAAATTAGGAGAACCCAAAAATGTATCCACTTGAAAATGAAGTGTCTTCTCCTCTGCCATAGCAGTGAATCCACCAGTGAATTGATACTGCAAGAGACCATTCAAAGGAGGCTTTCAAGTGCTTTTTAATTATTGGTTAGATGTTACACATTCCTCTTTCTTTAGAATAGTGTCTCAGGAGCTGTAAACCAAGATTTATTTTACTGAAACTTTTGATCTTTTTCCATTCAGCAAATATTGATTTAATTTTTCATACTTCTTCCGAAGAACAAGCCAAGAAACTAATGATCTTTGTCAGATGACATCAACAGCAGTGAATGTCAGGGTGAATCCAGAAACAGAGGTTAACCTGCTGCTTTTCTACTTGGATGTTTAGCAGTGGGCACCTGCACCATCATTTAAGCTAGAAGCTAAATGGAGATTAAATTGGTTGGGTTTTTAAGAGATACTACTTAGCTAAGTTTTATATTGTTTCATATCTATCCTGAGAAAAAACACAATCATCGTTTTATGCCTCTGAGTTAACAAGTTTGCATAATCACCAGCAAAACATTTCTTTATTTATATGTTGTTCATCAGGGTCTATGTTACAGTTTGTAGGAGTACAGAGAGGTGTGGTGAATATTACACGTTTAGAATAAAAACTGACATTCCACAGACCTCAGAGGAGATATGGGAAATCAAAAATTCAGAAATTTTAGCTTGTTTTAAAGCTGATTATCCTGCTGGCCATGGAACTTGGTTTAAAGCTTATTATCCTACTGGTCATCTTGAAATACATGAGCTCACTCCACTGCACAGAGTTTGGCTTTGAAGTACCCAGGAAGGGAAAGATGCAGCTACCCCAGTGCTTGTGCGTGGTTGGGGTGTGAAAGGATTGCAGTCACAGGGTACGGTGCACTCTTTGGGTTATGAGTAGCATGTTATATAATGTAAGACCACTCTTACCTTCAGTTAAACAATCATTGTTCTTTGAACCTGCTCCACTCAGTTGCACCTCCTAGGTGTTCATTGCAGACTGCTGCTGCTGCTGAACAGCAGGAATGGGATATGTGGACAGTTTTTTTTTCCAGGCAGGCAAAATACTACTTAACAGTGTTTAAAAGAGACAACAGATGGGGAGACTGTTTCTCAAAATAATCCTCCCTAATGGACATTGCAGTCACAATCCTGCAGAAAGAAGGAAGAGAAAAAATCTCTGCAGCATCTGTGAAAGGAAATCCTGGGAAACAAATAAATTAGGCTCTTCTAAACAGTCAAATGACTACCCAAAGTTATTTATGCACAACTACATTTGCTTAGTCACTTCCTTCCATTTTGTTTATGGATGGTTTAACTTAATTTTCAGAGGAGTTATGTCAGATCATGTTCCCAGCCCAGGTTCTTTTGCACTGCTTCAAAGTATGGACAGAAATTTGCTTAAGCAGCTGGGGAATTCTTGGCATCAGGATCCCAAAGGTAATGCCAGCCAAGGTGAAGCCATGCTTCTTGCCACTTATCCTTGTCCTTCTCACCAACATGGAAAGCAAAATGTTGAGAGAATTCTCCCCTTTCTTGCTTGCAAGGCCATCCATATATGCAAATATATCTCATCACTTCTGTTCTCCTTTTGACAGTGAATAAACTATTAATATTTAAAACTTCACAGAGTTCTAGTGCTTTTCTCAAACTTTTTTTTGGTGTAATTAAATCATATTTTCTTTATTATATTTGTTGATCTGGGCAGTGACTCATATTCCTTTGTAGGGTCTAGAGCCCAATTATACTCCTTGTTCTATGTTGTAACATCCATTACAAAGCTCTCTAACATTTTGGGTCTGTTTCTATTAGTAGATAGTTTTCTCTTTTTTCACAGCTATTTTTCAAAAATCTTGCTATTTTTGGAGTTTGCATATTCATTGTTTGATTTGGTCTATTAAATTGTATGGAAATAAACATGGATTTTCCCTGCAGCAAAATGTCACAGAATGAGCTCCAGTACTGCTAAAATCAGTTAAACTAGGGGAATGAAACAGAAAAAAAAGAAAAAAAAAAGTGGGCTGGAAATAGGAATAAGAGCAGATGGCCTAAGTTAGCATTTTTAGATACTATATTACATAAAGTGGCAGGAGGGAAACTAAAAAGGTAAATAGCAACCTTTTTAATAGTAGAAGTGTTCTGTTGATACTCTCTGTGTAGTGTATGGATATGAAAACTGAAAACCACACCGCTTAAATAGCACAAATTCCAACATTAAACTGGTTAATTGGTTAAATTGGAATTGTAAGGATACCTACAACAGTTACGAGTATCTCTGTGGTTTTTTAAGACTTTTGCATTTATTTGAAAGGAAACATTTATTATTTTATATGATCAGATCTGCACAGCTCATTTGCAAATTAAATGCACAATACTATTCTTCAGAGACACTCTGCCATAATGTATCTCCAAAGGAGTGTCTGCAGTTTCTGGCTTGACGCTATCTACCACACTTCATGTGTGACTTCTCCAATGCCTGACTCTTTATTTAGGAGTTCAGTTACTACCCAAGCTTTTGTAACATTGCCAAGAAACTTCCAGGTGAATGCTGGCAGCACTTCTTATTTTACTGTGTGAAAAGAAAAACAGAGTATGTTCACTTGCATATTTTTTATTTGGTAGGGAAAGGTTGTTCAACATATTGGCTGGGACAAGACAAAAGCTTTTTTTGTATGTGTGTGAGTATGTGGAACCTGGATACATCTTCAGGGGATTGTTAAATTGTCATTGGCATCATATTAGAACACAACTATATATATAAGATTAAAGAATGTAGGTCATGTCTAAAAGTGTAAAGGAGAGTCCCAGAGATGCAATGATTCTGGAAATGATCTGGAATAGTGATTAATCATCCCATCATTCCTGAGAAAGTGGCAATCCAAAACCCTGAGGTAATTTGAAGTACTCAGCTTTTAGAGAACAGGTTAGGATATGATGTTTGGAAGTATGCAATGCAGATTTTAATTTATTTAGGTATAAGAGGCCTTGAACCCATAATAGAAATGAATTGTTAAAGCTGGGGTATTTTAATGTTAGAGGAGAAATCAGCCATATCTGAGATTTGTCAAAACACTCTTCCCTACTTGTGCTCCAAACTCACTTACCAGTGTGATTAGCCAGGATGAGAGTGGGAGCAGGACATAAAGTGCTGCTTCTGATGATGCTTAGGAAGAGCAGGTACAGCCTGGTCAGTGTGGTCCAAACAAGCACTGGGAGCAAAAGCAGAACCAGGAGCATCAGGAATCTCCTGCTGACAGAATCTGGGCCCCATCCCAGTCACACAGGAGCAGAATAACTGCTGTCAAGAGTCACACATCGAAAACATAGGAGCCTCCACCTAAAATCAAAGCTCCTTCAAGGTCCTTGAATCCTTTTATGAGTCTGGCAAAATACACAGAAGATATAATTAACAGAAGACAAAGGGTGAAATGAAAAAAAAGAATTCCATTATAATCATATACCTGCCAAAGGCTGAGCATTTTAGTGAATCCATTAAGGCCCAGAACACATCTTTAAGTTACATCTTTAGATGGTAAACTTAGTATTGCAGTCAGATATTCTTCACTAATTTATTAGCTAAGAAACTTTTCCTACTTATTAATTTAAGACATCCTGTCTCCCTATTCCTGTTTAAAGCAATTTTTAATACAATTATTAAACACATTTCACGGAACCATTTAGTTTGGCCACAATGCATCTTTCCAGTCAGATGACACCTGAATAGCTGGTCAGAATTTAGCCGTAAACCTCTTTATGACTGTACCTATTTCATATCAAAAATCAGACAGTGTCATTATATTCATGGCTTTGAACAAAGTAATGCTCTCCTACATTATAAAAAGTCATTTTCCTTTACCTTTTGATGTCTTTGCTTATCCAAGAATATGTTATTTGCAATGATAGTCAGAATGTCATGGGAATCAAAGTTCTTCTGTGAGCAGCTCTGCTGGGTCATGTTCATCTCTGCAGTGAGAATGAATGCATAAATGATTTATTTATGTCATTTTACATTTTGTTTTTGAATTATGTTTCATATGCTCTTATTATGTATCTTCCAAGAAGTATTTTCAAATAGATAATGGGTAATTAAATTACATCATTTCTTAAGATAACATGATTTTAATGAGTGTCGTGAATGAGGCTCATCATTAACATTTCTTGCTGCCTAAAGAAACCGTCTCTTCTTTGAGAAGCTTTGTCTATACCAGGAAAAAAATATCAAAAATAATTTCCTCTGTCTTTGCTTCCATTTATGCCATTTGTTTAAAAGCATAGGCAAAAATTGATAAGAACATGATTCAGATAAAACATAGACAAAGGGATTTATCTAGATTAAATATATATATTCATTGGTTTATTTAATAGATACATGAAGAACTAAAATTAAATACATTATAAAATAAAGCTGTACTGTACCAGACTAAAGCCTCGCTTTAGCTGAACCTCATGTTTCTAAGATTTAGCACAAAAAGGGCTAGCTATTTCAAATTTTCAAGCAGTTTTTAGCTGTCTTTCACAGTATCCATAATCTTTCTTGTAGACTTTTTATTGGCCTACTTGCCTACTCATAAAAAGAGTTCTGCTGGTAAATTCAGTGCAAGAGATACACTGTCACATGGTCAGTGATTTTCTAGCCTTATACTGGATTATAATTCTGCAATAAATTCTGAATTTCTCCCTAAAGCTTTTGTTGAATATTCTACTCTCTCAAGACCAGGCAAGAATCTATAAAAGGTGGCCAGCCAGATAAAATCCAGCACACCATCAATTTTTGGGGGCATTTATGTTGCATCAGAGGCATCATATGAAGAAAGACCTTAGGAAATGAACCTTTTAAAGTACAGCACTCACTACCTAAATTCAACCAAAGGTTTTTTACTCTTTGCAGCTTTTTGGAAAGCTTGTCTTTCTATACTCGCTCTCCCTTTGTTAGACAATACTGTACTGCAGCATTTAAATATCTCTTCTTTATCAGTGATGTCTCAGAGTGATCAAATTTAATCAAATGCCACATAAATCTATAAACAAATCTGACCATAATCAATTATTTTAGGAGTTAAATGTATTTTCACATCTGGCCTGATTTATTAGTCTGTGTGCCATATCAATTTTATTTTATTTTATTGTTGAAATCATTTTATAACACTAAGAGGAGAAATATATTGTAATTAAAACAAATATATGTATTTTCAACTATTCTTTTATTTACATGTGCTCCCCTACTAGAAGGCCATAATAATAGTAATGACTTATTTCCAGGGAGGCCAGTTTTATTTTGTTACAAAATAATTCCTATTTAAGCTAGTGGTAGAGGAGAAAAACTGAAGTCAAGTGACAATCAATATTTTTCCCATAGCAGTTGAGCAAAATAACACTATCTGTTAAATATAACTGGTTTTGATTTAAATGTTCCCATAAACTTTGTTCAGGCTCTGCTGAGCCTGCAATATACGTTAATCCAATCAGAGGGAGAAAAACACTTGTGGAAATACAATAAACAAGCCTTAAGGCAAGGTGAAGAATCTACCATTTTATTATTGATCCAGCAGCGGGTCTGAGTAGAAAAACAGCTTTAACTGGTCAGTTACCATCTACAGAGTCACCGTCTGAATTGTGTTAGTTATTGTAGTTGGATTTTGCTTTTTGCGAAGAGTGCCTCACTGACATAGACCATCCATATCATGATATTAAAATAATATCCAAAGTTCTTTTATAAACTCTCCTATAGTTTAGGAACCATATGCTGTATTCTTTAATTTTAATTGAATTTATTCCCTTTGATAGGACAGGCATTAGAAGAAAACTGGTGAAATAAAACTGGGTAAAAAGCATGCCGTTAAGGTTCTTAGTACTGAGTATATTTTGTTCCTGTGGGTCTGGAAACTTTTAAAATTTTTGCTGTGTGCAAATCCATCAAGCAGCTGCTGGAGTCACGAATCTCTCTTGTGCCAAATCAGCTCCTTTTTTCTTTTCAATCATGGATTAAAGGTTTTGTAAACACAGTGACAACAAATATGCATAGCTCTATATCTATTATTTGATGATCAGACTATATCAGCAAGAAAAGTGAGACTGATGTATTGAGTCTTTGCATATTGTTGGATATCAATAGGACAACACCAGTTACATTTTTCGTCTCCAGTTTCTTTTGAATTCCTACATACATTTTAGTTTTATTTTCACTCTCATATTTTTTATTTCCCTTGGTAATAATTCAGGTTTATTAGAAATAGCTTCTTCTCCACTATTTTGAATAATTATTTTTAATAGTGAAAACAAGGGAGACATGAATTAACTACAAGGATTTTTCATTTTGGATAATTATAATGGAACTTAGCAATAACACAATTTTTTCCTATGATTCCTTACTATCCTCACATGAACTCCATTAGCAATTACAATGCCAGTGGCTGGTACTGTGCAGGAGAGTAAGAATGGAAAATTTCAAAGCATTTCAAAGTCCAGTAAATCACAATTTAAAAAATTAATAGCGTGAAAAAACTTGTAATGTAAATAAACTTTTTGTAATTGGGAAGAGAAATTTGCTACAGAAATTTTCATGATAGGTCATATGCTTCAAGAAAAAATATTCTTACCTATTGGTAGGATTTTAGGCATCAGAACATTTCATAAGCCAAATCTAAATCAATATTAACATGAGATACTGACAATGAATACAAGGGAACATGCGAGTCAATATAAAACATTCATCTGTTAAATAATTTACAGTACGTTTGTTCCCTGTTCATCTATCCTAATCTCACATTATGTTTATGGTGTTTTAGATGTCACTTTTTTCAGCAATGAATGGAGAACTCCTTTGTATACAGGTTTTTATTAAAACTGTATAAAAAAGTGATGGTTTCAGCTTAGCTAACAGAAAAGGAAATGTGAATAAGTGCAAACCTTCATATAACCCAAAGGTTTCCTTTTTTTTTTAAATTATCCAACACTTGAAGCAATAGCAAGGCAACAATTCACAAAATGCCAAAAGCACAAGGAAAACCCTTCCTCTCTTTTCTTGGGAAAAAAAGGGGAAACAAAAATTAAAAAAAAAAAAAAAGGGGATCTCCAGGACCTCAACTTATGACACCTACAAAATCCTTCTGTCCAGCATTGGGGGGTACAGAGAGAAAGGTTATTTTCCCTATGTAATGTTACTGATTGTGGAATATTCTTTTACACAAGGAAGAACTAAGGAAGAACAGATCTGTAGTGCTGCCATCAGGCTCTTTGTTTCTAATCCCCATTCTAAACCAGATAAAACTAGAAAAATTAATAGATCTACCTCCTATGAAAGTGTCTGGTGAATACCAGTTTATTACACTAATCTATAGAAACAAAGATGCTGTACTTCTAGGCTTGATTCAAGCCCAACAGATGGAGGAGATAATATACAAGTAGGGAGATAATTTGGGTTACCTTTTCTGCCACCAACTTTTTATGTCTCATTTTCCTGTCTATAAAGACAGTTTAAAATCACGCTTTTCTCTGGTTTTTCAAAGTATATTGTAAGATCTCAGAAGAAATATCCAGTTCTTGATATACACATGAACTACCTGTGCCAGTTCTGTTCTCAGTCATGAGTCCTATTGTAATAGAGAAAAAATAAATAGCAGGAATTTAAATCAGATTAGGCTTATAAATGCTGTAGAAATCTTTGTTACCCATTTGAGCTTTCCTCATGTGCATAGGATCACACTGCCTCTCCCTCAAGCTCAAAAATCAAGCTGGATCCTGTTAATAACACTATGACATCATGACAGGAGTTACCATATGCAGATTTGCCACTTATAATCAAATCACCATTTCCTCTACCCGTTTGGTTGCATTATTAAGTGACACTTAAAAGTAATTTTGATGATTAAATGAGCTGTTCTTCACAACAAGCATGTAATTTTCTTTTTTCCATGAATCTTTCAAATGAAGACATAATATTCTGTTCTTGGCACATCTACGCCAGGTGTAAGAAAATTGGTCTGGAGTTTTACTTCCTTCTTTACCTGTTAAGAAGATGTTTCCATCACTTGTAGTATGTATTTCTCCATGGTTTTATTCCATAGTGAGGAATTATTTTGCTCCCAGAGGCAATTCTGACAATAACTGTGAACAATTATTCTTGCTAGTCAGACCAGAAGAAAATGAAGGTGAATATGCTGAGAAAGTTGGTGGTATTGGTTTCTTTTGGAGTTATCAACCATCATTGTGATATCAGGTGGTATCTAAATTTTAAAGATTTGTTCTAAAAGCCTCGTGTGACCAAACAGTAGCATTATTCTTTTCACTCAGGCCTCAGACTCAGATGTTTCTTACACTAAATAAAATGCCATTCAGTGTAAGGAAAGTCTATCTTGTTACCCTTCTTGTTCAATCTGATTGGAGATCTTAAGAAAACATAAGAGACAATTGATATTATGACACCTCTAATAAATCTTTATATTACTAATTTTAATTAAGCACAAAATATATGGTCTCTTAACCCTCTTAGTAACAGGCTTGTGTGAGAAGTAGCAGCAACTCAGACTGTGAAGGACATTTCAAGCACAAATTTATTTGTCTTCCTCTGATGCAAGAGAGTTAAATTTTACTTCCTGCAAATAAACAGCTGTAGGTGCTACAGTGATAAATTCTTTTTATTAATTTGACAGGTAAAATTTAATAATAGAAGGAAGGAAACCAGATGTGTTTTATTAGCAGAGAACAGAGAACAGCTTCATCTGTGTCCTTCTTATACTATTTGAGCATTATATTCTATATTTTGTATGGGTTTATTTTGTTCTTTGCTGGAAAGGCCGGAATTTCTGGTTTTATAAAAAGAAATTATTTCAAATTCTCAAGATACTTCCTAAGAAAACACATGGAGTAGAATTCTGGCCTTGCTTGCACTAGCAGGAGCTTGACTTTGATGACATTTGTTGCGCTTTTCTAGATGTCTGACACAGCAGTCACATCTTACAAGAACATTTACGAAGGCAGTTGTGATCATGACAGCAGAACTCATTCCCAGTACCTGCAGGAGGTGGCCAGAGAGTTGCCAGTGCATACAGTCCGTGAGTGGAGCAATCCCAGCCCAGAAGTACAGTCAGGAGGAATTCCAGTTTTAAAGGCTTACACACAATGCAGCACTGCAGCCAGCCTGAGTAAGAAGTGAAAGAAAAGTATATCATGCTGTAAATACATAAAATTTGATTAATTTAAGAAAACAAGTGATGTATTCAACTTATCAGTGAGATTTTGCTTTTACATCACATAATCCTGAATTATGCATTAGTCTGTATATCTTTACTCCTGTTTATGCATTTCAATTACAACATGTTTGTTTTTCTGTTGCCCACTCAGCCTTTGTTACTTTTTGCCTGAAAGACTATTTAATTTTATTTTTAATAATGTAATTCAACACAAGCTTTTGGAAAACTCCAAACATTATGGAAGGAATTTCTGAAATGACAAGTGCTGTCATAGTCATCAAAGAAAATTTCTGTCAATTCTAAGTGCTTTATTAAGTCTGTATCTTCAGAGCTGACTAGTCAATATCTAACTTCATCAGTTCTTTTAAAAGTTAGAGAAACATATACATATTAAAACTTCTGTTCTGTTGGCTGAAAACATAGTATTGTTGTTGAAATGTCTGCAGCAGTATGTTACTTGATTGTTCTTTTTGTAGCTCAATTTCAATTTTAGATTATGTTTAAAATTATCTGCTGTATTCTTGCTATCAACTGCCAAGCACATGATATTCTGGAAATCTGAAACTGCTAAACCTCTTATGCATACTTTTTTTCTAAATGTTATACCTAATTTTAGCACTGTTAACATTGTCATCTTGCAATTATATAGGGGCATATACAGCATGACCTGCAAATAATATATCGGCAAAGGGTTTTCCCTCCTACAGGCTTCTATTTCAAATGCTTCATGAAATCAGAAGGTATGTAAAAGTTATTCTGAGCCACTATCCCACCTACAGCATGTCACTGTGGATTGCTGAAAAGTGCTATTTAAAAAATGAATTTAAGATGGTGAAGCAGATAGGAGCCATTATATTTGTTGTGACGGAATTTGTAAGATGTTCAGTTTTATGTGTCAGCTAAAATCAAAAGAAAGCAAGAATGTCATATTTCAAACCACAGCTTCCCCAAAGTAGTTTAATGAGTTATTACGTTGCCAGCTGCCAGATGGTCAGTGACTTATCTGAGGGCTCAGATAATTTATCGAAAATTACATTCATTTGTTTCTATCAATTTTTTTTTCTGTCTTACTATTTTTCTTGTTATGGAGTGAATGAGGAAATTAAGAAATTTGAGATGCCCTTCTTGCTTTGCCCTGTCCTCAGGCAGGAATTCATGGGGGTAGTTTGAGCTTCTCCTGCATGACAGTGCAGGATTCATTAAATGCACAATGAATTTCCAGTTTTGAGTCATTAGGAGATGTCTAGCTGAGAGTATGGAAAAGAGTTGATCTGGGCCAGCTGGTACAAAATTCAACAGCACATCATTCAGCATGTATTGACAAGATCCCACATTTGCAGTTCAATAAGGAAAACATTCTTTGCAAGGACAATTACAGTGTCAAGGAGACCATGTGAAGGATGGAGGGGACAAAGAGGCTCTATCTGACAACTGACCTTATTTTTGCCTTCCACCAGCTTCCCCCTTTTTTTTTCCTAATTGCAGAGCTCTTGTTGTTGAAAATGTTTGTTTTGATTCCTAAGTGTGTGACCAGCACTATTCTACAGACACCAGAGGTCTGACACCTGGTGTAGTAAAAGGTGGCAGTTTGGAACTTTTACATAGCTGAGAGTTGAAATCCTGGACTCTGGATAAGCTTTGAAGACTTGTGCACAGCTGTGACAGAATTGGCAAAACTCCTTAAATTCGACTGCTTCAGAGTTTACTCACAAGTTCTTTCTTAAAAATCCCACTCTACAGTAATGAACATAAGTGAAGTATTCTACCTGAATATCCCAAGGTATTGTATTCCTTTAACTACAGGGTTTGAAACAGAAATAGGAATTATTTTCACAATGCTCTGAGGCAAGTCCAGCCTGCAGAAAGTGTAATTTCATCATATCCTATATGTTTTTTCTCTCTCTCAGCAATGTCCTTGTTGCCTGAATAACTTGCCCAGCTGTACTGCACTCACATGATCTTCCTGTTGGAACTTGGGAGGTTATGTACAAGGAAGGCAAATGTAGCGTTTGGTACTGGTCTTTAAATTGCAGACAGTTTCTATTAACTGTTTGCTTTTTGATACCACTAGGTAAATAATAATTCTTTTTCTTGCTAAGACAAGGAAGAGGTGGAAAAAAGGAAAATACGAAAATGGTATTATCATTTATGGATAAATCAAACAAAAATAGCAGCTAACAAAATAAAAAGGAAGGCTGAACAGTCAGGGGATAAGAGATAAGGCACATTAATGAAGAAGGTGAACCTGATTGATTTAGAGCCATTATTTAGAGCTGGGGAGAAAGGGAAATTAGAAAAAGATGCTATTTTTGTATCATTGCATAATGACCTCAATGGATGAAGTGATGCACTGGAAGTTACTTAGGGAATCTAAGAATTTGAGGCACTTAAAACTCTTGAAGTTTAGCAAAAGCATTTAAGGGTATGATATCTTCCTGTTAAGGCAGGACTTGTCTTTTGTAATGCACTGCTTTGGACTTGAGATTAAGATTTGACTCTAGGTCCCAAGTACTAATGTAACATAGAAAAAAAATAAAGTACTGGGAAAGTAACTACCTGCAACATTCACTGGGGCTCCAGAACTCTAATAAATTGTGTGTCCAGATGGGACGTATTGTCTGTCACAAGAAAAATGGGATATTTTTAACTTTAAATCCATATTAATGGATTACTATCAACTAGTAGTCTATTAATCTGTTGAAATCAATAGGAGCTAAATAACAGACTGGGTTTGGTGCCCATGTGTTGCCTTCAGTCACCAGCAAGTCAGTAGCAGAGAATGTAGTTGAGATCAGGCTCCTCAAGGAATAAACTGATATCCTGACTGCCAGCCCCTTCCTCTGAATTCTGAACAGCAGCACTGGAGGGAAGCAGCATGAAAGAAAGATGCTACACAGTGTTAGTGAGAACAGACGCAACCTCTAAATCTTGGAAGTATTCAGGTGTAGTGGTTTATTTATTTTGGAGCCTGCTACTTGCTTCAGTGGGCGTGTCTCCCTGGGACTCTTGTTGGGCTTGCATGTGTGGCAGCAAGGGCAAGAAACAAGCTCATGCTCTAGAAAACTAAAGCCTTACTTAGCACAATAGAGCACTGAGTGAAAAGTGGAGTGGTTGAATTTGATGAGCTCCACAGAATGTTTCATATCCTAGTAGAAAAATACAAGTAACCAGAAGAAAAATCCTGCAACCTTGACTTTAATAGAAAAAGATAAGAAGGAAAAATGTGTTGGCTCTAAAATTATTTTTACTAAGGTCAGGGGACATAAATGGAAATTGTTCCATAGCAATGCCACATCTCATCTGACAGTGTTGTGCCCAAGGTTAACATGGACATACCATTCCTTAGATATGTGATTCATGGACAACATTGACAATGCTGATCAGTCTATTGTGTAAAAGGGAAAAATATTAAAATAAAGTTATTCAAATGAATAAAGAAAAATAAGTTTTAAACAATCAGCTCAGAATGATATATTAATGCACCATTTTGTTTAATTTGTATTCTAGTACCAGTCTTAGAAGAGCACTCTGCCAGTTTAGGGTATTTAGTGTGATATTTAATTTAAAACTGTGATTGAATTCTGGAAAATCTAACAAGCATTTAGCTTCATTTATTAATATCTAAAGATGCAGTATTCATCATCAGTGATTTTAATTAATGTTCCCCTTCAGCAATGATATACAACAGTTAGGTGACCTTGACGAGAGAACATTCCATGCTATTAAATAATAGACATCCAAAAGATTATTTTGATTTCTGTGTCTGCCTGCTTCATTCATTTCATTGGCAAAAGTTGTTCTTGGTAGAATAAAGCCATGCGTGCAATGAAACAATTATTTAAATTTTAATCCATTTTTCTTTAACTTTAAAATTGAAGTTCAGTTTCCTTTGGGGCCATCATCACTAGGTATTAAAGGTCACTTCCTGATGAATTGTTTTTTTCCAGTGACTGGCTTATGCTTTGGAATTTTTCTTGCATTTTCCAGATAATTCTCATAATACATAAACCTAATGTTAAAATTATTAATTAAATATTACATATTTATAAGACAAGTTGCATAAGTGCTCTTCTAGGATACTTTGGATGTAATTATTCACTGAACTTAATGAAAAGACTTGGGGGAAAAATATTTTTATCTGCCACTTAACATGGAAATGATCCAAAGGTAGGGAAAAGTTCAATAAGACCGGGAAACAAGAAATATATTTTTATGCGTAAGGATTTGATGTAATAAATAATGTTTAATAATACAGAACTTTAAGGAGGGATAAGTGATTAAGTATTATAAGAAGAAAATATTTTGTCTTGAAAATTTATTCTTTAAAGTTCTACAATTTCAATCCAGGGTCAGTTCCAGTCATGAATAGTATGGCACAAATTAATTGTTTAGTTGTGATTGCTGTGATAGTCACATGGAAGAGAGAAATCTTATTCTGGGCACAAATACATTGGGCATAACTTTCTTTTTTGAGTGGACTCTCTTCTGCATCTGAGTCCTTTGAAAGGCCTGCAATAAAAATACCACAAATGTAACACCCCTCCTTCTCACGGAATTATAAGGTCAATACAAGATAAATATGAGCTGGTTTTGCTTCTAAGGTCCTAAAAGTGCCTTTCATTAGTGTCACTTGTTTGCAGTTAGCTGCACATCAGTCCTTGAATTTGCTAATGGCTTGTGTAATCATGCACCAGGTGAGGGGAAATACTTTGGAAAGTGCACTAAATGTATATTTATGTTCAGACTTCTAAACACCTTTGAAATCCAGCCTCTGGTCATTTGCAATAAAACTAATTCCTGTAGAGGTTTGGTTTATAGGAATACTTGTGGGAAAGGCAGAGACTCTCTCCTAAGGGAGATGGTTGATTGTGTCCTCAGTGAAAGTGGGCTCAGGTGTGGGCGCTTTGGTGAACCACCAGAGTCTATAAAAGTCTGGTACCAGAGCAAAGGGGTTGGTACATGGACAGCTGGGTTTAGTTGCAAAGAGGAGAGAGAAAGAGATAAGGGGCAGTGTTGTAAAGGCAGTGTGGGGCTTTGGGGGACTTGGTTGGGGGCTGTTAAAAGGAAGCAAGTGCTCAAATTTCAGTTGTCACTATGATCTTTGCTAGTAGCACTGTAATGGAAAAAAATATGGTAAAAAGTCTTTTGTTGACATGCTTTACTTATATTTTATTATTCTTTAGGTAGTATATAGGTCTATTTTCTCTTTTCATACAGACTGTAGCTAATCCTTCTCATCTAAACTGGCTCACTACTTTTCCAAAAATCTGGCTGAATTTTTTTTTTTAATGGTCTTGTTTACTGTGACTTCTTGATGAAAGAAGGTTTAGTAACAGCATCTCTAGAAAAAAAATGGCAGCAGAATTGCTATTTCTTTGGCGTTAGTTTGCAAAATGTGGAGTTTGGTACTTTCTGGCTTTGAGAATCTACTGCAGTGTGAACAAGTTACATCCTTGTGTGGACCTGAGACTATCCAGGGCTTGACCTGAGCATAGCCAGGCTGTTGAACAGAAGTTGTCACTGTAGCAGCAGTAGGTGTGCATGTCAAAAACCCTGCCAGCACATGCATCCAGAAAACATTTGGGCATTATAGTTTAGGTATTAGTTGGAAAAACCTGATGCAGGTGGTGGAAACCAATTACTTCAATGTTATATGAGAGGTTTGACTGTAGCTCTTAAAAATAAGTCTTATGATTACTTTTTCTCTATGTTGTTGTTTTTGGTTTTTCTTTTTAATATAGATAATATGCAGAAAATAGTGGTATCTGCCATTTTTTAAGGGAAAACTCTATGACCAATGTTAAATTATGGCAAAATTATTTCCTTGAAGCTACTATTACAGGGCAAAAAAACCCACTGGTTAAACTAATAGCAGTCATAAGTTCATTCTCAAATTTTAAAGATTAGATAACTTCATTACAGGTTTTCAGAGGCAATTTGTCACTAGCCAGTGAGCCAGGGTCACTGACACCCCAGCTGGCTTCTACGACAAACCGACAGCAAAGAGACAGGAAGGGTCTTTGCATGGGGTTCCGCAGAGTAGATTTATTCAAACTACCCAGCAAAGGGGCCAGAGGTAAAGACATCTGAACAAGCAAGTGTCTAGGTTTTATATGGGGGCGGGGAGAACATGAGGGTCCAGTGGTCTGAGGGCACAGGGGCGGTACATAGGCGGGGCTGGGGTAAGGGGACAATAGGGAAACTCTGAGGGAGGGACAAAGGGACAGGGGCCAAAGGGAGAATGGGGAGGGAGGAGCTTTCTGGACCAGAGTCAGGACAGAGTCAGGGACCAGTGAGGGGAACAGAACTGGGGTACATGGCCCCCACAGCAATTCTGTCTTTGCTGTCTGGGTTTATATATTATGGGGGTTTTTTTATAATTAAAGCTAATCTGATATGAAAGCTAAACCAGCTTTGTTTCATCTGCTGAAGATACATGAAAAAAATTTTCAAAATATTCTTTCAAATGTCTCTTCTATCAGTTTTCTCTTCTGTTTGTAATCTACTGTGACTTCCCTTGCTCTTCCAACTTCATAGGGAGGCACTCAGAGTATATCCAAATTTTTAGCATTCCTCACCCTTGGGAGATGGAGGATGTTCAGGTCAGGATGCTCTTTTATAGCTAGTCTTTGCTTAGGAAGGAATGTCCAGTTGGGAAATAATGGGTAACAACTTCCTCTGAAATTTAAAATTCTGTTCTCTTTAAACTTGTGATTAAGAAGCTTAAGAAGAGCAAAATAGCTAAGTTTTAGCATCAAGATAGTAAATCAAAGAATGCTTAAAACGGAAAATAATGTTGGCAAATTCTTTAGCTGGTGGTTGCAAACAGAATGGCCAAACATTTTTGCTGAAGAAAAGGAAAATAGAAAAATATCATAGAAACCCATGCAAATTACACTTGTGATATTACTGTAGGGAATTAGCAGCACTATTTAGCACAACGTAAGCAAAATTTCACTTCCGAGTTTTACAGGTGTTTGATTTTCTGTGGTTGGTTTGAAATATCTTTTGTTCTGGCTGTAAGAATAGTGATTTGTAGTTTTATGAGACTTTGCAGATTTTGTGAAATGCATTATATTGTACATCCTTTTTCTTCTACTTAAAAAAAAATTACAGAAAAAGACAGGTCTGCTGTAGATTTAGGAATCCCTTGAACTCTAATGTCTGTAAACAGTCTAGCACTGGTGCTGTGTCTGTTATGCTGACTACCCTGAAGCCACCCAAATTTATGAATGTTGAAGTCACTCAGTAATTTTGCTGTCACTCTTAATGTAAACAACATGGGCGAGACTTCCTTTTAAATCAACACCCATCCTGCTCCTGTTCCCATAATTGCACTCACTTTCAAGTATATCTTATTTGAGTGTAGGTACCTCACCAAGACATGCTTAGAGTCCAGCCTTTTCACTGCTACAATCTCTGAAGTTGCATGCTTGAAGGACATGCATGAAATTTTTCTCTATCATAACTTTAATACTTAGAAAACCAAAATAACTTTCTGTAGCACAAACTAATCATCATTTTAAAGAAAATCTGAGAAAAAAGCAAACTTAGAAAATTTATCTTCTAATGAGTCGGTAATAATTTTGAATTTAATAAATGATGTAGATTTGGAAACCATAGCTATTGAAAACTTGGTTCCCATACAATGCTAATAACGACTGTCTTCAAAATCTGTAGAACTGTACCTGTTTTCCTTTTTGACTGCTTTCTGCCCATGGTTTTCCTATAACTCTTTAATTTCTTCCTCTGTATCCGTATAGTCCTTACTGGACCCTGCGGTAAGATTTGTGTCTCCAAGCCTCACAGTATCATGGAATTGCACTTTCTAAAACTTTGTGTTGCCACCAGAGTCAAGTTTAGGATGAGGGAGATTCAAAATAATACTGGCAGAGTCAGAGAATTCCTACTGATCCATCCCTGGTGTCTAAGGATAGTAGTGGCCATAGCAGATGCAACTCAGCTGCATCTGATCTGATCCCATTCATCTCCTTTAGGTTTATCAAGGATTATGTTTAGCCACTAAAACACTTAACACTCCTTTTGCAAAACTTTCTCAGTGTCTGAATAAGTCTATGTTCATGTTCAAGAGTGACATCAGCATTTTGAAACCTAATTCAAATAGGCTTGCTCTAAGATTGTAACAAATGGGATTGCTGGGAGATTTCAAGTTTTTGTGTGGTTTCAAATACTTTTTCTTTATTTCTCTTTTCATATTTTTGTTATAATGGGATTCAATTGTTCATAAGAATTTCTTAAAGTTTTATTGGTTTCTCTTTTATTTTAACTTAAATTGAATTTACCAAAATGGTTTTTATAGGAAAAAAAGAAAAGATCTCTTAGGATGTCAAAATATTTTTCAAGGGATTAAGTGTTCTAACAGACTTTCATGAAAAGCAGTTCTTCAGTTCTCATTGAATTTGAGTAATTAAACCTTTCTACCAAGTGCTAAGGTTGTCATATGGGATGCTTTTTTTTTTTAGGAATGTGAAATCACTAAATATGAGTATATGGTAATACCCTCTGTGAATATCCATTTGGGTGAACAGATTTGAGTTTTTTCTTGAAAGCGTGGCCTGCCACTGCAAGCCCTTCCCATTTCATTTGCAATGTATGTCCCTTGGGCATGTCCCTTCACATATACTTCAAGACAAACACTTAATAGAATAATCAGACAGTTATTTCTTACAAATGTTTAGGATTAGTAAAATGCTTTGAAATAATTAATTTGAAGGTTTCTGTGTATTTCTCATGTATACATCTGCTCATCTTACATAGATGTTAAGGAGCTTGTACACACATCTTCAAGAATAAATGTTGATACTGTGAATGTACACACAGGGACTGATGATGCATTTTAGATCACTGTTTACTGTAAAACAACAGCATAAAATGTTTAATGTCACAAAAGAAGGTCAAGTGAAAGCGTTTAATTAGATTTTTGCGGAAATTGGATGACCTGGCTTGGAACTAGTTTCATTCAGTAATAATTAAAGAGTGTGGAAAAATTAAGTCACTTGGTAGGAAGCAACTTGTCTTATAGTCAGCATAAGTAAGCATCCCAGTAGTTTAGGATGGGAATGTGACACAGAAAAATTTCCATTTGTTTCTGGTTTTCCGTGCACTAAAAATGTATTATGCTATTTGTCATTGTCCTCTTCTCTTGACCTTCAATCTGCTGCCACTCATTTCCTCAACATCTTTTTCACATTTCCCAGAACTTTTGCTATTTTATTTTCTAGCTTCATGCCAGATTTATGGAGGTTCTTATTTACAAGCACAGATGTTTCAACCCACCTCTAGAATAACAGTGTGACATGATTCCACCTGCTCGATGGAAAATCATGACATGTTTTTCTGACTTGTCCTCACACACAACTCCATCTCCTCTTTAGATGAAACCATTTATGTTTTTCTTTTGCTGTCTCCTTTCTCAAAGGCAGCAGCTCTTCGATTTGTTTCCTGTGCATCACTGTATTGCTCAGGCTTTTATCAAGGCCTTTGCATGTACGTTATTATGATTATTGTGAACCAAGATCTATAAGACAGGCTTTCTTATCTATGCAATCAGTAAGGCTTTTCTCCAGTCTCTTCTTCTGGCCTCTAGTTGCTGTAATTTATATTACCTTTGGCCTAAACACTTAATGGAGTTATCCAGAATACCACTGTGAAAAGTAATTTGCCTCACAAATGTTTTTCCTTACCCTGTAACTTTATTAATGTGCCTTTCCCTCTCTCTTTCATCAAACACAGGCTACTTATCTCTATTTTCATTTTACAGTCAACTTTTCCACAAGCCGTCAGTCAGAACCAAGAGACCAGTCATCACATCCTGCACTTGTGATGTCAGCCTCTAATCTCATGATCAAACAAAGAAATGCTCTATTGATTGTTGGGTGTTGGATATTTGCACAAGTACTTCAGGCAGACCTTTCTGGGGATCTCATGCCTCTGTCTAAGCTCAGGCTTTCATTTGCTTGATTTTTCAAATTCTTTCATAGAATGGCAGGGACAGACTTATCTGTCATATATCCATTTTTAAATTTTACCAGATCAACTCTGAGGTATGAAAACTCTTGTAGAGTAAACTGTCATGGCTAAACATTCTGAATTTACTTCAAAAAATGGTTAACAGGAACATAAGTATGGTTTCCTAAAACACTATGACTACTGATGAACTTGCAAGATAATATTATCTCATTGTTAGTTTGTCTTCCAGCTTTTCACACTCAGAACCCCTGAAATATGATGCATCGTTATGAAAACTTTTTTTTTTAAATTAAGTTTTAAAAGATTGTCTGTAGCTCTTCCTCTTTGCTCTTTGAGACAGGAATTGTCCTAATATTTCCAGTTAGTTGCTAAACTGTTTTACACTAAGTCTCTGTGGAGGTTCTCAGGATACCATATTTTATCATTCTCTTTCAAAAGCTTTTAATTGTTGAGAAGCAGCAGTGGATCACTGTCCTCTTCATTCTGGAGGGGTTTTGGTAAATCAAAGCACTGCTATGCAAATGCCCCTACAACTTAAGCTTTTATTCCATAGTACTTGACAATAGTACTGCATAAACTATTTGCCAACAGAGTCACAGCCCTGATGACAGAAGTGACTGGGCTATTCTTTAAGCTTGACTCAGAGGATACAGTCTCTCATTAGATTTCTCTGTGTGAAATGTTTACTTAATTAATGAAAACAGTGTCTCTGAAAAACATCAAGCATAAAATTACTCTGGGTTTTCAGAAGAACTGTATTGAGTCAAGGAGAAGAATAGCACCTAGGTAATTCCTTTTCTTCATGACTTGTCATATAAGAAATGCTGTTCAGATTATTGAATTATATTAATATATATGTCTAGCTGATATATTTAGAGTTTTTAAAATGAATGGGACATTGGAAAGTTAAAATTAACATTGCTGGTTTTTACTTATATTAGGTAACAAAAACTTATGGCACAACTTCATTAAAAATTTGCTGTGAACCAACAGAAGTAAATGAATTCACTAGGAGGGCTAGAGTTTAAATCATTCTTTGTCTTTGTTAGCCTAATAGCTGTTGTCCTTTAGAAAGGATTCAGTTTTATTGTTTTTCAAATTTTCGTATGTATTCTGCAGGGTTGTTTACAGGTATTTCAGGTAAACTATGAACAGTTTTGCCTTTGAAATGAGACTTTCAATATTACAGACTTTTTTTTTACAAATTCCTTGAGGCAAATGTCACTTTCTCTTTAGTCTGTAGAAGATGAAGAAATGTGTTTAAAATGTCTTTTGAAATGGTGCAAATAAAAGTAAAAAAAAAGTAAAAAAAAAAATCCCACAATTTACTTACCATATACCCATATGTCTATCAGAAAAAAGAACAATACAGTCCAAGATTGAGAGAAGCTGTTGACACAAATTTTGCCCTCTATCACATTCCTTTTTGAATTAAAGCACTGAAATTTGTGAAATCTGTGGAAGTTTTGTATAATTCAGCAGATGGCAGGAGCTGAAGAGGGTGAAAAGTGCTGAGAGACACTTGATCTAATTTTTCCTTCTCTAGCTTAGCCTGTAGATCTTTCTCAGTAACTGTGTAAGAGATCATTTTGAGGTGGTGTGGTAGGGCTGCCAGCAAGAATAAAGGACAGTAGACCTCTGCATTGCACAGAGAGAAGGATTTCTGTGTCCCAAGGTGATATTGCACAATGTCTAAGCCAGTAACTTCTGAGAAGAAAATGTCTAGAGCATGTAGCTTTAGGTATTTGTCCATTCATAAGCTGGCAATTCTTTCTTTATCAGATTATACTTTTGCAATTAGAGAGAAGTAAGAATAGTGCTAGAAATCTTTTCTGTAGACTTATAACAAAAAAAGGTTGTGCAAATGAATCAGGTATTACCAGTGGAAACCCCTCACATTAGGGCTACTGAACTACTAAATCAAATTTAACTCTCAGTTTTCCCCACTTGTGCAGCATTCTGCTGATCTAGTTGAGGTCCATGTTTCAGTATTTATGATGTGGAAAGAGAATCCTGAGACCGTGGAAAGAGAGTCCTGAGACTGAAATTAAACAATCTATTGCCTTGAAATTTTCATATGGACTTGGACACAATATCAGGGTTGAATTAAAAAAAAGGAACAGAAAAAGAAAAAGCTTGAGAAGTTAAACTTATATAATGTTTTCAAGCACTATCAAATGTTTATTTCACACTGTTCTTCCTTACTTTTGATCCTTATTTGGACAGACTTAAAATGTAAGCTTCTTCAAATGAGATATTTTGAAAAAACAAGCGCTAGCTGAAACATACCCTTATTAAATATTTTCATCAGACTGGCAGGTTTATGACATACTGTATCCTACCTTTCTCCAAAAAGTACAGGAAATGTTATTTTACTGGAAAATCTAAAGCTAATGGTTCATTTCTGTCAAGTGGAGTTACATAAAAGAACTACCATGTCACTGAATGTAACCACAGCCAAAGCTGAAATTTTTATGAAAATCACTGTTAAAATAATAAATCAAATTTACCTTTAAGTTCTGGTGCATCTAGAGATTTTCTAGATTGGACTCAGAAAGTGGTTTATACTTCTTTTCTTTGATAATATATCTTATAGCATCTAAGCATGTGATTTGACATTTATTTGTCTCCTGTCTCCTATCTCCCATCCTTTCTCCTTTGATTTACACACAATTCTGCATCTGAAGCAACTTGCAGTAGGTGCTCAGCAGCTGAATATTTGGGGGTGGGGGGGGGAGGGGGAGTGTTTCCTTCTTCATGAAATGATAGATTCTGTGTCAGTCAAATCAGTAGAAAGACACACCCAGAGGGTAGCAGTGCCCATTACTTAACAATTTAGGTCTACTGAAGTCAGTAGTGCTGAAATCATCAGTTTTGGTACTGTATGTTGTCTCATCGCTCCATCAATATGTAGAGATCCTATGTGCTGTGGTTAGTGCGTGCAGAAATTAGTTTGCGTATTTGTTCCTTGTCTTTGTTTGGTAGGAGCTGGATGAATTCCATTTCATCTCTCAGAACCACCTTTAGAATGCTGTCCATTGAGCTTTGCCAATTCGGTGTGATCAAGGACTACAACACAGTTAGCAAATATACCAGAAATTGGACCATACAGTGCCATAGCATTTGCTGCAATGCCAGAATGTCTTGCTACTTTTCTATGAAGATATATTTTCGCTGTTGTCATGCAAAGGGTGTGCCTTATGAGTGACTGTTTCTGTATTTCATGATTTAGCATTTATCTATGTTTCCAGAATACATATAAATAGATATGTGATGCTGCTTTAAGGCTGAGACATTGTGGGAACGTTTGAAGGTGTGCATATGCCTGGAAACACAAAAATATTAGCACTAGTTTTTGTTACAGTTGGTTTTTGCTTTTTACTAGTCAGTCTACTGTCTGCAGGTAATGTTAGTGAAAGCTGTATGGTTGAAGTCATTCTTCTTGCAGTGTATTCTCTCTGACTTTTAAACCTCAGTGTGTCCCTTCCTACTGGGTGGTTTGGATGTTACGAGTTAAACCAGAATCCCACCCAGGCCAAATACTGCAAGAGCTCCTCCTAATGGAGCTAACAGAAAGAGGAAAA
>VXBT01010129.1:81715-122892 GCA_013400235.1 Oriolus oriolus | reverse complement strand
CGGGGGGGACGGGGTGGGGAAGAGGAAAAATGTTGGAAAAAGAATACGGGAAAATTTTCCTGCATTTGCTACTCTGTGCTTCCTAATTTGAATGGTCTCACCGTGTTACTGAAAGGCTTTGGTATATCTTTGTCTGAGACAATGATGTTTGGACTGTTTCACAGCAAAGTACATATTTCTTCTGCAGATTATTTTACAGTGAAATCAGTACTTAGATATCAGAAAAAAGTGTTCTAATGCTCTTCAGGCGTGTGCAAAAGCTGGTGCATTTTTCCTTTGAGGGAGTGTGTCTGGAAACACTGAGCGCCATACTAAGCTGATCACAAATGCATCCTCTCTCTGCCTGCATTAGCATGCTTGTGTGCAAAGCTGCTCTTCTTGCAAAGTCAAATTTGTATGCAGGGAGCATTTACACAATGAAAAGATGTCTGGACTAAATCGAATATTTGGCTTATAATAAAGACTTCTAGATTCCACTCCTATAGATCCCAGTGCTTTTTCACTTCAGCTGAATGTATGCCTCTACTCACTGGTCTGTGTAAGGAGGACAAAACAGAATCTTAATCTAAGATGACAAAATGTTCTCCACAAACGTGGAGAACATGTTTTAATTCGAGCTGTTGCCAGTAAAAGAATGGGCTGGCTGGGTACAACAGCCTGGAGCAGGTTGATAGGGAGAGACTGTTGGGCTTTTATTCTATTTCATTGTTTTAATTCTTTTTAATTGAGAGCAGAGTCACCTTGAAACAAATTTGAAATAATCACATCTTGCTAAAATAAAGTTATTGTAATCTAATGAATTATCATTAAGTGATTTCTGCAAGCCGTGACTAAAGACTCATATTTTGTACAAAAGTGTGGTAAGTTTTAGGGCCATTTGAATCAATGGAACTACATTTGGCAAAGAAACAGATGGCAGTTATGGCAAAAGCAGTTTTCTGTCACAGTGTTACTGCTGGGCACTTCAATCACAGGTGTAAATAAGAGCTCCCTGGAGACTGCTGTTTCACATCCAGCTGTGATAATCTCTGAGGGGCTATTTAACAGATGGACACCATCGCAAAGCTGCTCATACCTGATGTCTTTCTGCTGAAAACTGTCAAAAGAACTGTGCATGGCTTTATATTGAGTTTCTCCTCCCTTTCAGAATCCTGTGATGTATATCATTATCTAGATAATCACTATCTAATTTGCATAGTGAGAGCAGTGCAAGGTAAAAAGGAGATTTAACACAAGCCGAATCTGTTCACTAACTTCTTCCACGGGTGCTTTTAAGTTCCCGGCCAAATTGTGTACATATGTTTGGTTCTTACATATTCCAGAAGGGTGGCTGTGACAAATAAAAATGGCATATGTTCCTAACATCAGAGTTTGAAGACAGCTGGTGATTTTGAGCTAAATCACAGTAGGTCCAATTCCATTTTCAGTTTTCTTTGGAATCCAAAGCACTGACTGAGCTACAGCAGTGTATGGGGATCTCTAATTGTCTAATATTTAAATAAATAAATTAGACTACAAGGTGAGAAAGGGACTAAATGCAAACCAGGTGGACTACAGCATTGTGTTTGAATGTGGCTGTTCAGCAGCTGTGCTTCTGTGTCTCTGAGAAGTAGTGATAAAACATTCTTCACAATCTGAGTCAGAAATGACTTAAAGGGTAGTCGTGAAGTATAATTTTTCTGGCATTGAACAGAGTGTGTTAAAACTAATGTGCATTTCCTGGATGTTTATTCATACCAAATTTTAGGTCTTACAACTTGTTAGATCTCATACCTACTGTCTATAAAGAGAAAGACCCTCTCTCCATGAATGGAGATTGAAGAATGAAGAGCCTTGGAGTAGAATTCATGTGTTTAATTATCTCAATTTGAAAAATATATAATCTTCCTCTTTAGTCATTTTAGGAGAAGGCCACTTCCAAGAATCAGGGTACATTTGTGTCATTCTGTTTACACAGTCAAAATGTTCAAGGTATCTAGATGATGAACTTAAATATTTACCTTTATCAGGATAATTATAGTGCATAAATCATTCACTAAATAATTTTAAATGAGGAAATTTGCATAGCTTAGATGTCAGTTCAATTAATCCATCTGTTAAAATAATTTAAAAGAATGAATTAAACCAATGTTTGATACAATTAACTTGCCCAGTTCTAGTACTGAAAAGGGTCACTTCAACCAGTTCTAGAATGATGCAGTAGATGACTTATTTTGATTTCTAAACTAATCATATATAGTAGGACCTGCTAATTACATACTTCCATCAATACTTAATTACTATGTGCTTCTCGCTTGCCAGTTCATCCTATGATAACCTTGGTATCTTCTACTGTGCAGCATGAAAAGTAATGGGTATTTTTTTTTTTTATAGTTTCCTGTTAGGACAGTTTACTTTATGCTATTCTGTTCTGTATTTGGGCAAAGGACCTTTTTCTAGCCTGCTCTTCTCACCTGGTTGTGTCTTTGTTCTCCCTTTGTCATGTTCCTCTTCATCAAACATCAATTATGTCTCCCCATGCACTTGTACAACTGATTCTTAGACCCTTGCAGCATAATTTGGGGGAAAAGTGTTCGATTTTCTGCAAATGTCACTCCAGACTTTGCATTAAGAACTGCACAATCAAGAGAAAACATGACTGTTGATGGCTGTTCCAACAACAGCTAACATTGTGGAAGTAAAATAGGATCCTTTCCAGTGCACCCTGTAGGTGATGGTGTCTTTCCTCAACTGGTGTCCTAATTGCAGAGGAACCGGCTTTAGGCTTTTCTGTTCTTTAAAGAATAGAATTCCGCTGGAAAGGAGCTGAGACGAGCAAAATCTTTCAATTTTGCTTGACACAAGCAGTGTCAAGGCAAGGTATTTGCTGCATAATAACTTCCTGCATGTCAATAAACAACATTTAAGGTCTAAAAGTCACTGCTATACCTGAATCAGGCTGGTCATTATTTCAATTTTCAATATGGTAGAAATAAAGCTTCAAATTTTGACTCAGAGTATTTTGGACGCAATCTTTGCCAAAGGATTCTGCGCAGTATGATTTCTACCAAATGCCTCCTTTTCCTTATTTAATTTAGTAGAAATGTCTGCAATAATTAATTGAGGTGAGCTTGGTTTATAAAGGGCAGTGCATTTACACTGGTTTAGACATATGAACAAAAATCAAATTATCTGATTGATTCTCAAAAAAACATAAGCTGATTAATGCAATTGCAAGTTTCATTGCTATAGAAGCACTTTTGCTTAAAATAAGTGTGCCATTAGCTTGACAAAACCGGTGAGCATTTCGAAGACTCCAGGTCTTTGTTAACAACTCTTTTAATGAGTCTGCACTTTATCATATACTCCTATTGTGATTAATTTCCACTATTTCATATAATTTTTGTTCTACTTTTTTCACTTTTGCAGATGACCCCTCCTCACACCCTAGCCGGTTTAAGGGAGTCCTGCTTCTTCCAAAAGTTGGAAGTCTTCCAAAAGTGTCTAAAAGTGGGATGTACAGGGCAGAGTTTTTACAGAACTGTCAGCTGAATATTTTTTTCCTATCCCTAGCAGATAGTGCCAAAAATAGAGAATTGAAAGAATACTAGGAAGCTGCTGAAGTTGTTGCTTGAGACAGCCTGTCAGAGTTCATGGTTTATTCTTTGTCCATAGTGTAAAAGGCAGCATAGTTTAAAGAGCAGTGAATGGTGGTAAAGACACCACACACTGAATTCTCACTTCTCACTTGATATACTGAGACCTGTCCGGATAACTCAGTTTTCTGTTCATCTATTCAGGCATACCCTTTGCTCCCACTTATTTAGACAGTCTAAAGCTGGAACTCTTTAACTGTGCGGTTATCTATCAAGTAGCATGTTATTTTAGTTGTTTTTGGTTTTTAGGAGTTAATTAATTCTCTAGATGTTTGTGGTGTGCTTTCATAAGCATGACGTGTCCCCATATTTCCATACATATATTTCACTTATCCCAGAGCAAAATGTCTTATGAACATTAAATTTCACAAGACTGCCTTATTGTAGTGATAAAGTGTCTGTGCTAAGATTCAGTTTGGGCAGAGCTTGAGTGGGAGTCCCTAGACTTTCTTTTGCAGTGAGAAACTTGGAATGTCCAAAAAGGTGTGTAGGCTTTGAAAGAGAGATTTATGAATATTGAATAGCCCTTTTGGAAACTGAGAGCATGGCACATACTTTTTTGCATACACTCTCCATTGTATCTCCTTTAAATGTCTTCATCAGACTCACACTGCTATATCAGTGGTTTTCTTGGTTAAAGCAATTCTGTCAGTCTCCTTTTAGGTCCCCAGGGAAATTCTAACCCATTAAAGGCAGGCCACATGTCTGTTCTTTTCTTCCCATGGCACACTTCGACTTCTCACATTCACTGAGCCTTTTTTTGAAGTCTCAAGAGCTCAAACCAGCACCAAGCTGACTTAAAGCGAGTCCCACACCCATCCCACAACTTGGCTGGGAGGGAGATCATGATGTGCCAGTTTTTTTTAAACACAGCAGAGATTTGTAACTGAAGAACAAGTATGGCCTGCAAGATGCAGGCTCCTCAGTGCCATGCATGATGATTGGGACTACTTCATATGAAAATTCTGTTTTGTTGTTGAATTAGACATTGGGAAGAATTTTCTTAAAATATCTATGTATGCAGAAAAAAATATGAATTGCAAAGCAAGGTTATACATTAAGTACAACTTATATTAAAATAAGAAATGTAGTTTTGAAATAAATCATAATCATTTGTGTCAATGATGCCTTAGGTTTTAGCTTTTATATTTTACAAATTCTGTATTCTCTGTGTTCCTAGTATGTAACTTTGAACTGCCTTGCAGCCTGTTAGATGCTGTTCTCTCATGCTCACACAGACATAACAAAGCCTCTCCAGGCCTGCTCTGCAAGGACACCCAGCCCGTCCCAGGCCCAAAATGTGTAACCCAGCACCTTGAGAAGGTGGGGCAAGGTGAGGGGCAGTTCCGTCATTAGCTAAAGTTTAATTGGCAAATTTATGCTGATCTGCAAATGGACCAAACCTGTAACAGTGTGAAGAACTCGTGACTTGTTGTCCATCTTGGGTGCAGCCTTTGGCCTGCCCAGGGTGTGCCTCTGAAGGCCTTTCCAATAAATATCCACCTTTATTCCCTTACCCTGTCTAGTCTCTGTTTGCAGGTTGGCCTTTTAGGCATCAGATTTTTGGCACCACCAGAAGGGACAAGGAGTCTTCTGAAAATCCTGTTCATGGGCATTCCCAACACTTCTGTGCAGCACCACTGCCAGGGCAAACCTGTTTCTGATGTCAATTAGCAGCTCACATGTGATTTAGCAGATACTTCTGTTTGTAAAATAAAGGCAGCTATGATCAAATTACATCAATTTACCCCTTCTCAGACCAGCTTCCTTAGTTTTAGAAACAACACATTTACAGAAGAGCCAGGCATACATACTGAAAAGTATGTCTTAGAAATCTTTGGGAAGCTATAGCAATAGCTATTTCTGGAGTGCCACACTGTAAGATTCCTAGTTTAATCTAGGGGGTTTGGAGAATGTGATCCAAAAAGAATGGTATTTTAGAAGCTCATCTGTTCTTTTGGAGAAGTAAAAACTTCTCCTTCCTGCCAAATTCTGCGTTTTTGTCAGGTTCTGCTTCCATTTCACTAAGCCAAGGGAGGTGAGCCGGTCTTATTTTAAAAGTTAACTTCAAGACTGCATTCAGCAAAAGAAACTGCTGGCTTTTGATGTTTCAGATACTTCAAATGGACAGAATAATGCAGCAGGAGTGGTGACTTTACTGTGTCTGAAGATGGTGATAGTTACTAGCCCATTTGCAGTACAGGGGAGATGAGAAGATGTTGAGGGACAATTCTGCAGCAGCCGTTTTGAAGCCCGTGGGCAGCCACCCCACAGTCACGCTGGGCGTGGGAGCAGGCGCTGTGTCTGTGCGGAGCACTGGAACAGTCATATGGAGGTGACTGTCACATCAGCTAAAACCCACAAAATAAGGATTAGTCATTTCTATTTTTTCAGCACAGCTCACTCTTTTCTCAGTCCATGAGACAACAGGTGTTTGTTGTTGGAGGCAAGCTATGTTCCTGGTGGCTGCCAGAGAAGAGAAAGTTCTAAGAATAGTAGTTTTTCACCATGAGCAACATATCAACACTTCTCTAAATGTAGGAACTCTAGTTCAGGTGCTTTCTGGCCTTTCCTATGGCTCTCACAAAGTGGAGAAAGAGCACAGGCACTCAAATGTGGAAATATCAGTGATCTAAAGGGAGCCTAAAGGTTTGTTCAGTGTCAAGAGCAGGCATTTGATTTGGCAGTTCAGTGGGGTTAGACACCTAATATTGAGATGGCAAAAATGCAGTCACGGTACCAAGATTTGTATCAGCTAGGAGAAGGTTTTACCAAACAGAACAGGGAGACTTCTAAGAGAAACAATGGTGTTGCTTAGTTTTTATGAAGGCAGGTCCTTTTATCACACATACCCGTCATGTCTAAAATTTAGGATGAGAATATTTAAGCATATACCTATCCCCAGACAGTCTGATTTGTAATATAATGTAGGGCGGTGCCAAATAGGGTTGTTGCTTGTTGCTTTTTCCTTCCAAATGGCAATAATTTCCCATTACAAGCTGAAAACCTTAGGAAAGTACACATAAAAAGTAAAGGTTGGATTTCTTTTTTTAACACTGGCAGCTGGCTGCCATTTGTTTGAGTGCTTGACTTGTTTCTTTTAAAATGTGATTTATTTGGAAGAGATTTTTCTGTGGCACATTGTTTCCCCTCAGGCTATCTCTGAGTCCATAGCACTGGGGATGGTGGTTAATGAAGACAGATGATGTTCCCAGCCCCCAGGCTACTGTTTTTCATTTTTCAATACCAGTCTTTGCATCAAGGAGTGAACAGCAGCAGAGACATTCCCTGCCGACAGTGGGGTCTTTGTTTTGTTTCCCAAGGTTCTTTCTTAATGGGAATATAAAAATTGTGTTTCTATAATTATATGTTGTAGGAACTTTAAGGAACAGTATTAGATGTAAATGTAATGTTGAAAACAACCATGTCCAGCCAACTGTGCCATTTCCTCCTCTCCTGTGCCATTCCTATCATTATTTGATACAGAGTGATGGAGTAGAGAGAGGAATGAGTAAATGAGTTTTGCTTCTTTGAAATCAGTGAAACTATACAAATGGAATTTTTTTTTCCTCTTGTGTGGATGGTGTTAAGGTATTTTGCAATCTTTTGAGGGAAGCAGACAATATGTGTGTTTGCACAGCAAACATCACAAGGCTTTGGGGCTTAAGTGAATGGCTGGAATTTGGCTTCTGGATTAACACCATTATGTGATTTTCAGGATTTCAATATTGGCCACTTAACCAGGTCTTTCGGGTCTCTCACACAGTATGCATACCATTATTTAGTACCTCAGCTGAGCTCAGATGAAACTGTGGTACAATTTATTTTAAAAGGACAAGAACAGTGGTTTTCTAAAAAATGACAAAAACATGCTGAAGTCACTTGAGTCCTGCTTACTTTCTAATCTATCTGATCTAACACTTAAATATAGACGTTTCTCTTTGAATGGGGAAAATACAAAGAATTTATTTTAATAGATGTTCATGTATATGACTTTGCTTTCATGAGCACATTTTTGTTAATATTTTGTACCTTTGATATTAACATTGCAGCTTCTGCAATTTTTCTCATATTAGGCTATTTGCTAAAATATTCATGAAAAGCAAACACAAAGTTGTCAGTTCATTAATTTAAGATATACACGTATATTCATTTATGTTCACTTGGCAAAGTTAAATTATATAATTGCTTTATACAACACAGGGTTTAAAAGATTAAGACTGAAAGATGGAACTCTGTATTTAAAAATAGTTATGCTTTCATTTTGACTTTGTAGCTTTCTATTTTCTGAGACTTTGCTGTGTTCTAATTGCATATAATTAGTTTACTGCTATAAGTAGAACACTTCAAGAAAAAAAAATCTTAAGATGGTTAAAGTCTCCCAGAGAATAATCATATTTGTTCCCTCGAATCTAAGCACTTCAAAGTTAAAAATTCAAAGATATAAGAATCTTTCAAGAAGGACCATCTGAGATCAGTCTACCTGTTTATACTTCCTTCTTAGTCCTATAGAGACACAGGAAATTCAAGGATAACATTACATATATGCATCTTTGTAATCATCTTTGAAGTTTGAAATCCTCTCAAAGTCAATGATAATTTGTAGCTGAATTCAACAGACTCATAATTTGATCCACTTTATGAACTTTCTAGTTGAACAAAGTTCCGTGAAATGGGGAGAGTAAGGGAAAGCCCACTCAATTCTCTGTGAGGGAGTAAAAGCACCAAGCAGTATTTTATACTAAAGAAGCTGAATTATTTAAATAATAATTTAAGTATGAGGAAAAACCCACCATGGTTTGGAATCTTGGTTGCTTTAGTCTTTTTGCAATGATGAACTACCTACGTTTGCTCAAAATTACTAAAACAGAAAAGGCATTTTGCTAGTGAAGTTTATAAGCTGCTGAATTCCATAGGATTGCCACGCTGAAATGCTGGATCTCTTCTCTAGTACATAGTCCTTTAAGGCAACTACTAGAGTGAAATAAGAATAAGAAGCTTGTTTCTTCTCTGTATTTGTAATATCACAAGACAAAATCAGTAAAAAGAAAAGATCTGTTTTGGAAAAGGGCACATCTGTTTGAATATTGATAAAAGTAGCAAAAGTCACAGTCCTCTCACAGGATTTTGCTCCACTCCTGAGAAGTTTCAATTTAGCAAGGTTACCTACTCAAGTGACTTATTAACTACTGGCAAACACATTTTTAAAATAATTATTTTCTTCCCTTCTTTTGTAACCCAACATCCCCCTTTCACGTTTGGGAGATAGGGATGACACTTAACAGCTAAAATCAGGAAACCAGCGAGGCTTTTGTCGTGTTCTCCTAGATCAGTGGTATTTGGGATGGTTGTTTTTAATTCAGGAGATTATTTGCAAAGGAAATAGTTGGAAACTTAAAGCAGTTATAAATCAAAATATTGGGTAAGTTGTCCTTAAGTAGGTGTGCATGAACAAACTTCCCATTCATAAGATGTACTGTAGTGCTTTTTTGAAAGTTCCTTATACTTCTCTCAGACTGTTTCCCACCATTTTCCAGTTCATCTATCCCCACCATGTATTAACTCTTCTCTCACTCTCTACTCCCCATCAGAGAGTGTGGAGGTAGTGAGGTTCAACATGACCTTTGCAAGGTGATGTTTTTGAGCAAGAAAGGGAGACACAATGAGGTCCCTCCATCCTGAGTAGAGCTGACAATAAATCATGTTTTAAAAAGCTCCTTTCATGGAAAAATTGGAGTCCAGCTGTATTAATTCAAGACATAAGGCTGAGTAAGGTTTTTAAGTCAATGAAATTCTCCTGCATTGGAATTTGCAAAGAACAGACCCTATCAGCAGAGAGTGAAAAGCAGTTTGAAAAGGGTCTCTGATGCTCAGCTTTTTCTGATGGATTCTACTTCAGATTATTCTACTTTCCACATTAAACTCGTGAAACTATGAGCATCAATTACTTTGGGCAGGGAAAGATCACAAGAGATAGCCTTGAATATGTCTCAGCCTTTTCCAAATTCATTAAATTAATTTTTCTGAATTCAGATTTCCCCTCCTCAACCAAAGAATGGAATTACAGAAATAATGTGTAATATTTCTTTGAGATCCAATCAATAAGAAAAGACAGATATATTTAAGCCTATATATATATATACACATACAGTGCTATCATAAAAATATGGTCAAGCTAATAGAGGTATTCCAGTTCTTAATTTTTCTTCAATTTGTCTCCTGTGTAGCTATTTGATACTCAAACAAGTTTCATGTATTGGTTGAGGTTTCTTCCTTTAGGTCACTGACCTCCACCCACTCAGCCTCACACCTTTTAGTCTTCCACTTCTGAGCCTGCCGTGGTTTTGTGAACCTTCTGTGAAACTGAATGTTCCGTGGGCACAGTGTTGGTTCCCAGGCTGGTTCCCAGCCTTAGTGAATTGCAAACTGAAGCACTGCATGTATTTCAATTCACTTATCAATGATAACTTTGCTCCATGACATGCAGCTAAGTAAAAGTGGAAGGAAAGCAATTCCTTCTGCAGAGAAAAAAAAGTGGCTAGAACAAAAAGAGGTAAAAAAAGGGAAAAGGCCAGAAAAAATATCTGAGAGCACCTCCCAGAGAAGAGTAGGCCTTTCATCATTACAAAAGGGAAGCTGAGGGTATTTCTTGATGATGCTTCCAACTTCTCAACTTTTCACAAAAATACAATGGACTCCAAGGGTGTGCTGGTGCTTTGTGTCCTCTTCCATCAAGTTGAGTTTCTCATTTTTCCTTATGGTTCCTGGCCTTTTAAATCATTCAAGGGAGTGTAACTCCTTTTGTTAAAGAAAAGTCTCACTGAAAATTCCTGTGTATATTAGCAAAAACTTCTAAAACCAGCAGCAGCAGCAAAAAAAATCTATGAATGCTTTCTGAATTTTTCCTGTGAATAAAACCTTGTTTTGGCAGAAGCTTGTTGAGGACCCTGGTTTTATTTCAGTGAGTGAGATATGGGAAGCTCTTCCTCAGCTTCACTTTCTTTTGAAATCTATAAGCATTCTTAAAATTTTCCTTTTTTGACATTGGGTTGACTTTGAGCTGCATGCTTTAATAGTTGCTCATGTTTCAAATAAGGTACAAGTGCCCAAGCACAGAGTTCATCCCCTCTGAGGACTTTCAGGTGAGCACTCATGACTTTGGGAGCAGCCTCTCACAGCTTCCTCTCATCTGCTGCTGCATTTCAGGGATTTCCTCACTCCCAGAAAGAAACACGAGCAATTAATCAAAGTTTACACTGAGCTGCTTCATGAAGAGATCAATAATTCTTCTGGTTGCCCTAAGTTACAAGTTCAAAATAAACAGGGGTAGGGTGACACTGTTTAGGCTTGAGCAGAATAGATGATGACAGATTATTTATGAATTGGATTGAAACAGCTTCTTTCCCTTGTCTGTCCCATTTTCCAATGGAGCAAAACATAATTTTATAAGTAGCTCTTTATGAACATTACTGTAATGCAACTCGTTCTGAGTTTTGTCTCAGGTGAAACTGCGTATTTTTGCAGGGAGTAGACTGTGACCCACAAGGATCATTGAAATCCAGCTGCTGGCCCCGTACAGGATGAGACTGAGAGCACTGGCAAACATGGAAGCTGTATAAATTTTATAAAGTTGTGCTATCACTGCACTGGCACTGTTACACCATTTATTACTGTAGATGAAGTTCTGTTGGTTTTTAGTGGAACCATAAATACAGGTGGTAAATGAAAAGATAGGAAAGTTCACCAGTACAGAATCACCTGAATTCTTTAGGTGAATGTTAGAAAAAGCAATAAGCATTTCATTATATTTAGATAGCTAATAACACAATGTGTCAAATTTTAGAAGAGTGGGGGACTGTCTCTGAGAAGTGGTGGCTCAAGGGCTGTGGTAGATTATGAACTGAATAGGGTAAACATGGTAGCCAGAAAAAAGTAACCTATCATAATGTATTTTTCACACAGTTACCATATTGTACTCTCTCTCTCTTTATTTGTTGTTCCTGTTGGCAAGTATGGAGCAATAGAAACAAAACAAGGTGTCTGGGTATAAACATTGAGGTGTTTTGAGTGCCTGAAGTTAACTCTGAGGAAAGAGTTTTGAAGCTTTAGGGCAAAGAAGCAGCAGACACCTGTAAAACAACAGCTGTTGAAATGAAATTTTGTGGTAGGGGAGCTGTATTTCACCAAAAGATAAATGTTTGTCTTGTAGGAAAGGAGTAATAAATTTATAGAAAAAAAATTGCAATTTGATACATCCAAATATGACTGGAATATGCTTATAGATTTAAGCTGAATAACTAACAGCATGTACGATTTCTTTGTCTGTGGAAGGGAAGGAAGCAGTGTGAAACCACGTTGGAGTCATTGCCTCCCTCTCTGCTCCTGTGCTGTTTGAATAAATTGCCCAGGAGTTTGTGTAATATGGACATGAAATGTCTGATGGCTGGTTTTGTGCCATCTCCTGGAAGAATCAAAAAGACTGGAAACCTGAGTACCTGCTTTTAGGATACCACATCCACTTGTAGGGAGCAAAACAAACAAGGGTGATTAAACCCAGAGAAGCATTAGAGACAGGGTATGAAAATATCAAAGAAGCAGCATTTATGTTTTGTGGTCATTTAGGTATTGAGGTTTTGGTGAAAAAGGTGGAAGTCAAATATATCTTCAGTCTTCGAACCATTTATAGCTAATGTTCTTTATCCATTCGTGTGTGTTAGTAGGTTAATCATTGCACCCAGTTGGCTGGTTAGTTGTCAGTAATGTTGAGTTTATTGAGAAAAATACCAAAAGAGAAGGAGTCTGAAGATAAAAAAACCTGAGAACTCAAGAAAACACTTGGAATAAATTCTGTGGTCTTCCTGAATGTCAAAAGGCAGTGGGCGTCCTCTTTGACATGGTTCTTGTTGGGCACTAAAGGAGGACACACACAGTGTTGCAGATCCACAAACTCTAATGGCAGAAGGCACTGGGAAAGGTACGACCTTCCCCACCTTCCTGCCATGGGTAGACTGAACCCTATGATATTTTTAGAGAGTATATGCACCATCTAGATGAGAGTTCTATGAGATACTCTAATAGATGACCTAATTTACATGATCAGTCATTATTTATGCATTTGTTTTCAGAAATTGCAGCTAACAGCTTGATTGCAAATGCTAATGCAGAAGAACAAAGTGAGTTTTAAGAGGTTATGAACTTGTGTCATTAACTGACTTTACGTTTGCCTGCTCTGCACAGTCTCTCTGGCTCTCTGACAAGAGCACAATGAAAATGCTTTGGATGCTGATGTTTGGTTTAAGTCCTGAATGAACCAGGGTCAGAGCATTGCTCAGTAGATCCAGTGTATCACTTCTAATGATGATATGGAGCAGAAGGCTTTAAATTATGGGCCTCTTTCGGTTCAAATGAAACCAAACTGAAAAACTGCCAATTTTTTTTAGGTAGGTTGGTGTTTGTCCTGTGGTTCTATGGTTTTTGTATTCCAGCCACAGATAATGCAGTTTAAACATGCTGAATATGGGTAGTTTACCTAAAACAAGAGCTTTCACTGATCTGAAGCATTTTATGAAACTTCAGACATTAAAATCACAGCAAGAAAACCGTGGAAAAATTTCAGAATTTTTCTCTGTGGCTTCTGTCCTCGTGATGGAGTACTGAATGATCATGCATAATGCTGTTGGAGTGTTAACTGTCTGAATAACTACGCAATCTGTATCAACAATCTTTCTGTGATTATATAGATATAGCTAATTCATACTTACCACTGTATAAAAACCTCACATAAACAATAGAACAGACATAAATTAGTCAATTTGTCCTCTTGTGATTCTGAAAATAGTTGGGCTCTACAGTTCAAATGCTTCTGAAAACTGAATACAAAATGCACTTCACATATAGATATTTATCATGAAAGCTTGTAGCATTTTTTTTCCCATTAATTTTCTCACTGTTTCTTCTTTTTTTTGAATGTCCTTCAATTCTGAATGATAAACTAACATGCTGAAACTCAGGAATGTTGGGGAAATGTAGAATACAGTCTCTTGATAACACAACCCATCTTACTTGGTGCTTGAACTTGGGTCTTAATTATAGAAAAATAAATTACTTATTTACTAATCCACACAGTCTACCCTAATTTGTTACTTTATCTCACAGAGAATAATTAAGTTCCATCTAAATATCTTATCGGTTAATCCTACCTAGAAAATGAGCTCATTAAATTAGTGTAGAAGGGTATTTTGTGTCACAAATCCTTCTCCTGGCTGAATAAACAGAGATTTATACTGCAGAGTAGGAACATTTTTAATTTCTTGGTGACATTTTAATTATGACTGCTGATGCTACAATTAGGAGCACAATGAAATCAGCGCAGTAAGACAAGGCTATTCCCAGAGTGTGTCTAGTTGTCACATTCCAGAATACTTAGTTTTTTCTTTCAGTCCAAATGACAACACATGCAAGAGGGAAAACACAGAAGTAATTTTTAAGCAAAGAGAGTGGTAATTAGGGCCATTGTTCTAAGTCCAAAATGATGTGATCTTCTCTGTAATTGTCACTTCATGGCTGCTTTTTTTTCCTATGTGTATCAAGCTGCTTCTCTGGACTAGCCACTTGTGGGTGAATTCAGTGTACAGAATTCCTAGAATATATCAATTTAAACATTATTGTTCTAGTGAGACCCTTGCTGAAGGCTGGGAATGAGAGAAGGTGTGAAAATGCATTTCGTGATTTCCAGCTACACTGATCCTTAAACAGAAGAGTGCTTTTTTTGTGTCAAAGAGCTGGTGAGAAAAATTAGTTTTCAAGTTGCCTTGAAAAGTCAGTAAGACCACACTAATTTCTTTAGCCCATGTGTGTACAGTACCTGGAACAGCATAGTATGGCCTCTACTTATGATATGGATAATGATAAAGGCAGGGAGAATGAGTAATCTCAGGCATTAACTATGAGGCATTCACGAACAGGTGACCATTACTGCTAACTTCCCTTTGTTTGAATAAACAAAATATTACATTGTCAGAAGTCTAGCAGAGGAAGACATTCTTAACTTTAGAAATGTTCATTTCCAGTATTAAGTTTCCTTTTTATAGTTCATAAAATTACGCTACATGTATGCTTGCTGCATATTTGCATATACTTGTTTTCTTTGCATATGCTTTTTCAATATTTTAAGCTATTGCACAGATATTCATGAAGTGTGTTGTTCTGTGTAAGGTAAACTCATTTAATTTTTCATTCCTGCATGACTTCATTCATCTATAAACCTCACTAGATATCTTTGCTGTGGAAAAGCTGACTATTTCTTTAAATGCCTGTCTTCAAAGTGAATAAAGAAGCATGTGCAACAACAAAGTCTCAGTGAACTAACACCAGTCTGATTACTAATGAAATTCAATTTCTGTGACTTTTTTCTTTAGCCTCTTTGAATATCTGTTCTAAACAATCCTGATTATGAGCCAGTCTGACAGATGTCAGTCACAGGCTAATTGGAGTGTAACTGTGCAAAGAGCTTGGATTCAGTTATATGTTGAAGAAAATGCCTTAAGACTAATCTTGACTTCTTGTATCTTAAAGTCAAAAAAAGGAAAGATGTGTTTCAGTTTTGGGTTTTTGTTCTTTTGGGGTTTTGGGGTTTTTTTAGGACTGTATCTGTTGTTTTCAGAATGTTTTTCTGTAAGGTAGGTAAGATACAGAGAAAGAAAAGTAGATGCTTTTCTACTTTTCTTTCTTTTTCAAGCAGAAAGAATTCTTCCAAGTACAGATTTTTCTTTTATGAATAAGTGTTAAGGATAGAAATAACTACTTTAAGGTGTCCTGCACTGTAACTGTTCTGGAGCCATTGTGGGTTAACAGAATTTTCCAGGTCATTTATGATAATTCTTTTGTGATACCTAGATTGTCTGGTAGAGTGATGCAACAAGTGAACTAAGATCACTTAAATCTATTTATGACAAGGGCTATAGCACTTTTATTATCATGGGGATTCAGGAGAGACTGATTTTGTATTTGAATGGCGAGGTCTGTCAGGGGAGGGAGATTAATTTTATAAAGAGGTTATATGCAATCTCTCTCAAATCTTTGGATTGTTCCAGCAAAGCTGGAAAGCGAGCCTCCAATCTGTTGTCTCAGCATCTTTCAGTGTCTGAAAGGACATGGAAATAACCAATGNGAGTCTAAGATGTAATTTTTGTATCCTGAGTGGGATGGAGATACAGCATAGTGTAGAAGCGACACTGGGCAAAACTTGGAAGAACTGCTTCTCTTACATTAATCCCCTCTTATCTGTGTGTCTGGCTCCCTTATCAACCTTTCCTTCTCTTCCTTTGCTAAAGGTCATTTCCTGGAGTGTTCTCATTTATATAAAAGTGCCTTTTTCAAGGAAGCCACAGTATTGTCTGAGGCTCTGAGCTGTCTGTTGTGCCGACTGAAACTCATGGGGGGCCAAATAAGCATTTACAAATATCCCTTTGAACTGGTCATCAATCAAGATGACACAGAGGGGACTCCCAGACTGGTCTGCTCATGTGCTTCTCATCAGTGTGTGCCGTGATGGAGGATTAGTGCTGGAGGCTTACACTTGACATGTCAGTAGGATTTGGTGATGAAGCAGATTAATTTCCTCACTTCAGATTGGGAATTTGGCTTTTCTGACAAATAATAATTCTACCTTTACAGAGGGTATCCCAGTAGGGCAATTAGTTTGAATTTGCCGCATAATATTAATTGGTTTAGTCACCTTGCTTGATTACTCTTTCTTAATGAAGCAGGTAGCATGTCATTTTATGTATAGCTGTCCAAACTACTGCACAGATTCCTTGTTCATGCCACATATTTTAATCTCTCATTTTCTATCAGAGACAGTTTTTCATTTTTAATTTACTATATTTTAAAAATTAATTATGATCTGTATTAAGCCATATGATGTACATTAGTTGTGTTGCTCAGGCACTGTGGGGTAACTTCTCATTCTTTGTCTCAGTTTTCTCACCCAGAGTTGAACAGGATTTCTGTATTTAACATCCTATTGCTGTAGATGAAAAAAAAAAGCAGATACCAACACCAATTCTTTTTTATTTATTTTCCACTTCAGTCTCTTTGGAGATCTGATTCTAATTTTCATTTTCCTACTTCATGTCTGCATTGTATTGGGTTGAAATTTCTGAATTTTCAGCAGTAGTTCCCAAATCCCTACCCTGGTCAGTTTGCAGCAGCATAAGCCTAGACCTCATGTCAGCAATTTTACTGCTTGCTTTCCTGTTTCATTTTCCCAGTTCAGACTTGTAGGCTTTTTTATTGCTAGGTAAAAAGATCCTGCACTCATCTGCTATTTCTATCAGCTAAGCCCAGGAAGTAAAATGATACTATAATCCACTTCAAATCACATTATAACAATCCTTATTAATTGAGGCTTTGTCTTTAATCACCTCATAAGATTATGATGATAGAGTTTTGTCTAAAAACTGCCACCCAAGCTGTCAACTGGGCCACTGGATCTCCCTGGAATCCTCTATTTCTATACAGTTGAACATGTTACTTCATTAAAAACCTTTTGCTTGTATCCCAGCCTGATTCTGGCACACACTTTTTTCCACACTTGACTCAGCACCATATTCACAGCCTGCAAACTGTATCAAATTTTTCAAATCTCGGTTCAGTGCTGAGGTGCAAAAAACTCACAGATAAAACCCTCCTAACTGTCAACTCTGAGTGTGTGTCTAGAGCTGGATGATTCAAGCTGATATTCCTAATTAGGGCTGCAATTTCTCATTGGATTTTTTGGTCAGGTAGGAAATGATCATGGCAATTACATTGATTAAGGTACAGGAATGTTTTTCTTGTTCTTTTTCTTTCGGATGTCTTTTCTCCAAATTCATCAGGAATTAAATCCCACTTTAATTATATTTATATTGGCTCAATTACTATGCCTGCAAAATTTTCTGATGTAGGTGGAGAGGGTCCTACATCAAATCACTACTTAGGTCTTGCCTTCTTAACATAGATCAAAAGTGTAGAAATACAAATACAAATAAAGTACTGGGATGTTCATGAATATTCTCAAATCTCTGTGCTGGTGGATGGAAGCTTATTCCCTCTTATTTTTTTTCTGCTGCAGCTTCTTTGAATCTTCCTTGTATTGCACATAGGGCTTTTTTACTTCTTAATACTTGCCAGCTGAATCTCTGAAATCCATTATCTGTGCTGCTTTTTTCTTCCTCTTTCTTTTTGTCTTTTGTACAGAGTAAATTTTTTATACTATTCAGTATAAAATACAAGACAGACTGCAGATATGAGAATGTTTTATATAGCAGAATACACCTAACATTTATAATATACTTTATTAACTCATGGAAGTTGAGCAGGATTTTATTGGTCTACTATCTATTTCTTGTGAATCATTTGATAGCACAATAATAGTATTGCTACATTATCAACCTTGCATTTTAGTCATCACACACAGACCTGCGTTTTTTTTCATAGCCTCTTATATCCTCTATTAATGTAGAAATGAAATACCAACATTATCTCATCAAAATCTTTTCTAGAGCAAAAATATATTGCTCAAAATAAAATATATATATATCTTTTAAAGAAAAAAACCTTATGGAGCACAGGCAGTAAAATTTTATGTTTCAGTATTTACCAGGCTATTTTTTATACTGATAGCTCAGTCTTGCACATATGTTAGACTAGAGCAATTCTACATTGGTCCTCCTGATTCAGGTATCTCAAATGGTACGTTACTGATTCATAAAGAGTGGACTACACAAAGGCTGATGCTGTACCTGCTGAGTACCTGCTCATTAAGTATCATCTAACCCAAGTAAATTCCAGTATTTGTTTAACACTCATTAGTGTCAGACTCATTTCTCCATTTTTTTGAGTCCAAATACAATTTATCACATGGAGGAAAATTATATTAAAAAACTCAAAAACCAAAAGGGCATTTGTATTCATGCCAAAGATCCAGTTTGGTAATTCAGCATCTTACAGAGAATAACAGTACTCTTTTGCTCCGGAAGCTAATTTTTTATCACATACAAAGGCCATGTTAGCTCAGGATAAGAGTCTCAGAATGGACTGGAATGCAACAACTACTTATTATTCCTTTCTATGTCTTACTGTCTCTTTTGACTAGATTGGACATGACTAAATGGTGATTTTTTTTTTTTTTCTATTTAGGCCATATACAGTTGTTACAAGTCACAGCTCTGGGGCACTGCTGTCCCAGGACTACTGCTCTCTAATTCTGACATAGGTTGCCTGCAGCCACAAAATCATTCCACAAGCTTGTTGTGTTTCTTAATCCCACAGTCCCTTGTGGCATGAAACAATCTGTCATCTCACTTTTTTCCTGTGTCTCTTCCCTATATCTTTAGCAAAATTGAGGTGAGGGAATCTGCAAGGAAATTCTAGCTCAAATGTTCCATTAATATCACTGAGAACAGACTTTCCATGATTTATCATTTTAACAAGATCTGTCGAGATTGAAATTCATTACATTTCAGCCTATATGGGCCAAGACCCCAGCCTGGTTTAGGCACCCACATTTCAGTGGTTAACTGCAGTTAAGCTATATCTGGCCATCATGTACTCAGTCATCCCATTTGGCCACCTTAACCTTCCTAGTCCATGACAACTCTGTCTAGGTATACACAACTTGAAAACCAGCTTTGTAAAAAACTCCAGGACTGTAAAGGAAGTTATGCCCATACAATAAGAATTTGTGGAGAAAGGAGGAGAAGAAGGTGGCAAATGAGTGAAGAGTTCTGCCTCTATGTACATGCTGAAATATCCACTTAGAATCAGACTTCCAGGTTATGTGCATCAATGTCATTCACACATTTGAGTAGCTCACCATTTATCTCCATGGGAAACTGGAGCAGTTTTGGGGGTTACTGAGATGTACATCACTCATGAGGTGCTTGCTCTGGCTCATTTAAAACTGTGGTTATGTTGTACATATGGCTTTAAGTAAAAAGGAAAGCTTGAAGTGAGTGTCAAACCCCAAATTTTCCATTGGTTTCCACAAAGTTTAGGAGGAACTATGGTTCTGTGGTTCTGTTCATCCTTCTCAGGAAATTATATAATGTGGTATTCTGTGCACAGATTCTGTTGTGTTGTGTTGCAAGCATCTAGACAGCAAAGTTTAAATGCAAATTAACACTGAAGCTATGGCAGATAGAAGACTCACTTGAACTTGTGGAGAAAATTTCTATATATGTGTATAAATTTAAAAAATATTAACAGTATTTTAATAATTTGATTAAAGGCTTAGAACTGTTTCATTAGTGTTGAGTGTTCCTCCTCATCATCCCACAATTTAAGCTCTAAATACATGTATTTAAGACATAGTTATTTTTCCTCAACAACTTTGTGCCCTTGGCAGAGTCCCAGAGCTGATGCAAATTTCTCTAAGGGTCAGCAGGTTTTGCACTCTTTCTGTTATGCTAGCCATGGAAATATTTTTAATGTATTTTATAGAGATAAACACTCTNTCCCCCCCCCCCCCCCCCCAAGCAAACAGTAATTAGGAGCAAAGAAAAAAAACCAAACCTGTTTTTTTCTGACTCGCCCGAGGACCATGTTTCGTATTTACTGAACAGCAGTCTCACAGCATCCTCCTTGGAAGATTCAAGAGCCAAAAGGCAACTGGTTGTATTTAGTAATCTTCTGCATCAGTAATTTTGCCTTTTGGGCTCCAGAATTGATTTTCTTCATCTTGGTGTATTTTTACAGCTCTGCCCCTTGACCTCTGTTGCTCTGCACTGGCCAGCAGTGATATGAGTGGCAAAAGAAATATAAGTCAGACTGGTGATTTCTGGAACATCAGAAGTGACAACTGTAGAGTAGAACTGATGGGTAGAGTGAGTTAAGACAGTTCTTTTGAAATACATTACAGCTGGGAATCAGTCACCACAGAGAGACCATTCAAACTTAGGAAACTTTCTTCTTTATGAAGAGATTCGCTGCAGGAAAGGGAATGTGTCTACCCTGCAACCACAAAACCCAAAGGCTGTAGAGACATTTTAGGCTTCTGCTAAGAATTCCATAAACTGTGTAAGAACCATCTATTTCAAAAATCCTAATGTCTTGGATTTTTCACTAGAAACATGCTGGGGTGAAAAAGGCTTCCACAAAATGTATTTCTGTTTAATTTAGAATTCTCTTTTAAAACTGACTTAGCCACAATATGCGTGTGTGCTATTGCCTAGTACAGGCTTCTGGGTACTGATAGCACATTCCAGTGCTGAGACTTCTAATGCACATAAACATTACCATTACTGTGGTGAGATTTCCAGCTTTTCACCCTTTTTCTAATTACCTGCCTCTTAGCTCTTTGTACACCATTCACTGCTGAGAAGTCCCAATTGCACACCACAGATCCTAGCTGCTGTTAGAGACAATAGCAGTAATACCTAGCTGATACCTGACATTTTTTCTCAGCAGAATATAAAGGTCATTGAAGAAGCCTGAGAGAGCAAAGTGAGTAGATCCTTGCATGATTTTTTTCAAATCCAGTGAACTCCAAACAATTCTTCCTCTTAAAAGTCATTTGTTTAAAGAGGGAAACATGAGCATTTGTAAGCAGCTCGGCATTGCTAGTACTATTGCACACTATTGAAAAAGCAACTTATCCATGTTCACCCAGAAAAAGACTTGGTAATTTGAGACCTTGGACAGTTAAACCATAGCTAAGCCTTTGGGTTATATCACCTAAAATATGGTAGTGTGACCATGGTGAATATTCTTCCCTTGACTGTGCAGAAGTGGACCGAAAGGTATGTTCAGATGAGCCGTTTCCTAAATCTCAGACATCCTGAGTTACCAGTTATTGCAGCCAGCAGGTTTTGGTCTGGTCTGCCTGGTTTTTTTGCCTGCAGAAGTCTGAGTTTCTTGGACAGAAAACTGTTGGCATACATCCAATGTTAATGGTTTCTTGGCCTTTCTGAAACACTTGGTTTAACTGTGGAAATCATCAAATGAATACAATTCATACATTTAAATAAGAATTATACAGAGGTAGGGAATAGTGTTTCCTGTGAGAACCATTTGTCCACCTTTGGAGCAAAGAGTGCCCAAGGACATCTTTGTGTCCTTTTCAACCTTATTGTTCAGTGGTGCCACAGTGTTCCTCCAGAGGGGACCACAGAGGCAGCCCCACATCAAGGCGGAGGGTTTTCCCCAGAAACCCGTGGCAGGCACAATCCTACTCTGTGTCAGGTCACTCCTGCAGGGAGACTGTTTGGGTCAGGGGCAGCCAGGCAGTGCAGTGGGCAGGGGAACATTGTCCAGGTGGTTTGGGCATGCAGGCACTGGTTGCTGATGAAACCCAGGAGTCGTGGATCAGCAGCTGTGGCATCATCTCCTCCTCCTTTCATAAAAGTGCACATCTGCTGCTTGCCAGCCTCCCTCAGCCTGTGTTAAGCTGCTTCAGCTCTGACTTTACACCTTAATTATTCCCTCTGGTGTCGTATAGGCAAAGTTCCTTTGTGTTATTTTCCTCTGTGTGCACTGATGGGAACAGGGTGTCCATTCTAAATATGCAAAGTACACTCTGTGTAATGGGTCAAGTACCAGAGCTGAGATCTCAGGCAAGTTCTTCTCTGTTCCTACATAGAAACTAATAGTAGTAGAAACAAGTTATATTTTCCATCTGAGATTTTAATGTGATTCATTGCATTTCTGTTTGTTCTGTGTTAGTTTCTGTTCAGTATCTTTCACTGCACTGACCTTGATGTAAGCTTGTTTTCTTTTATTCTTGCACACCATCCAGCCAGTTATGGTATGAAAAGAAATCGATGATTATTTGCTTTTGCACTGACTGTGCTTTCAGATATTATCAGTCATTTTATCTTTTAAATATACATTCCCAGCTATTAAATGCTAGATATAATAAAACAAAATAGCTAATAATCAGTGTGGCTTGCTTGCAATACAGAGATATAATAGCTTGTCTGACATTTTTTAGAGCCAATATTTACCTTTATCACTGGTAAGTGCCTCCTGAGACTCATTATTCATGTAATTCCCATTAAGAGGCTGTAGTAAAACAGCCTGTTGTCTTACAACTCTTGTTGTTAAGTACATTATGTTTAGTAATAAATATGTCAGCTTTTGTTACACTAGAGAATTATTATTATTTCTTATCTCTAGACATTTATAAATAAATGAATCATGTTTATTTATAAACTTCTTTCCATTTATTTCTTGCAGTAGCCAGATAAAACTGCTTTTCTTTAGGTACGTGGTTATATCTCTTGAAGCTCACTTATTCCTTTTGAACCTAAGGCTGTAAGAAAATTAATGTTCTTGCTTTTTATATCTTTTACTTTTCAATTAACCAAGATAATATTTAGGAAAAATAAAAGTTGTGTTGAAAAATAAATTCTGTGGGTTTAGAATAATGTGGTAAAAATACCTCACAGAACTGAGTTACTTGTTATTCCTACTGCCACTAGTATGCCAGATATAGGAACATAACTCGTGTCTTTAGTTTCTCTGATCAATGGTTCCATGCAGATCTATGAAAACCCTCAATATAAATTTCAAGCTCTGTTTTATAATTAAGAAAATGTTTTGCAGCGATATGAATATAACCTAGAATTCTTTGTCTCTTTCAAATCCTTGAAACCCATGTTTCTGTGGCTTCCCACCTAAGTATGTATGGCATTGTTCATGTAGCTGCAAGAGGAAGATTTTTAGCCGCATGCTCTGTTAGAATTCAGACTCAGAAAATTTTTTTTGCAGAACTTGCTGCACAATCTAATGATGTTTTTCTGGTTATAATTGCTTTTTAGCATCACCAGTATGCTTTTAAAAGTCATTCTGTACATGGATAGAAATAACAAGGTTTTCAAAATCATCAGGCACCTGTTTAATCCGGCTCATACCCATTTGAAAGCATGTTTGCTGTTTTATTAACTCATTTGGTAGGAGCAGGCCTGTGCTGTCAGGGGATTGAATGAGGGATGGTTAGTCATCAACTAAAGCTATGATAAGCATCTGAAGGTGGACTTTCTGCTTTACCAGTTCTTTGTATCGGCCATAATGATCTTTCTCTTCTGTCTCAGTAGTCTTAAAATTATTCTTCTCTACACTGCTTGGGATCTGTCTGTTCAAAACGGGTTAAATGGATGCAGAACCTTTGGCCCTGCAACCTCTGCTGGAAAATAAAGCCTGGGTTAGGATCAGAGATGAACATAAGCATTGATATTCAGGAAATCAGTGACCAGAACAGAGCTCCAATACATTTTTAGAAAGCTGCTGGTGAAGTCATGGCTGGCATCCTCTGGAACTGGAAAATATTTACCTTTTCTGCAAATCTGGCTGGCTATTGAGGAGTGAGATGACATGGATGTAAAAGAAGGGCTTGCAGGTGTGAGCATTCTGGCTTTGCAGCCATTAAACATTGTATCAGTACATTCATTACTCTCATAGTTCACACTGTCCTTTAACTGTCGAAAGGGGATACATTGCTCCTGCTACTTCTTTAAAGTTTTCTTTGTCTTCTGCAGAGAAGATGAGAGAGGTTGGTCAGGAGCAAGCTGGCCCTAACAGACCAAAGCTGCATTTCACTTGATCTAAATTAGACGAGTTCCTGCAAATCAGGACTGGTGAAGCAAGGTGTAGGGATGTACACATCAATGGAAACCAAACCCTATCAAGCCCACAATGTTTTTACATTAATCTGTGTATTATTTTGGTGTGTCCACGAGGCTTAGCTGAGCAATATGTGTAGCTACAAAAATACTTTATGAGGCCATATTAAAGATAATGTTTGTTGTAAGACTCCTATTTCCTGACAAATACACCACTACCTTGGTGAATGGTGTCCCACACCTCTTCATGCCTGCCACAGCTCATCAGGCAGTAGAAAGATGAAAACAGATGTTGTGTTTTGTGGAGTTTTGTAGAAAAACAAAATCAAAGCAGAACCCTGTCTGAAATGCCTCCTGAATTATTAAAATTAAAAATTTCATCAAGAAAAAGAAATGACCTCTTATTTGATTATGTTTAATTGAAAAATGTTAGTTCTCTTTCCTAAATTTATGTGCCTACAACAGGTGCTAAAAATTGGCAGAGGTTTTTAGTATGACCTCCACTGTCTTTTTCTTTGATTCAAAAGGTGTACTCATTTGAAAGATTCTAGGCTAAAATCGATTTTACTGCTTTTATAAAGTATTTCATAAAAAGATAATTTAATTTAAGAAGAAGATCTTTCTATTGTAGCTTTACTATGTTTTATATTTGGTTTTAGATAACCATAAAAGATTTTCTTTCCTTTAATTTTTTTCTGTAATTTTTCATATCCTTGCAGTAACTTTGCTACATTAATAAATATCACTACAACGGAGAACCATCCTAGAAGCTTACAAACCACTTCTTTGAAATGTGGTTCTGCTGCTACAGGCAGTAATGAAATAAGATCTCCAAGTATGTGAGGTCTTTAAGTAACTTTCATTAATCCTATGGCAGGTGAATTATCTTTTTCCTATGAGGCACTGCAGTGATCCGGTACTAAAGAGATGATACAAGTAAAATCAAACAAAGAGTGTAGCAAAGGTGGTGTGTGCTGGGCAGCCAACAGCAAGTCACTGCTGAACAAATTCAGCATCTTGGGGCTGGTTCAGATCCTTAGGCTTGTACCACTTGAGGCTGATCAAATACTGCATATATAAGGACACTTGAAAATAAATCCATTGTATCTGTTTGCATTCAAATGTCCTTCGCTGAAGAAAGAGTTCAGCAAATACATCTTTGCTCCCTTGACAGCACATTCAGAAAAGCTGTGCCCTTTGTTGGTCGATCTGCAGGTTTTTGAGGGGAAGTGTCTGTAGTCTTTGGGTGAGATGCCTGTAACAGCTGTGCTGCAAGTGCAAAATCCACTCAGAGCATCTTCAAAAGCCTTAAAGCAGTTTAATCAAATAAACTTATCAGCGTCTGTGAAGTCATCCTGCCAGTTTGGATGCACCTATGGCCAGAGAGAATGAGCCTACAGAAACTTGTCGTTTCAAGGCTTTTACCTCTCTTGTTGTGTTTGACGTAGTTTGTAATCAGATGGAACATGACAGCAACAGCTTGACGAGCTGATAATACACTTCACTTGCAAAATTCATGTGCTAGGACTGTAAACACATTTGTTTTTAAGCTATGTCATGTTTATGCATAGCACAAGGATTTTTTTCTTCAGTGGATCTGGTATAGAAAGTCTGAGGAGATCTATTTTGAGATATTTTGAAGTATGACTGATATTTTTACAGCCTCTAAGAAACAGTTCCACTTTTTCCAGTCACACTAATTTATTTGGTCATTCAGATACAAAGCACAGGCCGAAAGAATTTATCTTATTACTTGCTCCTTGAAGCATGTGTGCCCCATTTCCCAGACATTAGGGTGTTTCATAAGTTTATTTACCATATGGGTGAAAAATAGAAGGAGATAGAAAGAAAATCAAGTTTTTCAGGTCTTAGAGTCCAAGAGAAAGAATTTCATTAGAAAAGTCATTGGTGTTGTAAAAAAGGTTCTTGATCACTAAGAAAGTCCTGCAGTAGCTTCTAGGGATGATTCAAGAAAAACTGAAGGAGCTTCTGTTGTTGTAATATAAGAACAAACACAGAACTGCCGTGTCAGAGTGTCATGCTGGACTGACTGGTAGCTGTGATTCTGTCATCTGATGAGGCTGCTCTTCCACACTGCAAAACTGAATAGCACTCTATGTTTTGTTTTTTTTCCTCTGAGAAAAACCTTGTTGCCTCTAGACATTTTGACTCATTTTTACTTGTGTAAAATTCTGCCTAAAAATGTTTGAGCAGTGACAAAGATGTGAGAATCCCCATGTATGCTCTGCATCTGGCATGTGAACATAGCAGGTGGGTGTTCAAACACTTTCTTTACCATCCTCTTCCAGAAAAGCCTGTGTGGGTTTTCATAAGCATTCATCTCCGTGGAGTCAGTTGTAGGAGGCAAGGAACAGGGATTCAGACTGCATTATCCTCATACAAAATAGAGGAAAGCATAATAAATTAATAGAACCTGAGTCCTTCCAGTCTTTCCTTCCATTTTGAAGAATCTTTCTGCAGGACTCATGTTTAAGAACACTATGAATATTGTTATTACAAGTAGACACTTATCTCAGCCTTTTGGATCCTCTAAAGCTGTATGTCTGCAATTGCTTGTCTCTCCCTACATAAGAGCACAAGCCTTGCTTTTCAAGATCTTTTCCAAGAAAATTTGAGGGCTGAATGCACTGGAAGGACTTTTTCTCTCTCTTTTTTTCTACTTGGGAGAGAAAGAGGAGTTGAAAACTAAAATTTTCAAACTATACATATGCTTGTTTGAAAGCGATCCCTACAACTATTTTAATAAGTGAAGTATTATTTTATACAGCCTGAGGTTCTTCTCTAACAGTCTCTTAGATCTGTGTGTTTATTTAACCAGTTAAATCACTAGCTTAAATAGTCATATTTTTACTCTCAATCTCTGGTTTATCTGCCATTTTATCTGGGAAACAATGCATTTTATTTTGTTCCTACCATATATTAAAGTCAATGTTGTGGTACAAAACCTTAACAATTTTTCAATCTGATGCAATTAATTGCCTTACTGGATATATCTGGTATGGAGTGAGCTCTCTTTTCTGAATGTCAAATCGGATTTGGGAAATGTTCCTGCTATATTTGTTCCTGGAAAACACTGGACAGAAAATCACATGTATTAAAAATGCATTCATTACCACATCCAAGAGAACTAAGGTTTTGAGTGAATAGCAGCTAATCAAGCAATGTGTCATAAAAGGCAGTAACTAAAGAAAACCAAAGTAAAACATTCACTTTCATTATTGAACATTTTTAGCTTTATTATTATAATAGAATTACAGTCTGACATAAAATAAAGAGCTTTTGCTAAACTCTGTAAAGCAATACATGCTTCTGCCATAAACAACCTCTATAAGATTTAGGTTTTATTGCCACATCACTGCACTGAGGTGCAATAAACATTCAATGTCATCTTTTTAAAATTATCTCAGGAGTAAACAGAAACTGTCCTCTATAAGAGTGTATCATTATTTTCAAGGAAGACTTACTATTATTACATGGTTTAGCAAAGCATTGTAAAAAAGCTACATAGAGAATACCTTGTCTTTGATAAACTGTGCAGTCAAGTTTATACAGTATAATACTATTGGCATAGACTAACTAAGAGGTGATATAATGCAATCATTGCATAGCAAAAAGCAGACTAGTTAAGTAATATTCACATCTAATGTGCAAAATGCAGACCAAAAGGTAGCTATGAATTGCTAGAAAGATAAAATGCCCTAAATGAACACACTAGTTTAACGCCAAAAATAACAAGATAAACAAGTACACAGAAGTTAAAGAGCCGTAGTTTATTTTTTTCTATACATATATCTACACATGATACCAGAGATGAAACATCCCCTTTTAAATAAGCTCCAATCAGATAACTTATCAAGTTTAGACAGGACTAAATGTTAGACAATGAAGCATTATTTTAAAAAAAATCTCTAAACAAAACATTAAATGTTTCCTTTTGTAGATAGAGAATGTCAACTTTTTGATTTATTAAGAATTTAGAAATCACTGCCTATTAAACTTGACTCTCAGTAGCTGTTTCTCTGGAGCCTCATGTAGCATTGTTTCAAAATCCATTCAATACCATATATTACACTTTTAAAATTGATGCTTGCAAATATCCACCATTCTTCCAGTCTCTTTGAAAAAACTTTATCTGAAAGTTTATTTCTAAGAATCAGCAGTAGTGATATTGACTAGAATTTTTTTAAAGGGAGCACAATACCTGCAAAATGGACATCTTGTATTTAAAGCCCTTACATATTGTTCCTACAAATATATTGCTACAGTAAAAATGAAATGTAGTAAGTTTACTCAATAAAATCTATTTTCCTGTACATTCTTTTATGTATGACCTCTTTGTATTTAATGCTACATATATTACATCACTTATTGTAACAGTTATGTTTCAGCAAATATAGCAGTAATATACAGATGAACTTCTGTCTTAACAAATATTTCACCATTTTTACCTACCAAATATAATCCCATACTTTAGTGTTTATGCATGACCTGAGCAGACCAGTCATTAATCTAATAGTATACATTGGATGACATTGTCAAATTGCAAGCTTCTGTACACTTAACCACTTTACAAATGGAATAAATTCCAAGCACTTTCTGCTTATTTATTTTTGTAAGCTTTCCAGTACCACTGATTTATTTATTTTCCTTTAATTCAGGCTCTAAATATGTTTTATAGAGGATTTAACAACATATTAAGAGCTAAGAGGTGAATCCTACACAATGTTTTAAGAACACAACTTTAAAAAAGTAAAAAAATGTACAATCTCATGCTGAATATTTACAGATATTATTTAAATACTATATTTTATCTTTCTGCTATTCATAAATCTCAGTCTAAAGCTTCTTTTAATGTATCATTTTATAAAAGAATACATTCAACATATCTAGAGCTTGCAAAAATTTTGTTGTTTGTTTTTTTGTTTTAACCATCTAAAACATAGTGATGAGTAAAAGCTATCTTTAAAGCATCCAGGAACTGTTTGGATTACACAGGTGATAGTAGAAATTTGGGATCTGCACTTGGTTGTGCAACTGTTTTTAAATCTAGTCTAGTGACAACTTAATGCTTGGAACAAGCCTGCAGTAAGAGAGCAGATTAAAGCATTTGTTACCATTAGATCTTCTGTGCTATACAGTGACAAACTGTACCTAGAGTGAGTAGATTTCCTTTCTCATTAACGACTATTTAATATTATAAGTCAGGTAGTTTGGAACATAGAAGAGAAAAGGGATTATGAAAATAACATCTTACGGGATTCAGCAAATGGAAAGCTTTACATCCTTGAAAAGATTATAAACAGTGGCTGAATAAATGATACAGTCTAAGATGTGCATCAGGAATGTCATAAAGAGTACTTCCCCCCTCCCTGCAATCCTCTGAATAAAAATATCTTTTTCATGTACATATACAGTATCTTTTGGGGACATTCAGTACTAAGCTTGCTACAATTGGCTTCTTTTTTTTTTTTTTTTCTGCCCTCCCATTACTCTACAACTCTTTTCCATTTCTAAAATCACTTTTCCAAAGTATATAGTTTATAATGTTCTCTCCCTCACACACAGGTTTTTTAAATATACAGATATATTTTACCTTTAGCTAACTAAAGAAACCTTTATTTTCTTTAAGACAGAGGCAATGAAGCAAATGGGAATTACTGTATGTGAAAAAGGGAAGCAATTCCCAGAGCAAAAGACAAAACAGAACTATACGAATAAATGAGGTTATTGATGTGGAGTTTGAACTTTTAGCTGGGGCTCCCGGTTTAAATAGGTAGCCCAATAGACTAAGTTAAAGATTCCAAAAAGCAATGGGAAGGCTATTCTTGATAGCCGATCAATTTTACTGACACTGTTAAAAGTTTTCTTGGGTTCTGCAGGTTTTGTTTCTGGCTTAACTTCTTTTGGCTCAATAGTTGCACTTTTAGCAATGGTTGCCAGCCCAGGGTCCCTTGCAATATTAGGGGTGTAGCTCGTAGCTGCAGCTGTGTATGTGTTGTTTTTCTTGATGAGTGGATCCTTCACTTTCTTTGGCTGAAGAAAGAAGAAAATATTTTATTCTCAATACCTTCTCAACAGATGAAATTATGAAAAAGCACCATAACATTTTGCAATTAATCAAGTTCATACCACAAAGTGTAACAAGCTGTAAGAGAGAAGTTAGTTTTGGATATATAACTCATGCAAAATATTTAGGTGACAACAAAGACAAAATCATCCATTTGTATTACTTGTATTAGGTAAACCATATTAGATGATAGATAAAATATAATGAGACCTGATAGCTAGGCTCACTGGCAAAATCACCTTTAATGATAATCAGCAGTGACAAACCACTCATAGCTCAATATTCCCTTAATCAACTGTTTCCCTTGATCAGGATTAAAACTTACAAGATGCCAAAATCTTAATGTAGCCTTCCAACATTAAGACAAATTTTGTGATATGAAGATTTTTAACATAATTCATACAGAAAAATACACACTAAAGTATCATTTAACCATGCACTAAAGGAGTGGTTGATTCAATAAGATGCAAAGCTGCCAGTATTCTACTCACTAATGGTTTACACCAAAGGCACATGCATTATGGATTAGGAACTCAATGTTCTTATTTGAGTGTTACAGTTGGATCATAATGGCTGGAATGGCATTCTATATACAAAGACTTTAATGTCGGTATGACTTTTTCATCCACCTACTTATATTGCTAAAGCAAGAATATACTCAGTATCTTTTAGGGGAGGAGGAGTCACTGAACTTACTTAAACTTACTTTATCCCTAGGTCCTTATATTTTCTAGTATTCTGTTTTTGGGATCTAGTTGTAGGAAAAAATTAAAATTTTGACATCCAGGCATACCAGTTAGAATTCAACTGTCCCAGTTTCTGGCAGACCAAACCCCTTCTTCAGCCACTGCCCAAGGATAAACACAGAAGAGAGATGTAGTGGGTCATAAAGAAGGTGTAAGAATTATTCCAATTATGAGAAAAAAACCCCAACAACAAAACATATAGCAAAAACCAATTCCGACAGTTTAGAAAAATCTTCAGGCACTATTTGCCACAAAAAGAAAAGGCAAATGTTATCCTTTAATCCTCTTGGGATGGGGAAGAGATATGGTTGAAGAGAAAATATCAGTGGAATTTGATCTATTATGTCATTTCACAAGACAGCAAATACAATTCTCTGTTTTCAAGAAGCAGCTGTCCCAGGGAGGCAATATTTTTTATGTGGTCACAGTACTTTAACTATAGGTTAACAGCTACTTTGACCCTCGAATAGTGGAGTCTTGATATAAAATTCTTGTTCAAGAGGTGAACATTTCACGGAGTGGACAGGCTCCTGCAGGACACCTGGGAACAGGAAGTGAAGCTGCAAAAGCCTGAGGGCAAGTGGGGAGATGCTTGTGGAGGAACGGCTTGGAGCCCCATGCTGGAAGGAAATGTAGGCTCAAATGTTAAAATTATGCTACTTAGTAAGGAAAGGGATTCACCTAATGACTCTGATGTAGATGTTCTTTAATTCATGGCAATAAAATTCTTAGCTTCAGGCCAAGAAAAAGCTTCAAATCTTTTTAGAATATTTCTACTGAATAGGAGGAACAAACAGGTTGAAAAAATATTAAAAAAAAAAAGGCATGTCAGGTTTCTTGGTTTGTTACTTTTTTTCATCTCCCCTCCCAGGTGGGGAGGCTGCTAACATGGTTGCTGAGTGTAAAGCCAGTCCTGTTTGCTTCTCATTCAGAGAGCAGCAAAAAATCCACCAGACAAAGAGCAGCTTCACTGAAGTCTCAGAGGAAACCCTTTCTATAGATTTAAATGTCACTAGAAATCTGATCCACAGAAAACACTGGCACCAGCCTGGGTCTTAATATTTCATGTCAAATTCAACTTCATGAAAAAGCAGTTTGACAGCTAATTAGAGCTCTAAATTTGATTAAGCTACGATGCTCTGATCATTGTGAGCTTGCCTTGCTCGCTTTTCCTCACTGCAGAAAACTCACACCACCAGGTACCAGTAAATGACACATAAAGCCCCTTACCTGCTGAGGAACACAAAGCCATAAATCTTCCAGTGTTTTAAACAGTGTTTATTGGTGCGGGATTTATTTAGAATGTAATTTTCTTCATTTTTAACAAATGAAGCAGCTCATTATAGTAACTACGTTACAAGGGAGGATAAATTAGCAAGGCAGTATTTAATATTTAAAGATACAATTCTATCAATGCAGTTCATTTTTATAACAAGTGTAATGAAAACAGGAAAAAAAAGAATCAAAAAAATTATTTTCAGTGAAAGTATCATCAATAACTGAAAGCTCAACATTCAGCAGCAGTTTTGCAGCTCATTACTGGATGTTTGTTTTGTTACTTCGCTCATTTGTTCTACTTTTGTATTAGTTGTCATTGTATAAATGCCCTCATTTAATTTGGAGGTTTTTTCCCCTGACTTATGCAACTAAAATACATAAGTAATATATAGGCATATAACCCTGAATTAAAAACATATCTTTGCATACCAGTGCTTCTCCACATACCTGTTCTGTTGAATCTCTAGTCTGTGAATGCTCGTGATAACCAGTTTGTCAAGTTAAAAAAACCCAACCAAATCAGCTTGCACACAGAAGCAGCTGACGTGGTAACTCATCGGAAACGGGAAACTTTTCTTTCATCCCCTAAATATCCTCAACAATTTCTTGATGCACCTGTGCTTTACAGACCAGGTCTGATCCCAGACCAAAAGGAATCAGTGTGAGTTTTTTCTAGTGCATTCAGGGAGGTACAGATCAGGATTGCACACTCCCAGCACAGCTCTCAATGTCTCCTACTAAACAAACACATTTTTCCTATAGCTAAGAAAGGAAGAAAGAACCCCTGTGATGATTTATTTGGTCATGATGATAGAGCAGCCCTTCTGAACTCCATGTTGGGGAGCGCTATACCTTGGGAACTGTCAAATACTGCAGCCACAGGATTTTTTTCCTACATTTATACTGAGGCATCTACACTCTCTCTTGTTCAAACAGAAATAATTAATTGCCTTTCCTTAAAATAATACACATTCATCTTTTTTTCTGCTCAGTTGCAGAAGTCAAAATCTCAGTAGAATATTTCATTATTAATAGCATTAAGTATCATCCAGTATGTCAGAAGTAGTATTTAGGTATTCAGTGTCTAAGTAATCATGGTGTAGAAATGCTGTGTGTGGACCCAGAAGGAAAGTCTTCTGGAGTAATAACTATTCTACCTAATAAGAATTTTTAATGTGCTAAACCCTCTCCCATAGAGTGACCAGACATGGACGAATATGATCTTTCGGGATGGATATGAGGTGTTGTTACCTTTTCTGGAACGACGCTTTTGCCATCCCATGCATACCCTCTCTTGGTGAAGTAATTGACTGTGGCGAACTCGATGAGTGCTGAGAAGACGAAGGCGTAGCATACGGCTATGAACCAATCCATGGCCGTGGCATAGGCCACCTTGGGCAGCGAGTTCCTTGCACTGATGCTCAGGGTAGTCATTGTCAGCACAGTTGTCACTCCTGCAAGGCAAAGAGTTTGTGTCTTCAGGCCAGCAGCTGGTTTTTGTTCTTCATTTCCCAACTGCTGCTATAGGTGGGAAAACCTTTTCTACACCCCTGGTTCTTACAAACTTCCCCACCTGAGTTCAGTTTCTAATTGAGGATATCAGATTTCAAGTTCTGTGGAAGTTGCAGGATTTTCAAAACATTTTTTCTGCTTTTATTCCTTGATGTTGTTATAGTAGAACACTATTTTTAAAGATAGAATGGAAATATGAATTACTTTACTGGTATTTGAATCATTTGTGAAGTACTTCCTGGTGATGCCATGATGATTTTTGCCTTTTCTTTTCTACCCCTTCTATATACCCTTTTATATAGCTTTTGTGTATTCTTAGTGCTCTTATGTTGGTAGAGTTAGCAGGGGCCAAAGATGCGGCAGCACAGCAATGCAGCGAGAGAATGAATTATTTATTAATTTTACAATATCATTTATATATCCTAGTTCCATAAAGCGATTGGACAGTGTGCACATTCCTTCCAGGGTGATTGGTCTAAGGTCTTAGACACCCATTTAAAAATATTATGTTACTGTACCCAGAACATAAGTGTAAAAACAGCAGGTGTAAGGGTCATTTACAAAAACCGATCTTACTGTTTACATAGCTTGCATAGCAAAGGAGAATTCTCACAGAATTAGTGCAAGGAGATGGAAAATCTCTCTGCTTGGCAGCTTTTCAGAATCCACACTCTTAGACCACATACTTATAATTCCTTAAGTTTAATAACTCAGTTTAAACCCAATATTCTGTTAAGCCAGGAAATCAAACATCCTAGAAGCCTCGCAGTTAGAAGTCAAAGAGCCCCATACACCAAGGTCCTCTCCAGAACACATTCTAAACTAAGATAAGCCCATCCAGGGAAAAAGTTCCTCAAGACGAGTTCACTCAAGCCTCTCATTAGAAAATCTTTAATTGATATGCTAATTTGCAAAGCCTATAATTGTACACATAATTCATCATGTGTGTACATTTTTGGGGTGCATTTCGATGTGCATTTCGGCATACCTAAAGATCCTTAAATAAATACCAAGGTAAAAACCCCTTCTTGCCCTTTTAACCATGTCTGACTTTTAATTTTAAGACCAAGGAAAGGCAACACTGGTATCTGAAGGATCATTGTCTCTGTCCTTTATTCATGCCCTGCAAATTGTACTACAGATGTAACAATTTAGCATCTTTAGTTCTTTCTTGCAGCAGTTCCGAGATACTTAGAAAACTAAAAAACTTGTTTCAGCTTATTTGGGATATTATACTTCAAAGGTATACTCAAGGGCACCAAGATTTATGTGTTATTTCATTTTTTTGAATTGATGGTTTTACAGATTTCTGTCCCTTTATTCACTGATGCCCTGAAAATAGCAAAGATTTTATCTAAGAACATAGACAATGTAATTTGCATTTCTGATATCAGAGCTTCTCACTGCTGAACCTTTCCTCTTACCTGGCCCCAGAGAGCAAGCAGGACTGTACTGCATTCACTCTGCTTGCAGCTTCTTAGAAAAATGAATCTCCAGGTGTACACAAGGCATTTGCATCAAATCACATGTCCACAAGTTACCTTGACAACTGCACTGTCATGTCTTGAATGTGTCTGGCGAGTTCGTCTTTGCTGCACTGAGTGTTAGTGGAAATGAGCAGTGGTATAAAACAGGACAATTAATGAACAACCTATTTACATCGTAGTGTGAAGAGCTTGAATTATTAGTGCCTAATGAGGAAGCAATTTCTCTTTCCTGAGACGCAACCAAACGTCTTCTTTGACTTACTAGTAATGAGCTTATGTTTCTCTTACATAGTAGCAAAAGAAAGATTTATAACTTTTATTGTCTGTGGTACTATGTGGGCTAAAAGATGAAATTGGGCTTCTGTGTGTATATGCATTCATGCAAGATGTTCTGAAACTTTGTTCATTTTGAAATGAAAAAGCTATCTTGATACATAATGATGGAGTAAACACAAGAGTATTTGCTAAATAACTGTCTTCTAAAAGGAAAACTGAGAAATTTGTGGGTTCTTGAGCCTGTGAAGATAGCAGTTTGAAAATTGTGCAGTATTATATATTATTCATTGAGACTAGAAAATTCTGCTCTCCATCTAGTGACAGTGAAGAACAGCATTTCAAACTGATGATCAGACACTTCTTTTTAAATGGTATGTGCAAAAAGAGGTAAAATAGTTACAATTTCAATAGCTTTGACTATATAGGGCCATAAAAGTCCCTAGCAGAGTAGCTCTCAGCAAAGCTGATGTTAAAAATTCAGAATTAATTTTAGTAGCTAATCTAAACAACATTATGTAAATCAAATTTAATTATACCGTAGTCTAAACCACTGTTCTGTAAATGCACATGTGTATATCAACGGAAAGCCACTGCTTGGTTCATGAGGTCTAAGGCTATGCAAGTTGTGATTGACTTCCAGAATAAATTAGGAAACTAAAACACAGCTGTGAAGGATGCAAGAAAAGATCCATAAAAATAGCTCTTGTTCAACAAGAGTTTCAGAGGCTGCATTTCCCAGCACTGACTCTCTGGCTTTGACATGTCCACCATAAATGGGTTCATTCTCTTTGGCAAAGCCAGAGGGCCTAAAGCATCCTGCCCTTGCAGCGCCCTGAGGCAGCGAAAGCAGTGTCAAAGCCAGCTTGGCTGGGGGTGGTTCTACCTCCTGCCGAAGCTGTTCAGCAGTCCCATCTGGATATCACCAAATACTAGGTCACATAGCAGACATCTCAGGTTCTAGTTTTAGTAAATGAAAATTTGTTGCATTTTTTTTTGTTTTCTTTTTCTTTAAGTATGTACTTGACTTGGATTAATATCTTCAAAGAATATGAAAGTTGTTTGTTTCTAATTTTAAGATAAGCATTTGCAAGCAGTGGTTAAACTCTAGGGACCAGCTGTATAAACTTGAGAGTCTTTTAGATTGCCTTCTCACTGCATTCCTTGAGTGCATGTATTCACTGGTGTAAGCACAATCAATTGTTGCTGATCTCAACAGTAGCCTGTAAAAGGGATTAAGGAAAAAAAATTTAAAATAAGAATTTTCAGAGGGCCTAAAGATGTCAAATGATGAATACCCTTTGATTAAAGCCTTTTTGATAATTCCATGACCAATGTTATTGCCATTGTCAGAGATGTTTTATTCATATTCTGATTGCTTTGGAAAATTCAAATGGTAATAGATAGCTTGAGGTATTTTCAGGTCTCTTTTTACAATCAGTTTAAAATCAGCTTAAAAGCTTTGGACCTATGTCTACACAATGAAATTTGTCAGCTCTTGTGTACTGCATCATGTCTAGGCTCGCACTGTTCTCCAATACCATGTTACACATAACTACTTTTACCATAACATTTCCGAAACCCAATTGCTTCATGATTGCCAGGAGGTTTATAGGTCTTGCTTACCAAATACAGTTCTTGCTGGAACAGATTCTCTGTTAAGCCAGAAGGACACCTGTGACAGTATCACTGTCATGATGCACGGCAGATAAGTCTGGATGACAAAGTAACCAATCTTCCTCTTCAAATGAAAATGTGTAGTCATAACAACATATTCCCCTAAAATCAAGAAAAAAGAACATTAAAACTTTTATAAATATACAAATCAGAGGTCTTGATATTATTTTTTTTATTATATTCACCCCTATTATAAATAGAAGTCCTCAAATCAAAGTGGGTCAGCTTTAAAGAAAACACTTAATAAACCTGGTGGGTTTTAAAATTTTTTCCCTAATAATACAAATTAGAGATTTCTGTAAAATGCTAGTTAAATTTACATATTTTCATTTCTGGTCAATAGTGAATGAAAGTCTGCATTAACTGGTGGCTGTTTTAAAGCTCTTGTAGAAGGTCTTATTCCATTAGAAGATGGAAAGCCACCACAGCATACCCATGTAAACATTACCTAAAGACTAAATCAGGACAGGCTCCCAAAAGTGTTTCTGTTGGGCCAAGCTTAAGATGTAATTGCTGATGTGACGGTGTCTGCATTACTACTGTCAGTGCTTTACGTACTCTGAAGATGAAGTGTCCCTGTTCTGCTAATTTAGTATCTTAGCAAATTATTATTCTCTCCTGAAGTAAATGATTACTGCAAGAATAACACACAATATTCCCATTAGCACTAATGCTTTTGGAGCTAAAAAATCATATGACCTGGGTACTCCAAATGCAATGAAAAGGAATTGTTGTTATATATAAAAATAAATTTTATTTATACTTTTAATGATTAAATATAAATATATTTAATATTCTCATATACCAATGTCATTCCATAAACCTTTCTTACCAGCAGAGCAAATAATGCTCATTTATTTATATCATTTTAAATGGATTTTGAAAAACAGTATATTCTCCAAAGATTGAAAACCCTATTGTTTTGATTTTTCTTTTTTTTTCTTTTTTTTTTCTTTTTTTTTATTTTTGAGTAGACTGATTCTTATTATTATGCAACAAACATCTTAGCAATGAAACAAGTAGACACGCAACTGAATGGAAACTTCTGTCTATATTAGAGATGACATGTGAAATTACTGTAGTTCTATTTTAAAATGTAGGCAGCTGGAAGGAGAAAACTGCTCTTGTACAAGAAAAGCTTAAACTTGATTGAAAAACTATGTCTAGACATTGATTACTTATGCACCAAGCATGTCAAATGCCCATTTCTGTTATGCAGAGTCCAGAAGAACATTCATGTGAACAATCTTGCTCAACATCTAACCCCGAGGAAAGCTTATTTATAAGATGTGACAGTACTCCTGGTATGTTTCAATATAAAAGACAGTAGCAAAGGCGGAAAAGAGAATAAATTTTAAATTGAGAGGTAAAGCAAAGCATATACAAAGAAATCTTTTCATTTCAAAAATAGGAGTGGCTATAGTATAGTGGGAATTACTACTTGAATTTTGCTCACATTTCTTTAACTTTCACTGAAACAACCTCCTTCTCTTCGTACCAGAGATTATGATCTTACAAAGGGTGCCAGTCTTGGCTAGGAGAGCCAATAATTTAATTTTATCTACTTAAAATATGACGTGGGAAGCCATTTTTAATGCAATCAGATATAGAATGCGCACAACGGTATGTCAGAATTAATTCAGTGATTGTAGATGGCAAGCTAAGAATACAGAGTGAACACACCACTGTACTCTGAAGCTTTATTTAGCTGCTTAAATTATCAAAGTATTTTTAACCTCTGGAAAATGAGAACAAGATCCAAAGCATGAAGGCAATTAAAAAGACAGGGATTACTCTCGTCTGTTAAGCACTGCAGCAGGTCTGAGCTGGAAGTCAGCTAAAGGTAATGCTGGGAGGAGTGAATCAGGCAAAGCAGAGGCCTGGAATAATGCTCTGCACTTACAAGGCCATGTTCTTATGTTTCCACAGTACCAGTGGACTGCACTTATTGGACAGTCACTTATTAAAAGGTAGTGGATGTTTGATACAATTGATTGAAATGACTCCAGGACATGAAAGCACTCCAGTTATTTACTGCATCTTTAGCTTTCCATATTTTATGGCTTTCTTTAATTGAATAGCATTGCCACATTTGTGACAGCTGCTGATCACTCTCATAACTTCCCAATTCCTCTGTAATTCTATTTTGAAAGCATTGCAATACAGCCATAAAATTCCCTACAATCAAAAATTTCAAATAGCTCTTGAGCAAAACATTGTCTATATTCACAGTGTCTGATTGCTAGGCTTTCATGAGTTGTAGCTCATACATCTTATATTCTTTTATCTCTTATCTTTTCTTATCCAAGGAAGTTAGAAAGAAAGGTATTTCTTCTTAGCTTAACTGTAATTCCTGAAGTCTTCTACAAATAACTGTGTTGTGCAGATAAATCTGGTTTTAATTTTATTTATTCCAAGAAGTTTAAATTAGTTCATATGTAATACACAATGTGAAGCATTTAAAAGTTGTCAAACAAGTTCTGCATCTATATTAACTTAATTTTTGAATGACTGTCCACGCTGGAATATTTCCAGAGGTCTGGAAGGGTTTGTACCTGTGTTCAGTGCTTCTGTAACTGCAGTTTTTAATCAGCCCTAATTCTAGAGTATACTGCAATAATTGAGTCAAATGTGCAGGTGGTATAAACTAACCTGCACGTTTGCCTAACCTGTGCCCTTAGAAGAAAGTAGTCAATAATTCAGTAAAGTTACATTAAAGCTATTTCTCAGTGTTCTGTAAGCGATTTGTAAAAAAACAGACTTATCAGCACCTAAAGTTAATGTGCATCTCATCAGATGTCTGGTTTGAGGTGGGGACTGAGTTCGAGCTATAAAAATACTTTTTCTATTACTGTAAGTAGAGAAGTAAGGCTTTCCTCCTTGCCATTAATTTAAAACAAAGTGTTTATAATTTACTATTTCTGCCATGTAACTCAGTAAAAAACCTCTTAAGAACAACATTATCTCTGAAGATTTACAGAAGTTAAGAAAAAAATAGACTGTTTTCAGTTTAAATCCTGATGATTCTCAGTGCAAAGCAATGTTTTCAAGGTGGCAAAGTAATTCCATATAAATAGAAACTTGCACAAGCTCTTTAAGTGTTTGTTAAGGTGCTTACAAAAAGGATCATTTAAAACTCTTTCTGAGTCAATATGAATCAGTAGCTGGAGAGTGACAGAAATTTTACATACAAATAAAAAATGGATGACTCTGCTTAAAACAAAACATCGGCAGCAGTAATTATTATTTCACTTAATACTATTTTTGAGCCTGTAGTACCTGCATATTCTATTGCTAGAACAGATGAATAAACTATACCATAAAAAAAGTTTTAGTGTTTCAAGCTTCTCTTGTCATTAAAAAATAAGTGTTTGTAGTTATCTTGTTCTATATCCATAAATAAGGATTGCAGGTGGGCCACTAAGCCAAGGAAGAAATTAAAGAAAAAAAAAGCACTCTATAGATTGTGTTGGTTTTGCAGGGCCTGGCTTTTGGTAGCGGGCAGGCCACAGAGGTGGCTCCTGTGAGAAGCTCTTGGAAACTTCCACCACGTCCAGCAGAGCCAATCCCTGATGGCTCTGAAGATGGACACGGTGCTGGCCAGAGCTGGGCCAATGAGAGAGGCTGGTAACGCCTCTGTGACAACACATTTAAGAAGAAAATCAAACCAAGTTTTTCTACAAGTCAGAAAAGAGGAGGAGGTGAGAACATGTGAGGGAAACAACATGGAGACACCAAGGTCAGTGGAGAAGAAGGAGGGGCAGGAGGTGCTCCAGGCACTGGAGCAGAGATTCCTCTGTGGGCCGTGGTGAAGAGCCCGTGGTGAAGCAGCTGTGCCCCTGCAGCCTGTGGGGATCCACGGGGGATGCAGAGATCCACCC